>JAODLC010000045.1:15565564-15576604 GCA_026781145.1 Hippopotamyrus pictus
GAGTCTGCCGGACGACTTCTTTTAGATGACGGCGTCTCGCTTTTGCCCGGGGAAGATGCACTTAGGTTCTTCTTCATGACTATCAAGTCGAAGTACCAGTCAATGTATTCTTGGAGTGATTCCAAATTCCCCTCACTGTCCTCGCTGTACATTCAACTCTTCCGCCAAGTCTCCGGCGTCTGACGGCAGTTACAGCATTTCCGGTGGAAAAATAATGTGATAACTGCAATTGGCAGTTTAATATTCCTTGTGCATCACACACGGCCAAATACTGGGAGCGCATGATAGGAGCGACCCGTTGAATCCTGAATGCAATGCTACCGCAGCGTGGGAATGCAAAGCTCACTCATGAGGTGTTAGTAATATTCACAGCTGAAGTAATGGCTATAGTGAATGTATGGCCTCTCACATTGGCCAATGTCTTCTGGGGGCAATGGAGGAAAGAATGTATCAGTGGGCTCCAAGGCCAGCGTAGATGGTGGACGCTGAGGCCAAATCTACAAGAAGGGGACGCGGCCCTGCTGACAGATAGCTAGGAGAAAAGAAATGACTGGCTAGTTGGGTCCATCACTAAAACCAGTGAGGAGTTAGGAAGATAGAGGTCAAGGTTGTTCAAAAGTGTGAGCTTACGCCCCATAAAGCAGCAACCCCCACCAGCCTGGAGAGGAAACCGTGGAGGATCAGAGTGCAGCTGGACTATGACAGGAGAGAGGTATCCTTCTTCAACCCCACTGACATGTCACTCATCTACACCTTTATAGACTCATTACTAAATACTAAAGATTCATTGGGACCCTGTTTCCATATTTCCTTCCCTGTGTGAATAATTGGGGAAGCAACTCTGGAGCCCTGAAGAACGGGAACGATATCTTTCTTTTTCCAACTACAAACCCACTGCCCCCCACTTTCTCAACAACCTGTACCTTGCAAATCAACTGGACGACTTCTACTGCCGCTCTGAAAGACAACTGGACAGTTCTCACTTCACCATCCCCCGCAGCTCCTCACACTGACCACAGACCACCTCCCCCACACTAACTGCTGGTGTGGCAACTTTGAAACCTCACACCCCATCTCTGCATATTCAAGAGAGGGACATTAACAAGGTCTTCAAGAAGCTGAAACCCCGCAAAGCTGCAGGTCCAGACTCCATCTCCATGTTCACCTTGAAACACTGTGCTGACCAGCTGACTCCTGTGTTCACAGAAATCTTCAGCACCTCACTGAAGTCATGCATCTACCATCATCCCTGTACCAAAAAACCTAAGATAACAGGACTAAATGACTACAGACCCATTGCTTTGACACCTGTAGTTATGAAGTCCTTTGAGCGCCTCGTACTCCGCCACCTCAAAGCCACCACTGACCACCTGCTGGACCCCATGCAGTTTGCCTACAGAGCCAACAGATCTGTAGATGATGCTGTCAACATGTTCCTTCATCCTCCAGCACCTCGACATACGTAAGAATCCTTTTTGTGGATTTTAGCTCTGCCTTCAACAACATCATCCCGGCCCTCCTGCACGACAAGCTCTCCAACCCGCATGTACCCGACTCCACCTGCAGATGGATCACAGACTTCCTGATCAACAGGAAGCAACAAGTGAAGATGGGAAACACATCTCTACCTCCCATACCATCAGCACTGGATCTCCGCAAAGCTGCGTCCTTTCTCCCCTCCTATTCTCCCTCTACACAAACAGCTGCACCTCCACCCACCCATCTGTCAAGCTCCTGAAATTTGAAGATGACATCACCCTCATCGGACTTATCTCTGATGGGGACGAGTCTGCTTACAGACAGGAGATTGATGACCTGGTTTCCTGGTGCAATGGGAACCACCTCAACGCCCTGAAGACAGTGGAGATGACTGTGGACTTCAGGAAAAGCTCTGCCCCACCTCCACCCATCTTCCTGCTCGGCTCACCAGTCACCACTGTGGAGAATTTCTGCTTCCTGGGCACTACGATCAGCAAGGACCTTAAATGGGAGATGAACATCTGTTCACTCACCAAAAAAGCTCAACAGAGGATGTTCTTCCTGAGGCACCTGAAGAAGTTCAGTCTGCCAAAGACTATGACGGTGCACTTCTACACTGTCATCATTGAGTCCATCCTCCATCACCATCTGGTACCCTGATACCACTGCTAAGGACAAGAGCAGACTACAGTGTATCATCCACTCTACCGGGAAGACGATGAACTGCAACCTTCCATCTTTACAGGACCTGTACAAGTCCAGGTACAGGAAGGATTACGGCTGATTTCTCTCACCCTGGTCACAAATACCTTTGGACTCTCCCCTTTGGCAGAAGGTTGCAGTCCACTGCGACCAAAACACCACGACATAGGGACAGTTTCTTCCCCACCACGGCCTGTCTCATCAATAAGGCCAGGAACACTCACTCAAATACTATTTCCCCATCCTACTACAAGCATGCACTCTCTGAAATATGTATATATTTCCACTGCTGTATCATATTCCATAATTCTCTGACCTTTTATATTAGCACCTGTACATACTCTTATTCGTGGTGTTTTGGTCCCAATGGACCGCAACCTTCTGCCAGTGGGGAGAGTCCGAAGGAGTTTGTGACCAGGGTGAGAGGGCCCTGATTCTAGTTTGTGAGCTAGACAGGCTACCACTCAGAAGTACCAGATGGGGAGGGGCTGGGGGTGGGTTGCCCTCAACTCACCCCACTGGAATCAAAGGAAATGTGAAGATGGAGGCTGTGCATGTCGAAGTGTGTGACTTTGGCCTTGCAGAGGTAAATTCTGGACATGTAAAGAGATGAGATTGTGGGGGCAGAAGTATGCAAAGTATCACAAGGACACACAAGAATTGAAGACACAAAAACTGTGTGTATATCTCCCTCCCTTGCCCAACCTGCCAATAAAACACCATTTGGCACTAACTGTTATTTTTATTAAGAAATTTAACAATAAAAATAATGATACATTTTAAACTGAATTTACTAATTAGTACGGTACGAAGTTATACATGTGCTACTTCATAGATATTCCCCCTCCCATCACCACCGGCTTCAAGTGGGGTGAGTTGAGGGCAACCCACCCCCAGCCCCTCCCCATCTGGTACTTCTGAGTGGTAGCCTGGCTAGCTCACAAACTAGAATCAGGGCCCCCATTCCGACAAGGTTAATTGACCCACACAGAGACTTGATGTTAATGATGTGACATGCAAATAGAAATAATAAAAAAAAAGATCACACAAATGCTACAATGAATTTATGCGGGCACCCCCAGCAAGATGGGAGGCTGCCCATGTCACCCATACCTAAATCTGCCAGTCACCTTGAGCTTAGTTAGATGTAATTCTGGGTTTCTCACATCATGGCTGGTTTACTTATCACCTGATTACATATCACCCAGGTAACTTATACTACACGCCTAACCTTTTCTGGGGCAGGTTATGTTCAGACGCACAGATCACTTACAGTGCTTGTACCAATAAGAGAGAATAAGTCGGTATATTGCCTGATGTGACAAATGGGTTTTCCCATGGCTTGTCCATGAGAGTCTTGTAACCGTGGTTAAGTTAGCTTTATATTCGTTATTCCATTTTCTGGCTGTAATATCTTTCAACATAAGCAAGCCATGTGGTTTTTAATTACCGACCTTTGATGTCCACAGGCAGAGATGCATTTCAAGCCCTTCTGCTATCTACAAAAAGAGGCGATCTCCACTGTAAAAGATAATAGTTTCAACTTTCAATTTCTTGGTCACTTTACAGCAAGTAAGAATCATCAGCTGCAGAATGAAATTTAACCATTAGCCAAAGTCTCCAGTTAGACAACTGTTGGAATTAATTACTGTACAAATAGCAGTAATTTTCCTGCCATATTTTTTTTCCATGTCTTTACATTTCATTCTAACCTGCTGCCAGGTTCTTCTGGTCCCAGGTGGCTGGAAATACATTAAATATATTCCTATAAATTCACAGCACAATGTACTTAGAGTGAACCATTCGTGTGAAATATTCCATTCGTTTTATTGGACATTGTTTTCGGCCAGACACATATACATTGACTTATTGCGCATTTTTGCCACATCGTCTCTCTCTCTCTCTCTCTCTCTCTCTGTTCGCTGCAGTAACAGTGTTGTCTGTTTCTTTAAAATCAATTCACAATTGGTGTACGCAGTTGTTAATACATCAATTTCCAGTTGCATAGATACGTATAGAGGTGTAGATTTTCAGGCGTCCGTTTCCATGGCAAATCCTTTTATCAGCGATCTTCTAATAATGACTTTTTCTTGTTCTGCGAGACGGCGCTTCAGTTAGCATTATAATTCAGCCTTGATTAAACTCAGTCCGCAAAGTCGCAGTCTGCTTTTTGTTTCAGGCTCATTTAAGTTAGAAATATGATTTAGATTCTAACCCGCTATCTGGAATACCCCACTAGATCTCATACTAGTTGACTAATCATAAACATGGAAGAGTTTGAATTCAGCACTGGATAAAAAAAATGTTGTATATGATCGATTATACCAATATTCCATTGGTTTTGACTGACATTGGCTTTGACGTAATCTGTGTGCGACGATATTTTCTGCTGTGGGACACATTGCGATTACAGTCGGTTTTTACCTATAGCATTTCATTTGTATATCACTTTTTCGTTCTTATCTAAATACAATGCTGTAGCTCTGTAGCTATGTCTATAACTTCTGAAGCTGGACTCAGAGTTTCTCTTATTCTTACATTAGGAGCCGTGGCTGGAGTGCATAACAAGCAAAACTGGGATCGAGAGGTAGCTACCAAGTTAGCATCTTGGCTAATTTGACAGGGAACCCACACATGCATGTATTGTATGTAAATGTGATTTTCATTGAGGGAAAAATACATGACATCTGGTAATCCGTTATATTACTGTAATAAATATAAAATAATTATACCCATGATTACCGAACTGTTGTTTACCAGTTACACATAGATCACCCGTTTTGAAAAGTATAACCAGTTTTAAAACCGTGCTTCTATTTTTTTTCTCTTTTAAAAAACATACGTTTTCTAATATGAACCATAACACTGTCAGGGCGTTACTAAAATAAGAACAGTCATTTTGTACGTGGTCTGGACTTCGCTATGTTTATTTTGTTGTATCTTACCTGTCAGTAATACAGCAGTAAAAATTGTCTTTATGAATGATGTTAAGCTCCTGATAAATGAGTATAGAACATTTTGTGCAAGTCTCATCTCTGTTATTAGCAATTAACAAGGTATATCAATGTGCTTCTTCGTTATCTTTTAATAGAGACTAAGTGACGGGGTGATCAAAGACGTGGAGAGTTTGGAAAGGAAAAAAGAAAACCTGTTACAGCTGGAGGAACTGATCAGCCTGAGCAAAGAGCTGAAGGCGGAGAGTGAGAGTCCGGCGCCCGAGACACGGGGCTCATAGATTATTCACCATTTAAACAGAGCAACATACATCTTTAGGTAAGGAACCTGCTATGCTACAGATAAAGGGTTTAAAGTGGAGGTGAAAACAGATGCTCTCTGCCTGCCACAGTGGGGTCTTTCATTATAAATTTGAAATACTTTTCAGTCCACGGAAATGGGAGAGCTGCTGCTGAAAGAAAGGTGTACCGGTTAATTTTGATACTGAAAAGGAGTTGGCTGATGGTAATTGAATTTTTTGTGTGGGTTGTCAGTCTTCTGGGTGCTAATCTGAAGCTGGGGAGAAAACATGGACAGTAGCGGGGAACTGAGGGGCCTTTCGGGTCAGCGTGACGACGAGGCGGCATGCACTTCGGCTTCGGAGGGCCTCGAGGAGGGTGAGGTGGAGGGCGAGACACTGCTCATCGTGGAGTCTGAGGACCAGGCCTCTGTGGACCTCTCCCACGACCAGAGTGGCGACTCCCTGAACAGCGACGTTGGGGACGATGCCGACAGCAGCTGGAATGAGGACACGTCCTTCTACTGCGAGAAGTGCCACAAGTGGATCCCCTCCGGTGAGTCACCCGTCCGGTACAGCAGCAGCCGTGAGCTAGAGGAGGCACACTGGAATGAGGGCAGGATGAGTGGGTGTGTGCATGGATGGATGGATGGATGTTCAGTGATGCTTATAAGTGACTCGTAGGACAGTATAGGGTTAGCAGTGTTACCTCACAGTTCCAGTGAGGGTTCAAATCTTGCTTGTTCTCTGTGTGTGGAGTTAGAGCGTTCTGTTCATGCTATGCTGTTTCCTCCTGCAATACAAAGACATACAGTTCGCCAGACTGTAGTCTCTAAATGACCTATAGTGTATTACTGGGTGGTTGTGAGCGTGTGCCCTGCGATGGACTGGCATCATGTCTACATTGTACCCCTGCCTTGTGCCCTGCGATGGATATATTCGGGGTGGACCTGTGCCTGTGTCCTTATGTTTGTGGGTTTGAATTCTGTGATTAGCAGTCACATGACTGCTGAACCTTTGAGTAAGGCTTTTAACCCTGATTCTGACGTTCAGAATTCTGGCTGATTCTGCTCTCTCGCTTTGGGCAAAAGTATCTGCTTAATAAAGATATACATAATAAATCATTGTGTCATTGACCAAAATGTACGATCCCGGACCCATCTCGTGGTGAATCATTTGTGCAGATATTGCTTATACCTCAGAGATGGTGCCGCAGCGATATGAAAAAAAACTCCCTTAATTCATCCAAGTTAATTTAATCCCAGCCCAGCTGCATGGAGAACAGCCGAGTTACCTGAAAGGTGATAACTTCTTCAAGTTTACCTGCTACGACTGTTCAGAAGATGGCAAAGAGACCTTTGAGAGGATGAGGCTTACCTGGCAGCAGGTACGGCTACCCAAGATTCGCTACCTTTCTTCCATCTTTACATGCCAGCTGTTCTTCGTGATGCCTGTGTGGTATCCCATCCAGGGTATCCCCCAGGCCTGCGTGGTATCCCACCCAGGGTATCCCCCAGGCCTGCGTGGTATCCCACCCAAGGTATCTCCCAGGCCTGTGCCCTGCGCTGCCTAGAATAGGCTCCAGGTCCCACATGACCCTGATCGAGAACCAGTTAGAAAAATGCTTTGTGAGGAGCTACAGGGGTGGTGGTCTGACTGCTGCTGACTGTTGCAGGTGGTGATGCTGGCCATGTACAACCTGTCTCTGGAGGGCACAGGGCGTCAGGGCTACTTCCGCTGGAAAGAAGACATTTGTGCCTTTATTGGAAGACATTGGACCTTCTTACTGGGGTCCAGGTGAGGGGCTGAGGCTCAGCAGTGATAAATCTGTTACTAATTACGCTTACCTTGTGTCTGTCATTAGTGTCAATGTAACTATAATCTTTAATCCAAATTTATTCTTCATATATGCACTCCACATTAGTTAAATATTTCTATTAAAATTAACAAATAAAGTATATAAATATCTTATATTTTATATAAGATTTTTAAAAAGTATATAGAAATACTTTATAAAAATCTTATAAAATATAAGATTTTATTTTCTATATACCTGTTTTTAGGGTATTATTTTTGGAGGGCTTCCTCTGAAATGCTGCACCTGCCTCATGTCATATCCTGTCACATGACAGGAGACCTGGTTGTAACTTAAAATAGAACTGGGTCTGGTAGGGGTTACACACTTCCTGTGGGCGCCATAGCCGGGCAGAATGAGAGTTTGCGCATCCATACCACGGCAGGAAGAAGACGTCTACCTGGTGGAGCACCGTGGCCGGGTGCCTGTCCGTCGGGAGCCCCACGTTCTTCCGCTCGGGAGCTCAGGAGTTCGGTGAGCCCGGCTGGTGGAAGCTGGTGCACAACCGGCCCCCTACCCTCCGGCCAGAAGGGGACAAGACCTCGGTCGCCTCTCTGAAGGCGAAAGGTGAAGCCCTGTAGTGTCCTCTCCCGTCAGGGCATCCCCACTGCCCATACCTGTGGCTGATGGGCTTCCCGAATCCCCGGCAGACATTGATGTTCTCTCCTCTTGGCTCCTCAGCGCTGTCAAAGCCTCCGCTGGACCCCATCATCACGGTGGAGGGCCTGAGGAAGCGTGGCGGTCGCAACCCCGTGGAGAGCGCCATGCAGCTAAAGGAGAAGCGCTCGCGCACGCAGGAGGCCAAGGACATCCGGCGCGCCCAGAAGGAGGCGGCCGGCTTCCTGGACCGCAGCGCCTCCTCCACGCCGGTCAAGATGGGCAGCCGCAGCCGGCGCCCCGACCTGGTGCTGGAGAAAGGGGAGGTCATCGACTTCTCGTCCCTCAGCTCCTCTGACCGGACCCCCCTGACCAGCCCCTCACCCTCCCCTTCTCCGGACTTCTCGGCCCCCGGGACCCCCGCCTCGCACTCGGCTACGCCCAGCCTGCTTTCCGAGGCCGACCTCATCCCGGATGTGATGCCCCCACAGGCACTCTTCCACGGTGAGCCTCGCTGACCGCCAGCTACATCCATCAGGATCGGGAGCTCCAGCTGATCTCTGGATCCTCCTCAGATCCTGCTTGAGAGATCCCAGGGTCTGGGGTGTCTGGGTCCTTCTCTGGTACCCCGTTCCGTCCGGCGAGGTGCCAGAACTGGTGCTGGGCTTTTTCCCGATCTGGAACTGGTTCTATGCGTTTAAACTGCAAAACAAAAGTTGCCTCAGGCCAGAAAAATCAGCTCCATCACAGAAATGCCGGTTCCAGAATTTGGAACCATAACGTCAGTGAAATGTCGGGGCTATCGCATCCAAGTGTTCTCCATAGTCAGAAAATTTGATCAACCGAAATAAATTTGTCTAATATTGCCGGTGCCAGCAGTGAAAAAATTATTGCTTATTAACGTAATAACGTTACATCGGTTTTTTTTTTCATTCTGTGGAAAACAAAAGATCGATCTGCTGGCCAGATTTAATAATAAACTTATTAAATTGTTGCAGATCAAATAAACAAAATATTGTGGCACTTGAGTGAAGGTGAACAGCAAAGTAAAATTTTTAGCAAACTTTTATTGCATGATCCTTAAAAGGACAGCAGTAAAACAACAGGTGAGAATGAAGTCACTTACAATTTATATGGACCTTTACTTTATCTCGCTTCCGCCTATATTTCAGTTCCGTTCTTTTTTGAAACCAGTGAAAATGCGGGCCGGTTCTCAAACGGCAAGAAACAGCCCAGCACTGGCTCCATGTTGGTGGAAACGAGGTGTAGGAAGGCCTGACATCGGTTCTCCTCAAAGATGTAGCCGTCAGCCATTAAAGAAGACAGTGCTCATTGCCAGTCGGTTTCTCAGATGCTCTTCGAGTCCATGACGTGTGACGCCCATGTGACCCTTAACCCCACAGACGACGAGGAGCTGGATGGCGAGGGAGTGATCGACCCGGGCATGGAGTACCTCCCCCCTCCCAGCATGCCCGCCATGCGGCAGAAGCTGCGGCCGACCGAGCACATCAAACAGGAAGTGGAGAGTGAGGGGGAGGAGCGGGCCGGCGGGGAGGACGAGGAGGAGGGGGAGGTGACCGCCCGGCGACGGGCCGAGGATAGGACAGGTGACAGGAAAAAGGCCCCGCAGGAGAAAGGGGGGGCCCCCTCGTGCCCCGGCGCCCCCCGCTACACCCCCCTCAGCTTGTACGAGGAGCGGCAGCTGCTCCGCCGCCTGGAGGCCTGTCCCCAGGCGCTGGCCGTCACGTCTCAGGCGCGGCGCCTCCACAGGAAGCTGCTGGTGCGGCAGGCCAAACGCGAGCGCGGGCTGCCTCTCCTGGACCTGGACCGGGCCGTCAGCACATCTCTCAGCCTGGTGGGAGGGGTGTGCGGGCCCCAGGAGGCTGGAGCGTGCGTGCAGGCGGGCCCCGGCACCTTCCGCACCACCAGCCGGGACCTCAGGATCCTGGATCGTTTTCAGGTATCCGGCGGGGGCGGTGCCGCCCGAAACTCCTCTGCTGTGGGTGGAGCCGCTGTGGTGATGTTGCTGTGGTAACATGCCGCCGCGTCTAATGTCCCACCGTGTCTCCCCTTTTAGACAAGCACTCTGAACCGGAAGGGCTACCAGCAACCCACCGTGTCCTTCTGGCACAGGCTGATGGGGTCAGACGCCAGCATGGACCAAGGGATCAAAAGCCCGTACACGTCCCGCGTCCTGAAGCCCTACATCAGGTACCCTTCCCCTTCCCTCGCAGCAGGAAAGCCTTCTGTTCCTCTTTTTTCTTAGTGGTTCCGAGCTCTGGGTCTCTTCCCCAGGAGGGACTATGAGAGCAGGCCCCTGAAGCTGAACCTCCTGGCTGAGATCCGTGCGTACCCCCACAAGGACGATCCCAGCTGGGTGCCCGAGCCTGACGCTCCCATCGACTACTGCTACGTCCGTCCCAATCACATCCCCTCAGTCAACTCCATGTGCCACGAGATCTTCTGGCCAGGTCAGTCGTGGGTATCGTGTGAAGGAGGTCTACCTGCAGGTGGAGCCACGACTCAGTCAGCATGAGCGGCCTCTCTCTGGCAATTTTCACACGTATCACCCACCCCAGACATTGTGCAGATTTGCCTTTTCAAACATTTGGCACACAACTGGAGATTGTCAGCGTCAGACACGTTCACTAGGGCTGGCTATTGGCACAGGTGACCCGATTCAATATGATTCAGATTCGCAAACTAATAATTTGATTCAATCTGATTTGATTTGATTCCGATTCTATATCAGCCCGATAGGGATTAGATATGAGTTTCTACATATCAGCTTTCCATATTTGGAGGTAAGTTTAAAAAGCTCTAAATAATCACAAATTTACAAACGCAGTGTCACTGGAGATAAATTGTGAAAACCTCTAAAGAAAAGACCAACTGCTTGTATGGCAACATCTTTTTATTTGAGTTACTTCTAGGTATAGATATACTTAAAGGCAAAACCAGCTTGTGTCTTTGACTGAAAAGGATGGCTGTAAATAATAATGGGCAAGTCTAAAACTCGCATGCCATGTTTCAGAAGGACATTAATCTTTTTTTATTTGAGGAACATGGGTTTGCAACTGGAAATCAGCCCTGACTTAACAATGCAATGCAATTTTATTTATATAGCGCATTATCACAACATTACATTGTCTCAATGCGCTTTACATTTCTGCCA
>JAODLC010000045.1:15576704-15599503 GCA_026781145.1 Hippopotamyrus pictus
GGGCCCAACACTGATCCCTGTGGGACACCATATCTTACTTTAGTGGCTTTGGATGACTCATTGTTTACATGGACAAATTAACAATTCAATGCCATTCCATTTCACAAGTGCCCGATTGGATTTCATTTCTACTCTATTCAGTCTGCGTTTAAGACACATTCAATAATGTGCAATCCATGGGTGATACTAGTCCCCTTTTACTGGGGCACGTGATCTGCTTTGCCTGCTTTTAGCCAGCTCCTATATTTGGCAGTATGTTAATTTAGATTGATAATAACAGGAAAAGAATTGTTTGTTTTCTAATCCACAATTTCAAAGCAATGCAGTTTAACCCAGAATATAAGATGAGGCGTGCACCTTGCTGTTGGGGATCATACTCTATGGCTCGGACATTACTGTCTGTGTACTGCAGTGTGAATTTCGTACCCGGTGCACACACAGCAATCTGTGTATCAGCAACAAAACAAGAATCAGGATTGAGGAATGATAAAAAAAAAAAAAAATCTAAGGTTTTTAAATAATACCGATGATCTTATTTTGATTTCGAATTGACTCGGACATTGTTGACTCCTGTAGATGGACATCAGTATGGCAGTGGCCAGTGGACTATGCAAGGGAAGTTCAAATAACTCAGCATTTAGCACATTTCTCACACATAGCAGGCATTCCAGAAATAAACTGTATGACTTGAGTAATGGGGGGGCCTGTGTCTCAGTATAGATTTATGTCTAGCAGTGGCCCGGTGCAATCAAACCAGCTCTGTTGTAAAAACAGTGACAGCAGACACAGCACTAATTACTAATGTAGTTTTTTTATCTTTTACCATTGCATGATAAAAATTGGATAACAAAAACAATATAATTATATGCATGAAATTTATTCTTGTACTTACCCGTGAATACACTGAAATATTTCATCCATGCTTTTTCCTCTGTAGTTCTTGTACCTAGCCAGCAATAAATTATACCTGCAGACATTTAGTTGCTTTCATTTGCTACAATGTTACCCACGACATTTGAAAAAACAGATAATTCACAATATTCTCATAACTGACAGCAGGTCATATCCAATAATATCTTCTCCTTACATCTTTGGTTTTAATTTTAATTTATATTGCTTTTATATAACGTTACTTCACATCGCCATAAACAGTGTACTGAAAATGATTGGTGTGAGAATGAAGCACTACTTAATTGCATTCATGTGCTCTGAGTATGCCATTATCATGACTGACAGTGCATGCGATAGCACAATACGTACTATTGCAAGCTTAAATATTAGTATCGGGGAAAAGGTGTAAATTAACTGGATCGATCTTGAGACTGTCGTCAAAACCAAGATCGTGAATAGTCGTAAATTGATATTTTTTCCCACCTCTAGCATTCATACCTACTAGAAATATATGGCTAGTTTAGACAAGGGGTGGCACAGCGTAGAGCATGAAAGAGACAGAGCATGACACAAAAGTACACTGGGACAAGCGCAGTGATTGTTTCCAGCACTACTGACAGAAGTTCCCGAGTCTTGTCATCTCTGCAGTTAGCCATGTCCGTTGGGGTCTTTGTGTAAATGACCCTTTGGTTTCTCGCTCAGACGTTTGTTTTCTTCCACTTTCATACCTGCCTATGATAGAAACGTCATCGACACGCTCACATGCGGTCCCTCCGGGTAATGTCTAGAGAAGATCATGGTGGCAGTGCATGTCTGAAAGGGGCTCTTCCGTCTCTGCTTCCCCTGCCTGCTAGGTGTTGACCTCTCCGAGTGTCTGCAGTATCCCGACTTCAGCGTGGTGGTTCTCTACAAAAAGGTGGTCATTGGCTTTGGCTTCATGGTCCCGGACGTGAAGTACAATGAGGCCTACATCTCCTTCCTGCTGGTGCACCCCGACTGGAGGAGGGCTGGCATTGGCACCTTCATGATCTACCACCTCATCCAGGTAGGGCCCCAAGGAGGAAGCCACCTCCTACATCAGACCTGCGGCTTCCTGAAGGGTCCCTGGAGGTTTTGACACTGTTGTAGCTGTGATCAAGGGGCCCCGAATTCCTTCAATGAAACATCCAGGTTATAATTTCAGGTCCAACTGGGGAGTTGCAGCGAAAACCTGCATACACACCGGCCCTTTGCGGATAAGATTGACTACCCCTGACCTAGACGTTTCTGCATGGTTCCTCCAAGCACGTAACCATTAACTGAGCAACTCTCCCACCATAAACGTTCTTTAGGTTACTAGGTCATAACAGGCTGATATATTTAATACATGGTGTGTCTGTTTTACACATTTTAATTATTTTAAATTATAATGTGTACAGGTATATAACGTTCATTCATTAATTTTCCAACCAGCTTTATCCTATTGGGTCGCGGGGGGTCTAGAGCCTATCCCGGAAGCAATGGGCACGAGGCAGGGAACAACCCTGGACAGGGGGCCAGCCAATCACAGGGCACACTCACACACTGTTACCATTCACTCACACATGCATACCTATGGGCAATTTATTAACTCCAATTAACCTCGGCATGTCTTTGGACTGTGGGGAGAAACCGAAGTACCCGGAGGAAACCCCACGACGACACGGGGAGAACATGCAAACTCCACACACATGTAACCCAGGCGCAGATTCGAACCCGGGTCCCTGAGGTGTGAGGCAACAGTGCTAACCACTGTACCACCATGTCGCCCCCTGGTATATAACGTGTTCCCATTATTTATATTTTTAAGGGTTGTGGTTTTGAAGTAGGTGTCCCCCCAGCTGGAAACTCTCCACACAGTTTTTCTTCCCTTCACCTGCATCCCCCCCCACAACCCCTTTGCACCCCATAGTTTGAATACCTCTGCTTTACCTCTTGCTAATATCAGTATACAAAGTCCAGCCATTCAGCAGGTTGACCTGATTACAATCTCCCTGATGAATGATTCAAGAGGTTTATTCGTCACGTACACAGTTGTACACATACAACATGTAGTGGAATGTAACCCTGGTCACTCCGAGCAGCTGTGCATGATGATAAAATATAGAGAAAATAAGGAAAAATAATAATAATGTAAAATGAAGGCACTTGGTATTGCGTCGCGTGTGTCGTGTCTTAAAGACGCTCCTCGGGTACCCATGCCTCACCCGCAAGCCGTAGCGAGCCGCCGCACGCTAACCCCGGGGCTCCGGTCTCCCCGCAGACATGCATGGGGAAGGATGTCACGCTCCACGTCTCGGCAAGCAACCCCGCCATGCTTCTATACCAGAAATTCGGCTTCAAGACGGAGGAGTACATCCTGGACTTCTATGACAAATATTACCCCGTGGACAGCAAGGAGTGCCGGCACGCCTTCTTCCTGCGGCTGCGGCGCTGACGCCGCCTGCACTGGGGGCCCGGGGCCCTGTGGAGATACTTCATCATAGCGCTCAATCCACGGGGGCGCCATTCCCTCAGGGCTGCAGCCTGCCTGCCCCATGTCTACCCAACGTGTATTTTAACTTTACCTGTCTTTTGTACATATTCGTGTTTTCCAGGGACAGCAGGCTGGGGCAGAGAGTGGGGGGGGGCTGCTGTCCTTCTAGCCAAACAGGACTCGTAACGGAAACCAGAGACTCGCCCTCCTTTACCATCATGGCTGAGGCGAGATGCTTGTCGCCATCATGGCATTTTGTAAAAAAAAGAAAAAAAAGAAAACCATGAAAGAAGAAAGTTCCCACTGTAGGCAGGATCCGTTTTAAAATAGGGAGCATACCGTCCGCCATTTTGTAAATACATTTATGTGCAAACCTGTAGCTGATGTGACCTTTGATATTAAACAGTTTTCTTATTAAACAGCTGTGTGTTTGTCAGTTTTAAAAAAGCGAAATAAATCACAGAACGTTTAGCAAAGCTGAATAATATCAACACTAAAGGTTTATTAGATTATTGCGATATTTAAAAGTATAGTAATAAATTCACTATAAAGAATATGGGGAAAGCATTTGTGCATAAGATTAAATAAAAACCATCCATCCAGATTTAGTTCCATCACTCACACTGTGAGACACTTAAGAACTGTGAACATGCCAGAGAGAGAATGGGGTTGATCCTAAGAAGGGTGTTTGCTGGTTACAGTACTGCAGTAATTGATTTCGATTGAGGACCAGTGGTCTGGTGACTTCACAGTAATGTTGTTTTTTTTTGTATATTCTCATTCACAGTCCATATACTGTTAAACTCCATAAATATACACCAATGTACACGCAGTGAATATGAAGCCTGAAAAATGTCAGATCAGACCTTTTTCACCATAAATAGGATCTTGAAATAAACTATTTTAAATGAAAAATAAAATTATAAAACCAGTTCCTTGTTTGCAGAAATGTGCGCACCTTTTATCTAATATTTTGTGGAAGCACCTTTTTCTTAGATTACAGCTTTAAGTCTCACTCAGATCTTGACATGTATATATGAGAATGTTTAGACTACTATTTTCTTTACATTGTAGGATTTCTCATTTACAGGACATTGGCCCCATCAGTACCATAAAAGTACAGCCATCACTTGATTTCTGTGCTATTTCCAGCACATTGTTGACCTCTAGTGGTTAAAAGCCAACATGGCAGTGGAGCATTCCAGTTGAAAGAGTGTCTGGTCCCTCTGTCAAAACACATCCAGGCTACCATTCTTCCCAGGTCTGGACAGCTTGTCCAGCAGACCCTGCCCCATCTTGACGGCGATCTGCGTGACCAGAGCGCTGCACCCTGATTGGACGGCCAGGTCGTAGGCGGTCAAGCCGCGGTCATTCCTTTTCTTGATGCTGGCACTGCAGCTGTAGGAGACGCAAAGCTGATGGTGACCGGAATGGACCATCATGAAGAGCAAAGACATTTAGGAGAAACCATTCAACATTATCCTCCACTCATCCAGATCCATAATAAGGTCCATCATACAAGTAAATGGGCTCCATAAGAGGAGTACGATGATTAATGTACCTTTAAGGAGCGGTAGGGGAATCATTTTGGCAAGACATGGAACAGGACTGTGATGAAAGGCAGAGTCTGAGTGGCACTGTCATGCTGAAATGTATCCTGTGATGGTGTCAGTAATAAGGTAACTCCAAGACCTTTGCTGATGGTAACTCAAGGGTACATAATGTAAAGCTCATCCATCCATCCATTCAGGGCCAGCCCAATCCTATTGAGGGCCCTAAGCAAAATTTGATTGAATGAGTTGTCATTTGTCACTTTCCTTCCCATTGACATGCTGATCAGAAGGAGGTCCCCAGTGGCTGTTAAGCAGCTACTTAGTTCATGCCTTGGACCAGCCCTGCATCCATTCATTCATGTTCCACCCTCTTATCCTGATCAGGGATATAGGGAAAGTAAAGTTCAGAATTATCCAATTCTTGCATGCTTCCGGGAAACTCCTCAGATTTACAATGACATCCGTGTTAAACTTTGGCCCCCTGAATACCTCCAAAGCACAACGCAAAGGCAACTTCGGGGAGCCCCACACACGGACGGCCCCCATCTCTCACCCCAGCAGCGTCTCAGCACACTGCAGGCCTCGGGTCCCACATGCAGCCGCCTCGTGAAGGGCTGTGTTGTTCACCCTGAAGGAGAAGTTCAAGATGACCAGCCTTAATATTTTGATATTTCTCCGGCCTCACCTGTACATTCTTCGTTCCTTACCTGAAGGAATCTATTCCTAAAACTAATTGACTCGTGTAGCATCCGAGGTAACGGAGAATGCACAGGTGAGGCCGGAGAAATATCAAATATTAAAATATTCACTTAATATTCACCAGGTCGTACATGACATCAGAGAGATGGCGTACTCACGGTCCAGACTGCTGGTCCACGTCAGCTCCCTTCTGCACAAGCAAGGGGATGACCTCATGGTGAAGATTCATGACCGCTATGGTCAGGGCGGGCCGACCATCAGTGCTCTGACAGAAAGGATCTGCACCCTGGAGAACCAATCAAAAGCGATGTGACATCTTACTGTATCTCCAGGGCCTGTGTAATTAGTGTCAAGGAGGGTCCTCATGGACACTCCAAAGAAGGCCTTGGTATTGCCAGATTCTAACATGTCCATCCATCCATGCATCCATCCATCCTTTCATCCATCTTCCAGTAGTTTATCTCTTAGTAGGTCCTGAATGAATCAACATATGGTACTGTGCTAAAGTCAAAGAAAATGTTCAAATTCTTGATTGGGTTAATAAGTGTATATTTGCTCGGAAAAAATCTATTTAACGTTAGAACATATGCAAATTAACAGTAAGACAATAAAAACGATCAAGAATTTCTTCTATTACCGAGATCTTGTTGGCTGGCTAGAAGAACACCCCTTTGGTTACCAAAGCTCTCCTCAGGGCCACCTCAGCCATTCCATAAATACATTTCAGCTCACTTAATTAACTTCATTGGTTAAATGACTCAATGAGGTATAGATTGGCCAAACAAAATGTGCTTCTGTTCAAATCAGAAAATACATGGGGGTATTAGATGGTTACTGTAAATACTGGGATGACTTTAGGAGAGGTTTTGAAATGGCTTTGACAGACATGCAGTAATATCATAGTTTTATACCAATATAAAGATCATTCACACATGTTTTTCTTCAATTACCTAAGACTTTTGTATGATACTGTAGGTCAAAGTAAACACAGTTTTTTAAAAACACAGCTATACGTTATTTATAAATTACTGATACATGTGCTGAATCTGACAGTCCCATTTGAAATTGGCTGTTTATAGTGGTTTCCTCAGCATTCTCATCCTCCTCGATTTAAGTTCAGCACTTGACACGGTTAACCATGATGACCTCCATTGGTATCACAGACGTAGCCCTTCAGTGGTTCAGGTCATATCTTACTAAGACAGCAGTTTATCACCCTAGGTGCACACAAGTCCTCCACCTCTCCTGTTGTGAGTGGTATCCCTCAGGGATCAGTTCTCAGGTCCCTCCTCTTCCTAATCTACATCCACCCCCTTGGTCAGGTCATTCTCCAGTATGGCCTTAATTTCCACTGCATGCTGATGATATTCAGTTGTATCTCATTGACTCCCCTCCCAATTACTAATTGCATCTCAAATTTAAAGCTTTGGAAGCAGGTTAACTTTCTCAAACTCAACAGAGACAAAGCTGAAGTCTTACTGGTCGGCCCTAAATCATTAGCATCCAAATCCTCCAGTTTCTCCGTTAGTTTTGATGGTGTCCCTGTAAAACCTGCTACTGTTATCAGAAATCCTGGAGTACTAATTGACTCTATACTCAACTTTGATCTACATATAAAATCCCTCACCAAAATTGCATTATTTCACCTCCTTAACATCGCTTGTCTATGCCTATTTCTGTCCAATACTGATGCTCAAACTCTGGTACAGGCATTCATTACATCCCGTATTGACTACTGCAACTCCCCTTTCATTGGCCTCCCTGCATAATCTACACAAAAGCTTCAGTATATTCAGAACTCAGCAGCTCATGTTCTCACTCACACTAAACGCTCCACTCACGTCACGCCCCTCCTGTATCAGCAACACTGGTTACCAGTCCCGTCTCGGATCAAATTCAAAATATTGCTTCTCACTTTTAAAGCTCTGCAGAATCCCGCTCCTCGCTACCTCAGTGAACTACCGTCTCCATACTCACCTCCTCGCTCTTTCAGATGTTCTACTAATAACCTCCTTGCTGTTCCACACACCAGACTTTCCGCCATAGGTGAAAGATCCTTCACTGTCATGGCCCCCATACTATGAAACTCTCTTCCACCATCTCCCCGTGACGGCTCTTCCTTCAATTCCGAACTAAAGACATTTCTCTTCCATGAACATATCCCGACTGTCTCTTCTTGATTACTGTTCTTTTTTCTCCCCCTGTAAAGCGACCTTGGGTTTGTGAAAGGCGCTATAGAAATGTAACCTATTCTAATTATTATTATTGTTAATCTTTTGTCCATTTCCATAAAATGGCAAAAGTGTGATCTGTGCACCACGCAGTACCCGCAGTACCCGCAGAGCTGGCCGCTTCGGTTTATCCCCAAACCATCACTCTGCTCACTCACCTCGTCCAGCAGCTGCTGCACTACGGGAATCTGCCCCATCCCAGCTGGGCCCAGCTCCTGCAGCAGCCGGTTGTTATGCGACTCCTGGGACGTGACAAACAGGTGAAAAGACATAACAAGGAGCGCCAAAGTACCGTAACGAGCCCGGACACCTGCTAACGAAGCCTGCGCAGACCAAGACCTCTGAGAGCCACGGAGAATCTTACTGGGAGCTTCCCCACACTGTCAAAAGTATCCTTCTTCCGGCGAATTCTTCTCCTTCTGAGGGAGGCACCCAATGACATGCCGCCGTTTTCGCTCGCTGTGGGGAGTTTAGAAGTCAGAGAAAATGCTTGCTGCTGCCCCCTCCTGGTTTGCTGAGATAGTACACCACTCACCCAGACTGCTCTGACTGTCTGACAGGCCATTGGCACCCTCTGTCACACCGCTCAGGAGGTTCCCACACCGGTCCAGGGCCTTTTCCACAAAGGATTCCTGGCGAAAGGAGAGTAATGCATGTCACTTGAATGGTTGAGAATGCCTCAGGCATACGTCAGTCTGAGAGCTGAATAACCTTATGGCTGTCAGGGGTGGCCAAGGCAAAGCTCAGTGTCAGATTAACTTCGTAGCCGTCTTCCTGTATGACTGCAGAAATCATCTGTGGAAAGGTAGAGAGCAATCAAAATTTCACTGCAAAAAATCAATACCAGGGCTTTACTGTGCTCACACCACAATAAGATAATACTGATAATACTGTAGAAATAAGCCTGAGAAAACACAATAAAGTAACGGAAAATACCCAGATTTTTGCTGTTATCTCACACTGAAAGCATTTTTGCACATAAACTTCAACTTCTGAAACATTACTATTTTAGTTATCACTCTCATCATATAATATCCATTATTTGTCATGTTAGTCATATGAACTACAACATTTGCACAATCTTTAAATCAATTTGGGAATTACACTAATACTGATAGTATTAATGATATTAATGCTAACTAGTATTAATATCATGCACAGCATTACGAACCCTGAATGTGCTTGTACTGTAGGTGGGGTTGGGCAATACATTGATAAAATATTGTATCGGAAATATGAACATTTGTATCATCATCGATTTTAATATCATGAGTATCGTGGTATAGCCAAAACATTTGTTTTCTTGTATAAAGTTATAATGCATTTTTTCTAAACAAATTCCATCAAGGTCAGAGCCTGTTGTTTGTGTGATTCCTCATTATATCTGTCACATGATTCATAACTATTAGTAAAACATTTTGGTCATCGTAATCAGAAACACTCCAAACCACCCATCGTATTTTACTGAATTTTAGAATATCGTGATAAATATTGATATTGTGAAAATTGCTGAAAATGATGTGACATTTTTAGGACATATCATCCAGCTGTACTTGTAGGTATCTGTGGAGGTAAGTTTTTTCCTCACTTTAAAAATTATTTACGAAAAACCACATTTCATTTCTAACACTACAAACCCATAAAAACCATTTGGTGACTGTAAGCAATCAGCCAGGAATCCGTTACAGTGAATTGTTCTTGCATGTTGAGACTATGAGGGCAACACTTTCACCCTAAACCCATACGAGGGCACTACAGACGCCAGCTTCCGGGTCCCTGCCAGGTCTCTGGCCCTCACCTTCCCCATGCGAGGCTCCCCTATCAGACCTCTGAACTCCGGGCTGTTCTGAGTGTAGCTTCGCAGATGGGCACAAACATGGTCCAACTGTTGCCTCCAGTAACCTGGAATGACAGGTACAGCAGGAATGGACCAAAAGGTGCAGCAAGCTCAAAGTATAACGCACCGTATATCATCTCACATGCCATTTTCTACTAAAGCACTTTCACCCATCTACAGGCTCATACACACAGTTCTTTGTTACTTGTTGATAAGCAGGATTCGACAAAAATGCATTATCCACTCGCCATTCTATCTTGGGGTTCCACAGCCTTATTCCGCAGCCAATATAATTGTGTATCGGTATTTCAACGTGTTTTTAAAACAATTGCTTTGAGTTTGTCATATGTTAAAGTTCACTCATGGCCCTGACCAGGATAAGCAGTTTGATGACAGATGGAAGGATTAATGGATGGATGGCGCTGGTCACATGATCAATTCGTAAAACATCATGATGTGTTGCTAGCCATGTGATACTTTATAAACATTGACTTTACTAAGCATCCTGATCCACACATCCATGACCTTATTACAGTTTTTTCCAATCATTTTAACGTGTGTCTCAATTACAGTAAAACATGGCTTCTTGGTTTCTATTGCAGTAAAACACTCAGTATAGTTTTACTGTAGATTTACTATACTCAACTGTAACAAACCTTCTCCGTCTGCTAGGCATGAAATATTTACATGCTGCAAAAAAGAAACTGCAACACCTACATGATTTCTAATGAAATATTTTGCAGCATTTCAGAATTGGGTGGTATTACAATTTTTACACATAAAAGTAGTTCTTGTTTATTTAATTTTTACAACGCAACATGAACGTAATTCGTGCTAAACTGGAGGATACAGTCACACTTTATTTATGCAATTTGCAATGCTGAAAGTTGTTAGTGTTTTTTAGCCCATTGAACATCGAGCGCCCCAGTAGTGTTGTTGGGTGACAGCATGTGTCATGGTTATGGCAGCATGAGTCACTTTTGGGTGAATTGTGAAACGTTTTGGTGGTTGTAGGGCATTTTGCACCATAGGTTAAGTGATGTGCTCAGGTGTGTATTGGTACAGCCCACTGTGTGAAGTGTTGTGAAAAAGTGGACATGGTATTGAGACAAGTGTGAAAATGATCGGAAAAAACTGTAAGTTCTCCACAGGGACACACGCGGCAAACTTAATGTTTCAAGTTGTTAATCATTCATATACAGTATCAAGTCATTCCTTCCACATTATCTGTAATATTATATATCTGTATAACTGCCTGCCAAATAAACACACAAATAAATCTATATAATTATTGTAGCAGTTCACAGACCTGTAGTTAGAAAATTGCTTATGTGGAGTTGTGGGTGCTTATGCTGCTCCATCCATCCATCCATCCATCCATCCCCAATAAGTGCTTATGCACTATGTGAGCAAAGAGCCAATCCCAGGAATCCCACAGCATGACTCACTCCCACACCCGAGTGACTGACCTCTGCCGGGGCTCACAGCAGACAGCAGTGGCTTGCGGTCGCTCATCTGCTCCTGTCTCGCCATGTCCTGTGCTGCCCGCTGGCTCCTCTTCTGCAGCTCCGCTCCCGACGGGTAAAACAGCCCCACGGTCTGCGTGTGCCGGTCGATGCGGCGCGGCGTCTGTGGGGCTCCCATGGTGGGCGAGGAGGCACTGGGGACCAGCTGCCAGGTGGCGGCATCCGAGCAGAAGGTCTGGAGGAGGCAGGAGAACGGCAGATGGAAGAACAGAGCGAGAGAGAGTAAAACGGCTCTCAAAATTATTCCAACCCAAAGGCAGACATTTCATACAATTACCCTAAATGCTGGCAGTAAACAGAATTGTAAGAATGGTATTTAATTGTTAAAGGGGTAGTTCACCAAAAAACTGAAAAAAAGATATGTTTTAGAGGGGCTTTAATGCTTTAATGCTATCTATCCATCTAGATCATTCTGCTGGGAGTTATCCTAGTTTTGGAGAAACATCAAGCTTCTCTAAAATATAATGGTGTTCTATCTGTCTTGGTTAAAAAGCCTATGTATTTTTTGTCTTTTTACACACACCAATCGCATCACTGCGCAGAAGATATTGCCAGGATGCTCAAGCACCCTGGAAATATCTTCTGTGCAGTGATACAACTGGTGTGTGGAGCTCAGTAGAAGGAAAACTGCTAAAAACACTAAACTGCTTATTACAGTTTCAGTTTTGGGGCAAACTGCCCCTTTAATCATCAATAACCAAAAGGTGGCGCTATACACACATTTTCCTGCTCTGGGGCTCCTTCCCTGGAATGAGATGTGCCAGGTCGAGAGTCTGATCTGGGAGGTCCTGCCAGGAAGACCCCACAGGAACCGCAGAAATTGGCGTAGGGGTGATTGGTGGCCCCGCACTGGGAGCAGCTTACATGACTAGCTAAACGACTAGGCTAAAGGGGGAAGCAGAACAACAACATTAATGCATGGAAACATTTTGCCCTTTGAAGCCTTGTATTCCCAGACTATTCTGCAGATGCAGTCTTTGTGGATCGTCTTCATAGACAGTGAAGCAGTGGGTGAGCAGGGAAACTGTAGGATGACAACGCCACCTTGGAACCACACCAGTCACAGAAGCGGGCGTCCAAGGTATTGATCCTCGAGCATTTGGAACAGCAGACCATCTTGCCATCTGATTTGGGCACAGGAGGGGCACTGAGGCCACTCAGGACAGCCTGGAAACGCAATACGACAGCACTGTAGACCACCTGAGCTAATTGCTTTCCACACCCGCTCAGATTTGGCTCCAAAAGGCTCTTACAGTTGCCGGCTTCAGGAGTCTGGTCTCGCAGGCGACACACAAGTCGATGTGCGCTGGGTTACCCGTCCCACACGCAGGACAGATCACCTTGTCCTGAAAAACAGACACAGATTAACCATGACTCTTAGATGCGTGAGGGAAACATCCAGTGTTTAGCCTGATACATCTACACTAGTGGCCAAATTTATGGAAACACCTAGCATTTTTGGCATTACACTCTAAAAACTACTATACGAATATTGGTGGTAATGTTTATAAATAATTAAAGAATGTTACAACTATGCATTGGATGATTAAATAAGCAACTGGAGCAATAGTTGAATAAAGATCTGCAATCTCTACATATCGGAAGTGTTTCCACAATTTTGGCCACTAGTGTATAATGAAAATCAAAACCACATACAAATAAATAATTTTATCAAAAAAGTTACTGTGTTCTGGGTTTCTAGTCAGAAATTTGAAAAATGAAACGTAGATTTCACCACGGTGATGATTTTAAATGATTTAATTGTAAATACAGCATCACGATTAAACAGGGATGGACAGACAACAAAAAGCAGCCCCGGAATTTTCAGTCAAACAGCCCCAATTTGATATTTCGCTACAGTAACTCCCCACTCCTATGGAGCTGTCCATAAGAGGGGAGAAAGGAGAAGACTTTCAGGGGTCCAGACACTGGGGAGGTCCAAGAGCATGTGAGAGTAGATAATGGTAGTTGGATATTGTCCCAGCCATGTCTCTGTGCGACCTTGGGGCTGCATAAACACGACCTTGGGAGGCATCTTACACTTAGTCTGATGGCGGCCTGTGGCTGGCGCTGCTGCCCCAAGGGAGCTTCACAAACCACACAGGTCACGGCATTCAGGGGCACCACGGTCTTGCAGGAGACACAGAGGCCCATCTAGGGGGCAGAGTAGAGAGCTCTGTGTGGGTCACGCTCAAGGCTTTCAGCAACCCACTGACAAGCTCCAAATTCAGGATACCGAGATACCTGGGCACCCTCTGTGGGGGGCAGACGGTGTCCTGGGACGGGGGGCACGGGGGCACCACACTGAAGGCAGAAGCGGGCAAACGGGTCGGAGGGGCGGGGGGAAAGGCACTGAGCGCATCTAAAGCGGAAAAGGTGATACAGGTATTTATGCAAACGTTACAGTAATCTGAATCCAGTTTTGCTGTGGTTCAACTCTCTCAGATCTCGAAAATTGACTGTGTTTCAAACAAGCAAAAGCAGCAACGTTGCATATGAATTGCTCACCGCAGGAAGTCCGTCTCTCTTTGGATTCTGGAGAGCTGAGTCTTTGTTAAGCTTCTTAGTGAAAGGGCTCCCCATCCCATGTCCTTATATGAAAAATTGGACAAAGACAATACACTCCATCTTTATTCTGTTAAAATTCATAAACTTAGCAGCACGCTAGGAAAACAGTCCATGTACAGTAATAAATACGACGACTTATGTTTTTATTATTATTCTACTGGACTGCCTTATTTCATCTCGGTAAATGAGCTGCTGAAATGTACCTGGGAATGCGTGTGACTTGGCGGGATGCTGGCCAGCTGTTTGGAGGAGGGGGGCTTGCGGGGGCGAGGGCTAGCAGAAGTCTTACGGGAATGGCTTCCTCGGGTGGTCACTGCTGAGGCAGTGAAGAGCCAGCCTGAGAGCAGCACTAGTAGCTGCATTAGATAAATGCAGAACTACAGCATTAATGCTGCAGTGTTTCCAGATCCGGTCCTCAGGGACCCGCAGTCGGTCTGTGTTTTTGCTCCCTCTGAGCTCCCTACCAGACAGACCACATTTGTGCACCTGGTTGGGAGCTGGGAGGGAGCAAAAACGTGGACTGTCTGTGGGTCCCCAAGGACCGGGTAGGGAAACATTGGTTTAGAGTCTCAAAGTGAAGGAAATACCTGGCTGGTCCTTTGAGCTGCCTTCCCACGTATTTTCCAGTCCTCTTGTCCACTTTGCTAAGGAGTCACCTCCCTCACGCATCTCCTGCAGAAGCATTTAACTTCATGCATGTCACACATAAACTGTGGGTCCGCTGGACAATGAATAAGAAACAGTTTACTGGCTGCTCTCACCTGCTCCCTCTCGGGCTTTCCCTCAGTGCTGAGAGGATCGTCAGAGGGAATGTGGTCCACCAGAAACACTTTGGTCACCACAGCACTCTCCCTGCCATCACTGGAACAAATGAAGTGAAAAAGGTAAACAGCATTTCACGGAGCTCTTTGTGTGTTTTTTAAAAACATATAATTGTATTCAGGGTTTTGAAAGTTTCGTCAAAAAAGAAAAAAAAAACAATTATCATAAAAGTGTCCATTTTGCTGTTTATATAAAATATAAATACTGTATAAAACATTAAACGCCTCTCTCATATTCCCACTTACCCTGTGCTGGCTAACGCTTTCACATACACTTTTCCTTTAGGTAAACATATGGGTTCCTTGTACTGCAGCGTGCCGCTGTCTCTGAGGCCAGGTCTCCTGGGAACCTCTGGCTTACTGCCATCCAGCGTATAATAAATAGTGACATCTGGGGTATCTGGGGAAACACGGATTAATGACAGCAGGACTTGTCTCAGAGATAATGCCTTTTTAAACTAGATGGACAAAAGTATTGGGATACACCTCTTAATCATTGAATTCAGGTCTTTCATTCAGACGCATTGCCATAGGTGTATAAAATCATGCACCTAGCCATGCAGTCAGGTTTACAAACATTTGTGAAAGAATAACCTGTTCTGAAGAGCTCAGTGAATTCAAGCGTGCCACCTTTGTGAAATTTCTTCCCTGCCAGATATTTCATGG
This sequence comes from Hippopotamyrus pictus, assembly GCA_026781145.1. Taxonomy (NCBI): domain Eukaryota; kingdom Metazoa; phylum Chordata; class Actinopteri; order Osteoglossiformes; family Mormyridae; genus Hippopotamyrus; species Hippopotamyrus pictus. The sequence goes on from JAODLC010000045.1 coordinate 15,591,991, forward strand.
TAAAGTGTAAGTGGTATTATTAAAGTGGAAATATTTAGGAACAACAGAAATTCAGCTACGAAGTGTTAGGCCATGTATAGTAACACAGCGGCGTGATGAGTGCTGAGGTGCATAGTGTGTAAAAAGTCACCAACACTCTGTTGACTCAATAACTGCAGAGTTCTAAACTTACTCTGGCATTAATTCCAGCACAAAAACTGTGCTCCGGGATTCATGGAATGGGCTTCGATGGTCGAGCAGCCTCATATCACCAAGCGCAATGTCAAGGATCGGAAGGAGTGAGATAAAGCATGTGAGGTAAAGCATGCCACGACTGGACTCTGGAGTAGTGGAAATATGTTCTTCAGAGTGACAAATCATGCTTCAGTCTGGGGTTGGCGGATGCCAGGAGAATGTTACCTGCCTGACTGCATTGTGCCAATTGTAAAGTTTGGTGGAGGAGGAATAATGATATGGGGTTGTTTTTCAGGGGTTGGGCTAAGCCCCTTAGTGCCAGTGAAGGGAACTCTTAATGCTTCCACATACCAAGACATTTTGGACAAGTCTAGCTTCCAACTTTGTGGGAACAGTTTGGGGAAGGCCCTTTTCTGTTCCAGCAAGACTGTGTCCCATTGCACAAAGTAAGGTCCAAGACAGGATCTGGTGAATTTAGTGAGGAAGAACTTGACTGGCCCATACAGAGCCCTGACCGCCTCCCCATCAAACATTTATGTATGAATGGAGATTGAAAAGCCAGGCCATCATGTCCAGCCTCAGTGCCTGACCTCACAAATGCTCTTCTGGATTAATGGGCAAAAATTCCCACAGACACGCTCCAAAATCTTGTGGAAAGCCTCCCCAGAAGAGTGGCAGCTGTTATAGCTGCAAGGGGAGGGGGGGGGGACTCCATATTGATGCCTATTGATTTAGAATGTGATGTCATAAAAGTTCCTGTGGGTGTAATGGCCAGGTGTCCCAATACTTATGTCCATATAATCTATCTGTTTACTGGCTCCTTACCTGACTTGATCTCCACAGGTGTGGCAGTGTCTATTTGGTGCTTGACTATCCCAGGAACTGGTGCTCTGATAGGGATGATTTGTGGAGCCACGATCGAGCCTGCAGTCATGATCTAACGGAAATCTGATTATAACCGCATAAAACAAATAAATACATTTTAATAATCCATCAGAGGAATCAAATTATGTAATTACAATAGCCTTTATGAATATTATCAATGCAATTTTAATAAATTACATAAATTGTGTTTCCAGTCCTATGTTTATCATGACAGTACAGTGACAGGTTGACAAATGAGACTTACGCCTGACATATTGGTTTTTTTTTTATTCAAAGACAAGCGATGTGCAATATATTACTTTTGTATTACCGAGCTCCCCTGCTTATCTGTGTTTGAAACTGCCAGTTATATTATTTCGTACATGCATTATGATCACAGCACGGTTTTCATTTGAGCAGCATGATGCTACCCTGTTATTTTATTATATTAAGACATCAGTATGTGTCGTAAATTCTGAAAAGCCGACATACTTACCTAGCCTCCAAAGCGTTAATCTCTAATGCACCTGCGTTCACATTCAAAAAAATGTCAATATTGTCTTCTTTTCAAACATTAATAGTCGATAAGTCCATACTTTATACCACATAAAAAGTAGCAGAAGCTCTCAATAGTGTTACTGCGGCCTGAACGCGTATCCAGCGACGCGGCGGTTTCCACGCCCACTACAGCATCGTGTGTTCTTATTGGTCAAATCCCATGCCTTAACGACCACTGCAAAGTGCAAGCAAAACACTTTAGAAACATGTATTTAATTATTAAATTTACCTTTCTCTTTTAAACTTAGATTTGTAACAACTAGTTACACTGTAATAACTTAGGCTATTCTTATAGGAAGATCTTTATTTGTTCATGCAGACCTCTCTTATTATTGAATTGTATAATTTTATACTTTCATTTTTTCATATAGTTTCATATTGCATGAATACAAATGTGTCAAAATTGGTTAAAAATCGGTTCAAAATGTAAAAAATATACATTTATTAGCTCAAAATAAATAGCATTTGTTTTGGGGGAAATATGCAGAACATCAGCTAAACTGTTCGATCATAAGTTAACTTATTTATTTGTTAAAATATTTTTCAAATAAAATCGACGTTTCGATATATTGTAAATAAAAATATTGCATCTGTGAAATTTCAATCAGGCTTTGACTAGTCTACTAAAACGCAATGACGTAACTCAGCAGCGAAAGACCCCAGTTAACAGTGATGTTATGTGAATCGATTGGCGATGTAGGGATCGAGGTGCATGTGTGGGTTTTGTTAATAGCTTTACAGTAAGATAATATTCAACAGTTAGTTTTTTTTCTTTTTCATTTTAAAAATGGCCGAAGTTAAAGTAAAGCAAGAATCTACAGATCCCGTGGACATAGAAAACAGGTAAATAACTTTGTCCCATTGTAATTGCCAGCCTGGTTCCCCGTCAAACTGGGGTGTAACTTGTCGGAACCACGCTGTCCTCTCATGTCTTAATATGAATCTTAATAACGATGGCTATGTAACGTTTGCAGCTGAATGCAGGTGGTTTATCTTATGTTCTGGTTCCTCTATAAAGCTATATCCACGGCTTTAAATTATTGCTACAAAGTTGTAAGAACGATTTAATTGACCGATAACATCAGATTCTACAGTACTGTCACACCATGAGCGAGGCTAGACCGAGCGTCTAGTAAAGTTTGTGACGTGCCTGTTTTTTGTCTACATTTCAAAGGATAAAAGAGCTTTGCAGCCAGTTTCCTCATGGAATAACCGACCAGGTCATACAGAATGACATGCCTCACGTAGAGGCTCAGCAGAGGGCCATGGCCATCAATAGACTGCTCTCTGTGGTAAGGCGCAGTCATTCTGCATAGCCCCGAAAGGCTGTTTAGTGAAAGAGAAGGTTAAGCTGATGCAATCGGTGTTCAGCATGACGTGTTCAGTGTTTCTATTGAAATGATTATTTCCTGGTGTCTGCATCTCATTTTTACCGCAAGCACTATTTAATTTTTCAAAACAGGGTCAGCTGGACCTGCTTAGGAACAGCAATGGACTTCTGTATAGGTTAAAAGATGCTCAGACAGCAAGGTACAATCTCAGCTCTGATGTTATGCTTGCTGCATTTGGATATGCATGTTTTAAATACGTTAGCCATTAAAAAAAATCCAAAACAGTGTTTGCATCACCATTGTTGATTTTGATTAAATTTGGCAGGTCGATTACACATACTTTCCAGGGCTCACAAATAATTTCTGTTTTTTTATTTAATTCCCTGTGAGATATGACACCGTTACTATACCCCAGGTAACAAGAATAATTATTCAGTGTTATGGGTTGTAACTTTTATTTGATTTTTAAAAAATAGGGGCTAGGAGTAACAAGTCAGTATGTGTACTACTTTTATATAAAATATTGATCTCCTGCTTGGTCCCCTTCATGACATAAGCACCCCAAAAACATGTCATCTTAATATTTATAGTAATGGCATTTGTTGAATTAGAATGGAATTATCTTAAAATTGATATATTTTTACACTGTAGATAACGGGGGAAGCTGTATTGTCTTTTTAGTCTTTTACACAGAGGTCGATAGTTCAGGTCCAGAAAGTAAAAATCCAGACCAAGATTTTATTTGAACCAGCCTGTTGAGCATAAAGATTACTGAACCAGTACTGAACTGGTTGATTGTGACAAAATCTTGGTGTATATTTTTGCTTTCTGGATGTGAACTATCCACTTGCTTTTACACATGTCGTACAAACCCTTACTTGCATATAAATAATGGCTACTTGGTGTTTTCTTTCAAGTAAAATGAAGGGATCTGACAACCAAGAGAAGTTAGTTTATCAAATCATAGAGGATGCAGGAAACAAAGGTAAGGCATCAACGATTAGTATAACCTAATGCTTATATTTATAATTGAAACCTTTTCCTTGGATGCCAATACTATGTTTAAAATGATCACACCTTGTTTTTATCTCTTGCCTTCTCTTCAGGAATCTGGAGCAGAGATATCCGTTATAAAAGTAACCTCCCTCTGACAGAGATTAACAAAATCCTGAAGAACCTGGAGAGTAAGAAGCTTATCAAAGCTGTGAAATCTGTGGCTGTAAGATACGACGTTTTTTGTATGCATGAAGTTGCATTATTTGGCCATTAGGTGGCAGTCGAGGCTATTTTTACTTTGGACTTAGTCAGCTTTATACGGATATACTCGGCTAATTTTGAAATTAAATTTAAATCTCCAAATACTTCTGCATATTTGTGATGATCAGAGTTATGGAATCTCTTTTTCCAGGCTTCTAAGAAAAAGGTGTACATGCTGTATAACCTGCAGCCAGACCGCTCGGTTACTGGTGGAGCCTGGTACAGTGACCAGGATTTTGAATCTGAGTTTGTGGAGGTCTTGAACCAGCAGTGCTTCAAATTTTTGCAGAGCAAGGTAGTTATTATAGTGAGTTCCTGTCTGTAATGTGTGTGTGTGTGTGTGTGGTACAAAATATTGTGCATATATATTAGCAACAATGTCTGTATATGCATATTTTTAACAAAGATTTTCCCTAATAATTGTTACCGTTGGATAATGTTTAATCATACATGAGGTTGCTATATTCAACTCAGTAATGACAAGACATTCAAAAATAATTTACATTTCAACCACAGTATCATTTAATAAATACCGAGTTCAGCCAAAGTCCTTGGATATTAATTGTCCTTATATTCATTCACTTACACAGTATGCCTGTTTTTGAGTAATAGACCAGCAATACGATATTTTTAATTAGAACAGTTTCTTAATCATGTTTATTGATGTAGTTGCCCCATGCGAGTTAAAATAACAGCATGCATGAATAACAAGGCCGTTCCAAGAGCTTTTCCTGACCTGGACTGGACACTCATATCTGTAAATCCCTCCGATTTCCAGGCGGAGGCAGCACGGGACAGCAAGCAGAGCCCTGTGGTGCAGAGGAACAGTTCCTTCGCCACATCCCACGAGGTGTGGAAGTACATCTGCGAGCTGGGCATCAGCAAGGTACGGCCCGCTCCACCCTGCGCATCCCACAGCCCCTCTCTCCATGAAAACCTTATTTGTTGAAAGCAATGATTCCCAACCCGGTCCTCAGGGATCCACAGACAGTCCACGTCTGCGCTCCCTGCCAGACAGTCCACGTCTGCGCTCCAAGCCTGGAGGGAGAAAAAATTGTGGACTGTCAGCGGGTCTTTGAGGACCAGATTGGGAAACGACGGAAACACCTTGTTACGGCCCGTAAGAAAACAGTGAGGTTTAAAGCTGTCCTGTTATCTGTGAAATGCAGCCTTTCCTGCATGTTTTTCAGTCATTTTCCAGTTAGTTATTGTTATGTAGGGCAGAGTATTTCATCCAGGTAAGAACTTAAATTGTGATATTTGGCAGTGTGGTTAAACTGTCACTAGCATGCTCTATAACTAAGGTCACCTGCCCCCCCCCCCCCACATAAGCAATTTTTGAATCAATTTATTTTAATAAGTATCAACATGTTTGCAGCAGTAGTGACATAGTGTAATATTTCTAGGTTAGTGTGATTAGTGTATGTATGCATTCATTTGGTGTGGCTTGGTCGTCACAGGTGGAGCTGTCCATGGAGGACATAGAGACCATCCTGAACACGCTGATCTATGACGGGAAGGTGGAAATGACCATCATTGTAGCCAAGGAAGGGACGGTGGGCAGCGTGGACGGGCAGATTAAGCTCTACAGAGGAGTCAACTCCATCATTCAGGCAACAGGCCTGGTGAAAACACCCTGTGGCCTTTGTCCCGTAAGATGTCATTCCTGTGCTCACAATAATGCACTTCACTAGGGCTGCAAAAAAAAAAAAACTTTTGTCGACTAATCAAGTTGATCAGGCGTTCAACTAATCAATTGTTTGGGCCAAAATACAGGGTTTAAATTAATATAAATGCTTTATTTTACAAAACATCAAGAAGTGTATTTTAAGTAAAAATGATGGTACTTTCAAAAACACTGTTCTGGCATAACGAAATCTTTGCGATAGTTTGCCGAGCAGGTGGGGATCCCACCTATTTTTTCAAAATACTGTGGAATACTGTATTACCATGATACCCCCCAAGCCTAGTAGCAACTTTTAAAACTGTTCATGAAAAGTTTACCCATTTCACTACACTGCTTGCGTTTGCGGCAACGAATGTCCTCTGCTGGTCTGGTGGAGCGTTATCGCTGTAGGCATGTGCCCGTCCGCGGCCGTCTGCATCCGCGGGCAAAAGTAATATGGACACACGTGCACCTCTATGTCCAGCATGTAACGGCATGCGGGAAAGGGGAGTATGACCGAGTTAACATTGCTAGGTAGTGATGTCATTATATCATTGTACAGTTTACACAGCAGTAGTACAACTAATTGATGACAGTTGAAGTTTGTTGTGAAATATTATTACCAGTTATTGTCCATGATAATGATGAGTTGCTGTAGTAGCCCTTCACTTCATACATGTGCTACTTCTGCTGCTTAAATTGATTCACAGGAAGACCATTCTGCTCGGCATTCAAATGCTTGGGCACCACTTCAGGAACAGAATGAGAGCAGCGCAGTGCTGGGTATAGATGTCTTACAAATGGTTGGTTATTTAATCCCAGCTGCCACTTAAAAGTGGTTTATATGTGGTCAGCTGAGTTAAGGAGGGATTAGTTTGCAGGCTTCTGGAGAAATGCACATTTGATATTTCATTTTTTTATTTAAATTTTTATTTCAATAGTGATTGTACGTTCAGTGTTGTACTGAAATCAGTTGTCATGAACCTCTGTTCTTGTCAAACGTCCCCTATAATTTAATGGGTAAATGCTTCTTTGTGTTTTTTCATAATCAGTAAGAAAACAAAGCATTGATTGGCTAACGTTGCGGTGTCTGCGTGTTCCCAGGTGTTCGCTGACTGCCACGAGGGAGGTGAAATCTCGCCGTCTAATTGCATCTACATGACCGAGTGGCTGGACTTCTAGCTAAGATCCGCTGCGCTTCAAGGATGGATCCCCTCTGGGAAGGAAAGCTTGACGTGTTTTCGTAACGGAGCCAGTGACGTTTGGAGTTTTTTTCTTTTTTAATTATTTATAGTCTTTCTTATGGAAAGCTTTAAAACTTCGGAAGATGGTAGGAGAAAAAAAATCACTTTCTCCATATCATCCAGGTTTCAGTTGATTGAACTGGTGTCAGTAAAACATCAAGAGTATTTGTTCAATATTGTAAATATCTCGCTAAACACTGTGTGTACAAAGCAGCCAAATAAAGTTTTTGGTTTTCTGTTGTAAAATATCAAAAATGGATGTATTCATTCCAAGAGGGTTGCAGAGGTTGGGAACCTATTTTGGGAAACTGAGGGGTGAAAATCCATGCTGAAATGCAAACCCTACATCAGGGGTAGCCAATCTTATCCGCAAAGGGCCGGTGTGTATGCGGGTTTTCGCTGCAACTCCCTAATTAGAT
>JAODLC010000045.1:15608256-15621473 GCA_026781145.1 Hippopotamyrus pictus
GACAGGTAGAGCAGGGTCAATCAGATGTACAGTGTCAGGTAAGGGTGTTGTGCTTTTATTGAAGGGATAATGACAGATTTTTTTTGGGTGAACAATTTAACGTTTTCAGAGTTGTGGCTGTTCAGCAGATGAACATCACAGGTTCACCAATTTACAGTATGATCTGCTGTATATATATATATAAAAAAGGTTCTGGAATGCAACATATTTCATATATATATATATATATATATATATATATATATATATATATAAAAGGTTCGACTGCAGTTTATAGGAACTTTTCTTTTGCTCTTTATGAACTATTTAGCAGTTTTGTGGGAATCACAAAATACAAGAATTGATATGAATTAAATGTTTGGAGCTATCATGACTGACGACCTGCTGCAAGCTACTAAGATGAATGGTGTGAAAGATGTATGTGTTTGACCATGTTATTATCTTGAAAAAGCAATGCTCTAATCTGAAAATGTAAGTAATTCAGCCAAACGTTTCACATGCTGAGGAATTAAGTTACATTACATGTAAGGCTTCAAATGTACAGCGTCCTGATATTACCTGACAGCCAGTCTCACAAACTTAGGATGTTTTTTTTTTTCTTTTTGTAAATTGTATTTAATGACTTGAGACACTCACACATTGATAGCCTTATTGTCACATTATAAAGTTTTAAACAAATACTGTTAAAACATCCTCAAATAAGCCCCTGCATTACTTATTTCATATCAGTGATAACTGCGCATTCAGAGCAATCTAATCCACTCTGTATTGGGGCAGTCGTAAGGTGGCAGGTTCTGGGAATCCTTTACTAGCAGTACGATACAAATTATGCAGTGTGTACTGTATGTAGTGTTGCCAAGTCTCACTAGACAAACAAGTAACATCATCCCTGAAAAGAAGCCCAAAATAAGCCCACTGCGTACAGATGGAGAAATCAAACCCAAATAAGTCCAATATACACAACTACATTGTTTCCCATATTATGTGTGTTCCTCATAAATACACTTTATGGACAAAAGTATTGGGACACCATGCCATTACACCTACAAGGCACTTCTGGCATCCCATTCTAAATCCAAAGGCATAAATATGGAGTTTGTCCCTCCTTTGCAGCTACAATAACTACCACTCTCCTGGGAAAACTTTCCACAAGCCTTTGGAGTGTGTTTGTGGGAATTTTTGCCCATTCATCCAGAAGAGCATTTGCGAGGTCAGACACTAATGTTAGATGTGAAGGCCTGGCTCGCAATCTCCATTCTAGTTTATGGGGTTGGGGTTGAGGTCAGGGCTCTGTGCGGCCAGTCAGGTTCTTCTACACCAAACTCACCCAACCATGACTTAATGGACATTGTTTTGAGCAGTGGGGCACAGTCCTGCTGGAACAGAAAAGGGCCTTCCCCAAACTGTTCCCACAAAGTAGGAAGCATAGAATTCTCCGAAATGTCTTGAAAGGCTGAAGCATTAAGAGTTCCCTTCTCTAGAATTAAGGGGCTTAGCCCAACCCCTGAAAAACACCCCCATACGATTATCCCTCCTGCAAAGATTACAGTTGGCACAGTACAATGAGACAGGTCAAGTTCTCCTGGCATCTACCAAACCCAGACTTGTCCATTAGACTGCCAGACAGTGAACTGTGATTTGTCACTCCACAGAACATGGTCTCGTGGCATGTGCTTTACACCACTCCACTCTTGCAAATCCTGCTCTGTTACTTTATGTGGTCTCATCTTCGTGGCAGTGTTTCTGTTGCTCCTAAACACTTCCACTTTCAACAATACCACTTACAGCTGACCATGGAATATCTAGCAGAGAAGAAATTTCACAAACTAACTTATTGCAAAGGTGGCATCCTATGACAGTACCATGTTTGAATTCACTAAGCTCTACATAACGACCCATTCCTTCACAAATGCTTGTAAACATAACCGCATGGATAGGTGCTTGATTTTATACACCTGTGGTAATGGGTCTGAATGAAACACCCGAATTCAATGATTCACAGGTGTGTCGCAATACTTTTGTCCATATAGTATCTAACATGCATACAACAATAACTAAAATACTGGGGACATGGTTCTAAAATTTTTATTTGTTCTTTTCTTTTGTTAGCGTGACAGTAAGTAACTGCATAAACTAAGCAGCTTCCTTTGTTACACATTTTACACAAATTATTGAATACTGAACTCACAGATATCATAATACAAAGAAAATGTGAGAAAGAGATGCAAAACTATGTGATATCTCTACAAAACAACATTTTCATTAAGCTTTAACAACTCATTCAATATCAATTTAAATAAAGTGATGTAAAATTATATTAATTCTTTTAACTGAGGTAGCCAAAATGGCTGAAACTATTCCGCAATACCACAACTTCAAAATTAGATCAAGCCCAAAAAAAATGCAATTCGCAAATGAATGAAATTATAAACGAAAAGAAAACACCTAAAGTCGCTTATAATAAGCCAACCTAGCAACGCTGTGTTCTCTCCAGCAGGCAGATTAGCGGGCAGCTATTTACGGGCCTTCTTCGAGGTCACGTGACGAGGAATCTGCGAAAGACAAGCGTCGCTTAGATTCATGTTTGGTCAGCTGCTCATGTTTACCCGTATTATAAAATGCCAAAAGTCAACTGTGCTGCTCTATTGTTTCCTAAAGCAACGAACGGATGACGTGTTTTTTTTTTCCCGGCAGAACATGATTTTAGAAAATCTCGACCTCTGAAAAGAATCATCAGAAGACAAACATATATCTTTCTGCAGGGAGGATCTTAAGCACTGTGCTGTCTATAAAGGTATTCTTCTTATTCGACATGTTTCCAGTTATCAGTTATGTTCAAATATACGAGGCGGTTGCCATGTATCCTATATCGTATGTTTTGTTTTTCACACCTTAAAAGTCAAAAGTGGGGCAAAAATGGTGATTGAGTTCAAATCAGCACAGTACTATAGTTAAGAAACGGCAAGGAATCAGCGTAGTTTTTGGCTTCTGTGTTTTACTCTGAAGCCATCGGTATACAAATGGAAAGGCAATAAATATATAATCTGTATAAAACATTTTAATAGTCAGCAATGAACATAAATGCATATGAAGAATGAAAAAGAGACACTCGAAGTATAAGTTTTGTATAAATGTTTTAAAAATGCATTGTTTAAGAAAGGGAATTAGATATACACATCCTTTTGCTCTGGTAGAACAGGTCACATGGATTATACCCATTATTCTCCCTCTTCCTCTCTGGGTTATGCTTTTTAAAATATATTGCTTTAAGTTTACATGTTCAAAATACACACTTTGTTATTGAAGCCTTTGCTGTGGTTTCAGGCAGAGTCTTGCTTTAATCTTGTTTCTGATTTGTTCAGGTAAGGATGATAGCAGTCCTGATTCTAGCAGCCATGATGCTCTCCCTGCCGGGACTTGTGAGCTCCGAAGCCGTCAGTCCCAGCAGCCCAGAAGTTCTCAGAGCCTCAGCCTATGCCATCAGCGTTCAAAACCAGATGAATGGGTACCCCTATGCCTTCAAAGTCACGGCCATCCAGTCCGCCAGTGCCCAAGTAAATTGGCTAAATATCACCTGCCTTGTTTTCCTTTGCTCATCCAGCATGTTCTTTATCATGTTTAGGTTCATGTTTTAATTCGCTGGTGACTGACATTTATGGGAATATGACAGATGAAGATAATATTAAAATTATTATTGCTTAGCAGATATGACTATGCATTTGACATGACAGGCTTGAAGAATTAATGAACATTTGCAGTTAACTTCACCGATGTGACCGTCTGGTTTCCCCTGCATGGATATCAGCATTAGTGCTGCTGAAGCAGATTTTGAAACCCATGTGTTTGCCTGAAGTGTGCGAGTGGGGGAGGCTGAGGCAATTGTGCCAAAGTGACCGTTCCAGTGAGACATCAAGAGTTGTTCTTTTTCATGTAGATCTGTGGTTAAGTTTTGTGGTACAAATGTTCAGGACAAGCGCAGAGCAGACTGATACTGATATGGTAACAAAATTAAAATTTCTTATGTTTTGATGTACACTTTGGGAATTTGCAAGTCATACCGGTATATTAATGATCATTATTGTATTCCCTGGACTTGTGGTTTTGGAACTGGTCTGACAATTATCTTTTTATTGCGATAAAGTGTCTCTGCAAAGTTTGAAAAAGATCCGTCGTCTGGAAGTGAATACATTTTGAGCCTATCATACCAAAATGAATTAATTTCTCTTAGTGGTGGCACAAGAAAGGGCAGCCATACACACAGACCTGGTGAACCTAGTTACATTGAGACTAGTCACGCAAATTTGGGCTTTTAATAAACCTTTTTTTTTTTTGAGAAGTGGGAAGAGTTTGTAGGAGGGCTGGGAATTGTAGAGGTTGGGGGGTTGTGAGAGGAGCAGGGATTAGACTGAGGAGAGGTGGTGACAGGGTCATCCAGGGAGAGCATTGTTGTTGTTCCCACTGAATCTAGTTGTAATAAGTGGCCTGTGTCGTTTGCTGGCTCTTAGCTTTATCCACCTGCACGAGTGAAATACTGGCTGAGGGTGAAAGCTGGCCAGACGGTTTGTAAAAACACGCCGGACATCGAGCTGGCAGACTGCGCACTGCGGAGCTCTCCAGATGCCAAGGTGGGACACGGAGCTCCCGAAAACTGTAAATCCATAATACCTTGAGTGAAAATGTTACTGCGCAATCCGTCATCAACAGCAAGGCCATTATTCACAGAACAGAGCTTTTTCTGTCTTTGAAAATGCTTCCCAAAGCACTTGTAATCTGCTAGCACTCGTGTGTTTTGTCTGAGATCGGTATGTTAATGTTCTTACTACAGCATTACTACTTATGGCCTTGCAATGAATGTTGTTTTGATTTAATCAGTACTTGGTGTCCCCTGCTGCTATGCTGCATTTTGTGTCCCCTTACAGACGATGACCTGCAATTTCGTGGTGCTCATGGTCCCGCACTCCCAAGTACCGAGCCACCTGCTGGAGAATCGATGTAGAGCAACTGCCTGACATCCAGTGTACTGTAGCATTATTTTCATCAAACACAATGCTGTAATATTGTTTTAATCTTGGTAATGGAGAAAAACCCCTCATTGCTTTCTAATTCTCTTTAAGGAATCTCCTTCCACAAATGTTTTATGATCCATCAGATATTATTTAGGGTTATTCTGAACTGTGCAATGTATCAGTGTTGATGTTTCAAAGTAGTACATTTCTAATTACAGTTTTTTCCAGTTGCTAATACACAAATAGCTAATTCAGGATACGACGTGAATGTATGATTTTGCATTTTCAATGTCCTGAATGTTTTGTTTGCTATAGAGTTTAGAAATATACTATTGTTTGTTTTTGGTGGGTAGTGCACAGAAGATTGACATATTCCATTCCAAGTCTAAGTGCAGGGGTGGACGGTTCCCTAAAGCATAAATTTTGTTGGCATATTGAAAACTCTTTTTTTTGCAGAAGCTTAGACACAATTTCCTGATAAACATGGATTTGTAGTTTCCCTAGCCACTGTTTTCATAATCCTAAGCGCAAGTGTCATCTCAAAGCACATCGAACCTCATGCTGTCACTCAGAGAGCACTGCCACTCAAAAGATAAAACACCTGTACCTTCAAAGAAACAGAATGATCACACCATTGTCATAGTTTAAGCACAAAGAAATTTAATTGTGAGCACACTGCTCAAAAGTTATCATGAACTAATGAGAAAACTATAATGCAGCAACACAGATAATCACTTTGCTGGTTACAATGGAGCCAAACAATTGGTAAAGACACCAAGGAAGAGGTAAAGGATGAAAGTGTAAGAGGAGAGGAATAGGTCATAGGGTAAGAAGAAGAAGAGCAAGACACCTAGTTACAGATGGCTCAGGTTTATGTTGGGGGGCAATGTCACACTGACAATCTCACATATGACAGACATCCACATGAATAAGTGGATTTACTTCATGCTATGGAGATGGCTTGTGATAACAGCCATAGAGTCCCTGCAGGGGTGGATTCACCACCTCAGGGGAGCTTCCCACACTGTCCTGCCAGGGTGGACGTAGCATGTGACATTGATGAGACCCTTTGGCCTGACCCAGCCCAACAACAGGATACAGAGTGAATGTATTATTCTGCATTTTTTTGTTTGCTATAGAGTTTAGAAATATGCTATTGTTATTTTTTTGGGGGGTAGTGCAGAGAAGAGTGAGGCATGTATTCCATTTTAAGTCCCAAATACAGTTACACATTTTTCTGTACTTTTTGTACTTACCTTTGTGCTGTTTTTATCAGTTCATCAACATATTTGCTTTGGCAACAGTATTTTCAGTTAATTGCAATAGTGTTAAAGTGACAGAAGTAGTGTCTATATAGTTGGGAGTGTGTGTGTTTTAACAATAAAGATTTGTTTGGCAATAATCCTTGTTTGTGGACAAGCTAATTGAACAATCTTACCCGCAAAGGGCCGGTGTGTATGCAGGTTTTTAGGATAACCTTTAGGTCAGCTGTTCAAACCCAGGTCAATCAGCCAATCAGTCCTCTAATTAGTAATATAATTAGGGAGTTGCAGTGAAAACCTGCATACACACTGGCCCTTTCTGGATAAGACTGCACATCCCAGCTCTAAGCAAAGGAGCCTAGAGTTAAAAATTTGTAGATATTATTCTTGTTGATTGTAGCTAATCCCATTTATATACTGCACATAAGAACATTCATTTTGTGTTTTTTGTTTTTTTGTGCAAAAGGAACATGTCAGTGTTCCTTTTGCACAATCAAATAATTTAGAAAATGTGATGATTAGATTTTGCTCCCATCCCATATATTGTCTCCTTTGGCACAATGGGGAAAAACCTGTTGAAAACTGTTAAAAACATATTTTTTTTTCAGTATCACTTTCTAAGCATCAGCTCACCAGGTTAATAGTTACACAATGGGAGGCTCAAGATACAAGCTAAATCGGGCTACACTTGATTGAAATTAGCAACCGATGGAAAATGTTTAGTACAGAGTAATGAATATTTGAATAGTTGCTATACTATTTGTAGTAATGACTAATATATGATCAGGTCACTAATTATAACAGGGGGAGGCAGTTTGGAGATTGCTTCACCACAAATGGTGGTCAGCTTCCAGCGCTGGTTGAGGCACGTCAGGATCTGACTGGGACTGGCTGCTGGTACAGACCTGACCAGCGTCTGTTTTGTGCTGACTCCGTGTGCTGTGTAGAAGCTGTCATGGTCTGGTAATGTTTTTTGTATTTTCCCTCCTTTTTTAATGACTAATTTCAGTTCTTTTTATGTTTAAAGTGACAGTCACTCCACTGATCCCAGCTCAGCTTGTGAGCAGGTGAATGCAGTTAGCCAGCTTAACATAGGAGGCTGTCATCTGAGTGTACAGGGCCTGAGCAAAGGTGGGCACACTGCTGGCAATGACATCAGAGCTGGGGGAATTTCAAATGTGGGAACATTTAATAATAAAAATCATTTTAAAATGTTGCTGAGTGGAAAAACTTCTCACAATTTATAATATTTCTCACAATTCACACCCTAAAAATATCTGTATATGTGGCACTGATGTTGCACATGCAGGGTCTTTGACTTTGAAGTATTCTTCGTGCTGGCTTTGTGGCAGTATTCCAGGAGGTCAGCCCTAGGAGGTCAACCTGGATGTGCTGAACAAGCTCCATGTCAGTCTTCCCAGTAAAGAAGCTCCTATTCCGGTCTGATATAAAACGGCTAGTGGAGTCAGTTGTTTTCAGCAGTGCAGAATTCTAAAAATAAGTGACTGAGAGCTGAAGTGAATAACATTTATTATCTTGTTACAATGGCACATGTCAAGGGGCATTATATATCAGACGTGAACAGTCAATTGCCTTGTCCCTGCCTTGTCCTGTCCTGTCCGTTGTTTCCCCATTTGACCAACAGGTGTCACTGGCCATTCCGTTTGTTCCTCTGTGTTTAGCACCTTCACTATCCCTTGTGTGTTCCCCTGCTCCTCAGGCTGCCACATGGCCAAATGGGCTGAGTGTGCAGCTAAGTAATCGGGTGTCCCTGCCATTGTGGGTTGAAGACTAGCCAGTGACCCACCCTAATCCCGTGGACTTTTTGGTTATATAGCCTTGTTAATCATGTATTTGGGTATTCTGTTTGAGTATTCTGGCTATCTAGTGATTTTGGAATTTCTGCTTTGTGAATGTATAACTAGACAAAAGCAAATAGGAAATTCATAATGGACAATTCATTTTGTTTGTGACAGTTTGTATATTTTGCATGGCATTTCTTTTACCAACTACTAAGCAATGATCAGTTATTTTACAACACTCTCCGCACCCAAAAAGGTGGATTTGGCATCCTGCTTTATGAGACTTTGATAAATGGCTCTGTGGTAATGCCCTTAAAGTAAATTACCAGTCTATAACTTTCTTCCTGGGTTTAAGCAGTAACACTAGTACCATGAGGTTTGGGCAGGTTTAAATTCCAGATAGTGGGGTCCCTTGTTAAACACTGTATACCTCTGGTGAGAGGAATCATGGTGCAGCAATTGGTAACCCTTCTGACATCTCAGGGCTTGTCGTGAAAGGCACTCAGAGTGGAGGCTTTTCCCATTTGATGAGTGAATGCATTACTACAGTGTAGTCACCATGAAAGAGGAGCACCAGAGAACTGACCTGTCACAGAGTAACAAGCACAACCAGTAGCAGAGAACACATCTAGTAATGGGCATACTCATGGAAAATGAACAATATCCTGGTCCTTGACCTCTGCTGTGCTATGAGCTCATATAAGGTGGAGTTTATTATGTCATTCTTTGTGTTTTACTGAAACTGCTATTTCGTGTTTCTAATTAATGATAGGCAAAACAAACAAGACAGTCACTGCAGACTGAATGCATGTATCACACTTTGAAAGTGAGACTTTATAGGAAGAATATGATACATTACTGATTACCCATATATTGACTTTTGTTAAGATGAACAAAAATGTTAATGTCCAATCTTGCAGTAACACTGTTTTGTTGGAAATAGAGGAGGTAGCCTCGCAGTATGTGTTTAGGGTACCTGAAATGTGTTGTGGACTGGCCTCCTGTCCAGGGTGCCCCCTGCTCTGTGGTTTAACACAACACTGCAGTGGATAGATTGTTGTAGATGGGTAGTTTATTTAGATGTGTTTTTTGTAGCTACGTCTTTAAATGTTTTAGAAAATACAGGCAGTTATTTATCATAATGGTGGAACCCCAGAAATTTCATTGTCATGACAGTAGAACAGGCCAGAGAGGGAGTGTAGCCTGGCAGCATTGCAGAGCGTTACCACCCCATCACCTCCCGGCTGCTGTTCCTCCACCCTATGCTGCCTGGGGCAGACTCCATGCCCCGTGACCCTGACCAGGATAAGCGGATAGAAGGTGGGTGAATGAATAAAGACAATAGACTCAGCCCTCCTGGGGGCCTCCTGTGCCAAGGGAGAGAAACTTTACATTATGTCCCAGGTATTGTGATAGATCCCTTGACACTTTGCATAATGTTACAGGTCATGTGATTGATCCCTTTACAACTTGCATAAAGTTACTGGTTTCATGACTGATCCCTTGACACTTTGCATAAATATTACAGGTCATGTGATTGATCCCTTTACAACTTGCATGGTGTTATAGTTCATGTGATAGATCCCTTGACAACTTTGCATAATGTTACAGGTCATGTGATTGATCCCTTTACAATTTGCATAATGTTATAGTTCATGTGATAGATCCCTTGACAACTTGCATGTTACAGGTCATGTGATAGATCCCTTGACACTTTGCATAATGTTACAGGTTTTGTGACTGATCCCTTGACACTTTGCATGACGCAGTGGGTCTTGTGACTGATCCCTTGCATGTACTGTGATCGATGCACCTGCAGTTCATGCCCTGACTACCTTCTTTCTATTTCTATCTGATGGTAGATGCATGTACCTTAACATCAACTGTGGCAAGAGCTGCCTATATGTCCCATGATGTCATTTTAGGATCTTTGGAAACTTCTTTCAGCATCTTGCAGTCTGCTTTTGGGCTGAACTTGCTAGGACGGTCTGACCTGGCCACGTTGGCAATTGTTTTAAGTGTTCTCCATCCACCTGTAAATTATTTTCCAGACAGTGGATTGGCTGGGCTGAGATCTTTTTATATCCCTTCCCAGATTCATATGCATCTACAAGCTTCTTTCTGAAGGCCTCTTTGGATCTCACCATGGTGATACCACTCACTTCAACAATCAAGAGCAAACCAAACTAAATGCCTGTGGTTTAAATAAGACAGGCTCCTCCCAAAAGCTCTGTAACGATGTTCTAATCATTTTCACATGATATGGTGCACCAGAATCTAATTCTAGACATTTTAAATAGTAATGGATGTGAGGGTGTCCACTCGGTGGAAATTGGCATCATCACACAATTTCTTCTGTTAAATAAGTGAATTTTGTTAATTGTTTTTTTTTTATCTACAGATATGATTTGAAAGATTTAATACTGATGTGTTGATATTTCATAATAAAGAAATTTCTTAAATAAATATTTAATAGGGTGTCCTAATTTTTTCACATGATTGTATAACAAAGTGTCAGACATTTTTACACATAGTGCCAAAATAAGCAAATGTATGCAATTAAACTGGTGATCCTGACCATGATAAGCAGATAGTAGATGGATAGATATAGGTAATCCTGTTAATTCATCACTGAAATCATAGTAATAAGGCATGGACATTAATAATAAACACATTATTGCTGCAGCCGCAGCAACAACAAAAACAACAACAATAATAGATAAAATTGCAGATACGAATATATAGAATCATACTTGGTAAGCATGTTACCATAAAGCAAAGTGTTATTTCAGTTGGATCTCTGTGTTCATCTACATGTTTTTCTGTTTTGCTAGAAACAACCTGCGATCAAAAAAACACAGCGGTATTACACAGTGCATAACCAACGGCTTGAACTCACAATCTGCGTATATCGTCACAGCGCAAGCGCCTCATTAATATTAATATCACGGTGCGCTGACGTAATCCGTAATCTGTTGGTGTTTAGGTTGGTACAGCATGAAAAACATCTACACGTTGCTTGACTAGAGTAGAACAGTATATATTCGGAAAGGTGTTTATTTTGCGCAGATCTCAGACCCAAATGGATCCGTGGGCGACGCGGCTCTCGGGAAACTGCAAGCCGAGTCCGCCGGCGCTTCTCTGCTGTCCGGGCAGCAGCATTGGAATGATGCTGTCAAAAAAATTAGGTGTCAAAAATGGCAAGAAAAACAAGAATCGGGCCAACAGAAACACGAAAGCCAACAAAATCTCTCCGTACTTACCCCCAGAGGTAGGCTGAAATCACATCTGTCATTAAACCTAATGCGACACCATTATTCTTCGCGATTTTTAATAATTATTACAGTTGCTTTGTAAATCTGCTAATTAGCCTTTTTCTTATTATTTCAGGATATGTTGCATAGTTTCTGTGATTTTGATTACAGAATACGGCCTGTGACAGACATAACAAGGGGAGCTCGCAGCTTACTATAATGACGGTGGTATTCTAATATATACCAGGCTACGCGCTTTTCAAGTTAGGGTAATTTTTGACAATAATGATGAAAATAATGAAAATTTCACAGAAATTCATAGCAGCCTAAATTAAGGGACAGAAAGATTAATCACATATATTTTTTGTCATTATCAACTATGAAAATAATTACAAGTCCCTGTATTTTCTAAATGAGTTGCATTGTTCTTCGTAGTTTCTCAGTCAAAAATAAGTAATTAGGCTGCGTGTGTGTAATCCAGGTTGTTCAGTTATGTGCCTAAATGACTATAGCCTCTAAACATCACGTGACAGTAAAGTTGAATCACCCTTTTATTACATCATAATCCTCAGAAACATCCATCCATCTTCCAACCAGGTATTGTGGTCAAGGTCATGGGGGTGCTAGAGAATACCACTGGGGCATCAGAGGGCATAAAGCCGGGACCACCCTGGAGTGGATGCCAATGTATTGCAGGGCAAATACTCACAATCATGCAATACAGGCAATTTAGAAAGGTCAGTTAGTCTAAATGTGTGTATTTCGACTGTCACCTGGAAAACTCCACAGACACAAAGAGGAGGTGGGATTCAACCCTTGGGGTGCCTCATCTTATTTGTATTATTATTATTATTATTATTATTATTATTATTATTATTATTATTTGTTATTATTATTATTGGCATCATGGCAGCAGTGTGTCCTAAGATGAACTGGCATCCCATCCAGAGTGCCCCCTGCCCCCTGTCTTCTTTATTCCTGGGACAGACTCCAGGCTCCATTTTACCCTATACTGGATAAGGGGTTATGGAGATGGATGGATGGATGGATCGATCGATTGATTGATCGATCGATGCATTTAGAAATGAGTTTAACCATAGTGAACCACAACTGTAAAGTTTTATTTGTTCCAGCCAATTATTTTACCAGATTTTTTTTTTTCTCAAAGCTAGAAATTATATCTTTTATTTACTCTCTCTCTTGAGGCGCTGTCAGTTCTGAGGCGACTGTATTTTGCAACATTTGATAAAACGATGAAACTAGTGGCTGGGCTGTAGTGCTCTGGTTGCCCTTGACAACAGGACAGCTTACCAAAACTTTACTACAGTAAAAATAATCCCATACACTTTCCTTATTTTTTTGTACTCTGTCAAAACTAAAAAGGGAAAAAGTCAAATGCTCACACTGAGCGTAAAGGATAATAGGATTACAGTCAACGCTCTCTGTTTGACTCAGCTCAGGTTGTGCTCCATACGGCTGATTACCTCAGTAGCATTTCAAATTCAACATCAATGCTTTCTCTTCCCTCAGGCTGAAGAGGGCAACGTGGAGTACAAGGTAAGCGTTTCTGCCCCCCCTCCACCCCCCAGTCACATAACAGTATTATCGGTTGTGCAGATATTGTAATATAATTTTTTTGTAAAGTGATGTTTACTAGCACTATCATTACTTGTTTTATTTCATATAAAATTTTTATGCTGTTTTTTTAAATACACTAGAGATACATAAACAATTATTTATTCTCCATAAGAGAAAGTAAAGTTCTAGGGTCAGAGAACAGGATGGCAGTTGGGGTTAAGAGCCTTGCTGAAGGACACAGGGGTAACATGAGATATGAACATATATATATAGGTATATGATAAATGACCTATATCACGATTACTGTGGCAGCTA
>JAODLC010000045.1:15622191-15632909 GCA_026781145.1 Hippopotamyrus pictus
AGATGATAAATGATCTATATCATGATAATTGTGTCAGCTATAGGATTCAGATCCACAACCTTCCAGACCTGGGTGATCACAGACCCATCATCAATGAGCACCATCACGTCATATACATATTACATTTAGGGAATTATTGATGTTTTAAATATTTTTTCCCATTGTAATGTTAATTAAAAGAAAATTTATAATAAGCGCATGACCAAAAGTATGTGGAAATCACTGCATTTGTAGGTTTTATTTAGATGTACGATATTTACTCTTAGCGTTTGCTGTATCTGCAGGTTTGATTTAGCCATGCATGACAGCTACTGATGTTCAAACTAAATCTAACCAGTTTGACCTTCATACACCGCCGTCTGCCTGTATTTAAATCACAGCAGCGTTTTTAGGCTTAGCTTACACATCAACATGTGTTTCAAATACTTACAACATCTCTACTTAGAAGGGGTAGCTTAATAGCCCAATAGTTTGACCTTTAGAAGATGACTGACTTTATTTGAACGTTTAGTTCTGAAATTCTCTGAATTCTCTCTGAAATTGGTTTAATTCTCAAATTAAACCAATCAATGCTCGCAGTGCATACTAGTATTGGATAGGGGGAGAAATAGAATGCGAATTATCTAATCTAGGCAGTCATTTTAGAAGTGATATGAAAATAAGATGTGCTGTGTTTGCAACTATCAATACAATACAATAAAAACATCAAACTTCCAAAAAACTGAGCGGGCAGTTTTCTGCCCCCCCCCTCCCCCCAGTCTCTATGGCCGTTACACTTCGGTCCTACAGGTTTTATGACTAAAGCTGGTGAACCGTACGACCTTCGCAGCTGAAGCTGGTGAACCCGACCCAGTACCGCTTTGAGCACCTGGTGACGCAGATGAAATGGAGACTGCAGGAAGGCCGTGGCGAGGCTGTCTACCAGATCGGCGTGGAGGACAACGGCATGCTAGTGGGGCTGTCCGACGAGGACCTGAAGGCCTCGCTCAAGACGCTGCGCAGGATGGCTGAGAAGTATGACCTCTGTACACTCCCACAATTCTGGCAGTCAAGGTTCTGGACCGACATTTGCGTGAGATACCAGTTTGGCTCATTCTGTCCAAACCGACTCATGAGTAACATTTTAAACTATGCAAGGCTAAACTTTGATATCGCCCCCCTGTCTCAAGGGTCGGTGCTGATATCACTGTTCTCAGAGAGAGAGAGGTGGACTATGGCTATGACGTATCCAAGAAAATTGCTGAAGTTCTGGTGAGGAGAGTCCCAGACAACCAGCAGGTGGGTTTTGTCTTTTGTTATAAATCTGTTACTATAATAACAGATGTTGTGGTGCTAACATTTGGCCACCTGTCTGTGTGCAGTTCCTGGACTTGCGAGTGGCAGTTCTGGGTAATGTGGATGCTGGGAAATCTACACTGTTGGGTGTGCTGACCCAAGGAGAGCTGGACAATGGCAGGGGACGTGCACGCCTCAACCTCTTCCGGCATCTCCACGAGATCCAGACTGGCAGGACCTCCAGCATCAGCTTTGAAATACTGGGATTCAACAGCAAGGGAGAGGTGAGGGAATCATGTCTCTCCTGTGTCAGGCCAGCTATTCCCAATGGTTTGCAGTTGCAAAGGTCAGTGATAGTGAACATAGTGTTATTTGGCTTTCGTGGATAGAAAATTTTTAATTTTGACCACCATCTATCACTGCAGGTGGTAAATTACAGTGGTTCTCGCACAGCAGAAGAGATATGTGAGAGTTCCTCGAAAATGATCACCTTCATTGATCTGGCTGGACACCACAAATACCTGAAGACCACCATTTTCGGCCTCACCAGCTACTGCCCGGACTTTGCTATGGTGATGGTTGGCGCAAACACAGGCATTGGTAAGCAGCTCTGTTCATTTGCCAATTGCAGATTTTGAAATGGTATTTTGTTAGTAGAGTTGGGTAGTGATATGTGATTAAGTTATAAGGTAAAAGTAAGAGCAGAAACTGCAGGTCTGCAGAAAAACCCACAATAGCCTGTAAGCCTGCTTCGATTCTTCTGTTAGCTCAGATTCTTTTGTTACCCTACAGACCTTCTTATATTCTTTTAACCTATAGGCCTGCTCAGATTGATCTGTTACCTTACAGTCCTTCTCAGATTCTTTTGTTAGCCTATAGACCTGCTCTGATTGCCCAGTTAGGCTTTAGACCTTTTACAGTTGTTTTGTTAGACTACTGACCTGCTCAGATTGCTCTGTGAACCTGCAGACCTACTCAGATTCTCTTGATAGTCTACAGGCTTGCTCAGATTACTTTGTTAGGCTACAGTCTTGTTCAGAATTCTGTATTTGGCCTACAGGCCTCTTCACATTACCCTGTTACCCTACAGGCCTGCTCAGATTCAATGTGGTTGAGAAAAAGCAACCCTGTACTAGATAAGTGGCATAGGAGACAGATGGATTGATGGATGGTAGGATGGCTGTTGCAATTTAGCTGAATGCTTCAATTAAGCAATCTTATGGCACTTTTCCTATGGCATACAGGAACCAGGCCATCCCGAACCTGTACCACGAAGACATCCTAGTTATAGTGCGGTTCCAGCTCAGTTTGATTTTCCACTGCAGAAGGGTCAGCTCTGAGAAGGCGTTGTCTGGAGAGCAATAGTCATGTAAAACTGAAGAGACGCTTGTTTACTGTTCACGCAGTGTACATCATGATTCACTATGTGCCAATTTCCACTAGCATGTCTATGAGAATCGGCGTGTTATGTTAGCATTAAACCAGGGCTTTCAAGTTTCATCGAAAGTTTGGAGTGAGATTACACGTTAGGGGTGCAGCGTGTGTGATACGGTCAATGTGTGGCACTTGAGAGCCCAGCCTACCGCATTCATCAGATCTTGCTCTGCCCCTTCCACCTTGTCTGCACTTTGTATGTGTGCACATCCTTATAATAACATGCTTGCAGCGGGATCACATGTGGAATTTACCCAGAAACAACAAATGCTATTTTCTGATTGGCTGGTAGGTGGCTATTAACTCTGTATAACTCGGGACAGTTATGAACTCTGTGGAAAACTCCGCTCCGCTTGCCTGCACATCATCCAATAATTCTACGTAACGGGACACCTTGGTGGCCGTTATCCCTCACTGCTCAGCATGAGAAAAACGAGGTGCGGCGTGTGGGCATGGAAACTGGTTAAAATGTGTGTGTCTCACAGTCAGTGTGTGAGACTTGAGAGCCCTGATTATACACTAGTAGAATTAGAATTAGAATTAGAATTAGAATTAGAATTAGAATTAGAAGTAGAAGTAGAATTAGAATTAGCATTAGCTTGCATAAGTTTGTATTATCAATTCATTCCTTTCAGCCATTCTATAGTATACTTTAAGAAGTAGGTTGGAAATTTTCAAGTTCCATGTTATCCGGAACGCTTGATGGAGATCACTGGTTCATTCTTGTCTCCATGCATGTCAACCAGTCAGGTTGACAATGTAACCAACTCAGGTTAGTCAGGGTTTTGGCCCTGCTAGTAAGCAGGGACATATGAGCGTGGGTGTAGGTCAGGTTCGACTCGCATGACTTGCAATGGAAAAGCGTCTCTTCAGGGTTCTGCTCGAGTACAGCTTGGTTCTTGGTGAGAGTGGAAAAGCACCATAAGTGATTGTAAGTGACTGTCCAGCAGGGGGAACTGTGGGCTATGTGAAGCATATATGATAATTACGCCGAGTTGATATAACGACTCCACCCCCAGCGGGCACGACTCGGGAGCACCTGGGCCTGGCCATGGCGCTGAAGGTGCCCATCTTCATCGTGGTGACCAAGGTGGACCTGTGCGCCAGAAGCACGGTGGAGCGCACGCTGAGGCAGCTGGAGCGCTTTCTCAAGCTGCCCGGCTGCAACAAGGTGCCCGTGGTGGTGTCCAGCACGGACGACGCCGTCACCGCCGCCCAGAAGTTCGCCCAGTCGCCCAGGTATGTTGGGGTCAAATTCCCCCCCCAGCTTAATTCTTCTAATTATCAGATGGCTATCATGTTGCTTAGGTTAATGCAGAGTGGACAGTGAGTTATCTCCTCAGTTGGAGTGTCCTGGCACGGCTCCACATGCAGATAAAAATACTCTGTAATTAAAATAATGAGTCTGTGCAAAGACTACCAGCTGAGTTTGAGACCCCGCCCCCCTGCAGTGCACAGGTCAGCGGGTATGTGTGAGGCCTGTATCGCACCCCACCCCACTATGTGATGTCCTCTCATCCATTTGACACCCTTGCTGCAGCATCACGCCCATCTTCACTGTGTCAAGTGTGTCGGGGCACAGCTTGGACCTTCTCAAGGTCTTCTTCAACATCCTGCCACCCCTCAGCAACAGCAAGGAGCAGGAGGAGCTCATGCAGCAGCTTACAGAGTTCCAAGTACCCAACTCTGACCTCTAACCCCTAACCTCTAATCCTTAACCTCTAACCTCTATGGAGCTTGTCTCTCTGTTCACATACAATATTGTGCAAAAATCCTACAGTCAGAGAAAATGTGTAAAGCTATTTATCTGGATAGTAAGGGTATACACAATTTAACATAGAACATTATTAACAGTAACACAATAAAAGGAATTTCTTCCATTCTCCAAAAAGTGAGATCTTGTTGGATGGCTAGATGAACACCGCTTCAGTTCCCAAACCTCTCCTCAGGGGCACCTCAGCCATTACATGTATTTGTTAAATTTCTCCACCAACTCAAATAATTGATTAAATTAATTAGATAAATTACTCAGTGAAGTATTGATTAGGCAAACAAGATGTGCCAGTGATCGCGTCAGTAAACACATGGGTGTATTAGATGGTTTCTGCAAACACTGGGGTGACTTTAGGAGAGGTTTTGAAATACCTAAGTTGGCACTTTTGTCAGACATATTATCGCAATTTTACACCGAGATGAAGACCATTTAAAAGACCTTCTTTTTGGCTGCCCAAGACTTTTGCACAGTACAATAGATTCAGATTCGTATATCAGTACCACCTGGTTTACTCACACCGACTCGTCAATGCTCTCACATTCACAAACGCTCACCCAACAGCACCAACCACCAGGCCGCCTGTCTGTGACTGCCCCTTAGGTGGATGAGATTTACACGGTTCCTGAAGTGGGGACAGTGGTAGGAGGCACCCTCTACAGGTCAGTCAGTGCCTCGCCCTCATCTTCCTTAACCCTGGAAGGTAAGACCTGCCCTACAGAGGCCCTCCAACATGCCTCATCCCCAACAGCGGGATCTGCCGGGAGGGCGAGCGCCTGGTGGTGGGCCCCACGGACCAGGGCGAGTTTCTGGACCTGACGGTATGCAGCATCCAGAGGAACCGGTCAGCGTGCAGGGTCCTGCGAGCTGGCCAGGCTGCCACACTGGCTCTGGGAAGTTTCGACCGCTCACTGCTTCGCAAGGTGCTGAGTTCTGCTTCCCTGGACTAATTGGCTTTTGCTCGTGTTACTCTCTAGAGCAGGGGGTCGGCAACCTGCAACTCGCAAGCCACGTGCGACTCTTTCACTACGTGGCTGCAGGATGATACTTTTGCAAACATAAATAATTTATGTATGAGTTAATATTAGTTCTCAATTAGATATTTCTTAGCTCTATGTGAATTAGGCTGTTCGTCGCGTGCCTCTGTAACGTATCAACTGCATCATCCACATCTTCCTCAAAGTCATTCTTTTCGAACAAGATTATGTCTCCGGTCAAATGAATTGCTCTTCTAAGTTTTCTTCGGTGCTTGAGATTGGATGTAGGTTTCAACGTTTATTGCGATTTTGAATTTTTTTATATGCTTTTTGTAGTAAATCATCACCACGTCTTCGTAACCCAGGTCTTCGTAAAAATTATTATATTTTCTCCGATTTGCACATTAGAGCCAACTGATCGAGTTTGGAGGGTGGAGTAAATTCTGTATTGCTCAGTCAGCACAGTAGAGTGGAGAGCGTAGGGCAGACGATTGCAGAGCCGAACGAACGGAGAGGTGAGGGTGAAGACTATCGGTACAGAACCGATCAGTTAACTATTAGTCACCTTTGCACTGTTATGTGTCCAAGTGATTTAAAACTGAGACACCGCCGAAATTTGTTTTCTATTTTGGGGTGGCATGGTGGTGCAGTGGTTAGCACTGTTGCCTCACACCTCTGGGACCCGGGTTTGAGTCTCCGCCTGGGTCATGTGTGTGGAGTTTGCATGTTCTCCCCGTGTCGTCGTGGGGTTTCCTCCGGGTACTCCAGTTTCCCCCCACAGTCCAAAGACATGCTGAGGCTAATTGGAGTTACTAAATTGCCCATAGGTGTGCATGTGTGAGTGAATGGTGTGTGAGTGTGCTCTGCGATGGGCTGCCCCCCCCATCCTGGGTTGTTCCCCACCTCATGCCCGTAACTTCTGGAATAGGCTCCAAACCCCCCACGACCCAGAAGGATAAGTGGGTTGGAAAATGGATAGATGGATTTTTTCTGTAAGCACTTGAAGCTTTCTTTTGGTGTTAAATGCACATATACCCATATCGCATTAAAAAATCATATGTATAACCTCCTTCTCTACCCATTGCGGTTCTTTGTAAATCTTGGGTCAGACATTTAGGATAAAATGACTCTTTGCTTCAAAAATGTTGCTGACCCCTGCTCTAGTGTAATACATTTCATAATGCTTGAAATGGATTTCAGCCAAGGTGTCCTTAAGTATTATGGCCATTAGTTTTCCTTTAGGATGTCCTTTATCTGGTTCAATATAAGCAGTTTCAACAAGGCATTAAGAGTATGGAACTAGATATCCTCAAAGGAATTCATTTGGCACAGTTTTTATTACTTCAGCAAGCTTCTCATTTTCTACTTTAAAGTTCCATTGCAAAAACAAACTTTACAGATTTGAAGTCACAGAAGCCTCACTCTGTTCGGGTTGAATTTCCTAATGCCATGAAGTTCTGTGACACGGCTGACACCAGTTGGGTTCTGTGTCGCGACCATCCCTGTGTGCAGGGTATGGTTATGGTGAGCCCGGAGATGGAGCCCACCATCTGCTGGCTGTTCGAGGCCGAGATCGTCCTTCTTTTCCACGCCAAGACCTTTCGCAAAGGCTTCCAGGTGACGGTGCACGTGGGGAACGTGAGACAGACGGCTGTGGTGGAAGCCCTAAAGGGCAAGGTAGGTCTCCTGACTCAAAACTGCCTTTGAGAGACATGATGCTTCATGGTCTCGAAATGGTTCATTTTCCAGGCTTCCATGATTCGTCGCTACTAGTTTCTTGACTTTAATTAGCTATTATATCTTAAACCTTTGGACCTTCATTAATATAATGACTTTAAAGTCTTATTGGCTAAAGGCATCAGCTATCAAAGCGCTAATGGACCTTTCGGCGACCGGCGGTCCAATCCAAGTCCTCTTGGGTTCAATCCTCACCGTGACAAATCAGCTTTCTGTAGCAAAATTTTTAACTCAATAAAGATGATAAGCATAAAACCAGATACAGCCCATCGCAATGATTCACTGTCACGTCAGTCTGGCTCTTCCTTTTCAAACAGGACGAGCTGCGCACTGGGGAGAAGGCGGTGGTTCGCTTCCGGTTCATCAAGCATCCGGAGTACCTAAAGGTGGGGGCCAAGCTGCTCTTCCGGGAGGGTGTGACCAAGGGCATCGGGCACGTCACGTACCTGCAGTCCGTCTCTCCCAGCCAGCTCTGATTATAGACCCAGCAGAGCCGGTTAACAGTCTGTTAGATAATGTTTTATCCTTCAGTACCAGCCCCGTGCAGCAGAGGGCAGCTGTGTGCTCATTCCCATTAACTTTGACTTTATTACTAGAGCCACAGCTTCAGTGTAGAAACCCAGCTTAGCTGACCTCATCCCATTAGGCAAAATAAGCTGCTATATGTACTTATGGAGGATTAGGGTTTGATGTTGTCTAGTGCCTCCTGTCCTTATTTTAAAAAGGAGTGTTCTTCATAATGGGAGTGCATCTTGTGACATCTTCATCAATCAATGACCGTAAGGTGTTTTCAAGTTATTTCTGAGAGTATAGTTGACTGTGAATATCACCAAACCTTTCAGTGAAGTTCAGAGGGATTTTTCTTGGTAAAAAAACTGCTTGAAATGTCCGTGAAATAAGCATTAGAATCGCCTAGCTGACTTTTTCTGGGCTTGAATCATTGACTGCGCAAAAAATTCTTCTTTTTTATTCCTCTGTTTTTGTTATAAACATTTTTGTTTCGGTGGGGTAGTGTAGTGCTTTAGTGGGTGCTGCTGTGAACACTTTTCCTCTCCACAGCTGTGGGTTTGACTCCTGCACTTGGCTCTGATTTCATATGTTGCGTGCTTGTGTTCAGGTCAGGCACTTCAGGTAAATTGGTGCGCCTGAATCGTCATGTCAGAGTGCATCCTGTGAGGGACTGGCATGCACTTCAGTGTTTAGTCACCTGTGCTTGACCACCTTCGTATTTCACATATGACGTAGTAGTGGTCACCAGTTTCCAGTGCTTTGGGTTTGTTAACACAGTTTTTTCTTTTGTGAGATTGTTTTGATGGCCGTTTATGTCCATATAACCAGTATGCATCACCGTATCCAGCAAAACAGAAAAGCTCTTGTTTGAAAAAAAAAAACATCTAAATAGTGCTACTAGCACCTGTTGTTTTTTATGGCTTGGACTTCATTGTTTTTGCCTTGGGTTACTGGTGTAGCCTCGACCAGTGTTTCCCAGCTGGGTCCTTGAGGACCCCCAGATTGTCCATGTTTTTGCTCCCACAAAGCTCCCAGTAGGGAACAAAAACATGGACCATCTGGGGGTCCCCAAGGACTAGGTTGGGAAACACTGGCTAGATTGCTTCATATGAGCTTCTGATTGACTAGCTGTGGGACTTGCTGTGTTTTTTTTTCTATCTCCGGTTCATGGTCAGACGTGTAACAGCCCGTTGTGGATGGGTGCAGATACTAAGTGTTCCTTGTTGTATGTCATACCGTGTTCATGCTCATTTGAACATGGTGGTTTGTAGCCTGAGACCGTTGCTAATGCATAATCGCTTCATACATTTAACAGATGTGATGTGGACAAGCATGCCAAACCAGTACAAATGCTGTATGGTGCCACTGCAGAATATCCTTTTAATTTCAAGGAGGAGGAAACAGAATTTATATAATATTAAAGTGTAACTATATGTATAAAATGTGGCTATAGAGATGTTTGATTTGTACGTTGTCTGAGAGGCTAATAAAGACTGACTATTATCCTGTACAGGATAAGCGTTTGGATGATGGAAAATTGTATGAAATCTGTATTTGGAATAAATCACGAGTCTGGTTAAACCATCTACTGCACAGTGTGGTGAAACGTAGTATTAGAATACTAGTGTTAGAACAGAAATGTAAGTGTCCCAATAACAATCAATTTGACATTGTGTATGTAAAATGGCTGCACAGGAGGGGAACAGAATAATCAGCTTGCAAAGAGAAATGAAGCATATGACTCAACCATTTAGTCCTTCCTGGTGATACCAGTGCAGGTCTACATGGAATATTCCCGCCATAAATCGAATGGCCCATTGCTTGTACATTAGAAAAATGAAATGTTGTGATTTTTGATTTTCAGTTGCCTGTTTTCCGCAGGGTAAAACGAAACGCCAAGATGATTCAGCGTTTGAGCTCTTAGACACTAGAAAGTAAAAAATTTACACACTAGTGCTCAGGGAAAGCAAAACGTCACACCAAAGTTGCACTCATAATCCTTAGACATGATTGGTTTGCACATGTAATTTCTGCCCTCTGATTCCTTGAGTATAATCATATTTTACAGCCATTCAAATGATTCAAATGTATATTCCCAGAACTTGTGAGGCATACTGGGTGACTAGCTAAAAAATGTCAGCGGTACATTTTATGCCGGAAAATGCACTGGTCAGCAAGAGAGCTAGTTCACGTTCAATAAATGGGCTAGGTAGAAAATATAATTACCTTCCTAAATGATACCATTTTGATTTTGAGTGGTACATATTGCTGTATTGCATTTAATGTTAAAAACATAGTAAATCCAGCACGGAGCTAAGCTCTTCCAACACTGACCTCCGTGTAATAAGTGCTGACATGAAGCAGGTAACAGGCATAATCGGAGGTAGAAGTGGAAACAGCCAAACGGAACGCGTCAATCATTTTGTTAGAATCTACTGTTTCAGTATAGAGTGGCACCACAGTTCTAGAAATAAAAGTCCAGCTCCTTAAATAGATTTGCAGCACTGTGGCTCCGTGGGCAGCAGCTCTCCACCCCTCCAGGGCTGTGAAGGTCTCCTCCTGCACTGCAAAGACACACGGAGATGCCGCCAAATGGACATCTCTGAACGCCCCGTAGTGTTACCCGCAAGGCCACCCCCGCTCCTGCCTCTGCTCATTTGCAGGTACCCTCCATTAATAAACAATACCTGCAAATAACTTGCTGTATTTTTGTACTTATTGTATTATTTTGTACAAACTGTATTTATACCATGCACTCCTGTACTTGCACATTTATGTACATTTATACATCTATCAACAAGACACTCACATTGTATTTAACAACTGGACTGTATTTGACCCTTGTGTTCTCTTAGAACATAAGAACTATACAAACGAGAGGAGGCCATTCGGCCCATCAAGCTCGTTTGGGGAGAACCTAACTAATAACTCAGAGTCGTTAAAATCTTATCTAGCTCTGATTTAAAGGAACCCAAGGATTCAGCTTACACTACGTTATCAGGAAGACTATTCCA
>JAODLC010000045.1:15633009-15650013 GCA_026781145.1 Hippopotamyrus pictus
GTCCCCCCTCAGTCTCCTTTGCTTGAGGCTGAACAGATTTAGCTCAACTAACCTTTCCTCGTATGACATTCCTCTAACTATGTATATTTCTACTGTATGAGCCATTGACAGCCGGAGTTGAATTTCCTGCACGTGTGCACATACTTGGCCAAATAAAATTGATTCTGATAGGCCCCGATGGACTGGCGTTCTCTCCAGCCCCAATGTGACCAGCTAAAAGATGGATGGATGTATGCGCTTCCTTTTTGGAACAAGTAGCCCATGTCCACATATAGCCTTTGCAATAAAAACATAAAATGTGCACAACAGAAAAACCAGAAATAACAGGTGTGAGGTCGTCCACATGACATCATGGGGGGAAGGGGCGGTGGGTAAGGAGGGAGGACACTCCAAGATTTCTGCTGCAAAGTATTTTATTTCAGTGATCTCTACAGGCAACACAAAAAAGTGTTTTGTTTGGAAAATAAAAACCCTACTGTAAGTATGCGAAATAGTCACCTCCTAACTCTGTTAGGGATTTGTACAGCTAATTCACTGGGGTGACAACGGGGATTTCTGACGTACGAAAAAAGGGGTTCCCGAAAAAGGTGACGGCCCTGAGACGCAGATCTAACAGGAAAATTTTACCAATGTAAGTGCAGAGGAAACATGTGTGTTACTCAGCACCTCACGAGAGCTGAAGCCTGTTTCCCTCACAACATACGTTTGTCATTTGGTTTATGCAAATACATGCTTTAATTTGAGTCATATCAATGTCTCAGTCAGCTTCCATAAAGCAGTGAAGCTGTCTTTGTTTAAAATCTACAATTTGGCAGCAGGATGAACGAATCAATCTCTTCTTTTCGAGAATGCTAGTAATATTTACAGCCTTTGTCAAAGCATGAAGAATCACGCTCACAGAATCGCAATCTCTGAAAACATTCATTCTGTCTTACCACGGTAACAGCAAGGCAAATCACATCTCCACAGAGCCAAACACACATACATGTTTCTTCATCTGAAAAATTACAAAATCCTTCGAAAACAGTGTCAGTAAGATATAGTACATTAGGGTCCACTGTGATTGGAGAAAAAAAAAAAAACGCAGGATGTCTAATATAGATTGCTGTTTCTGACAATGACAAAGAAATAGATGTCCATGGAATTTCTGGAATCTTCTCAAACATACCTTTTTTAAACATACCGAAACCTCCTATTTATTATTTAAATCAGATTGTTCTATTGCTAATCCATTACCCTAACAAAATAATTATGCATATAAACTCCAGAAAGGTCCAAAAACTCTTCAGAAAAATACTGTCGGTATGAAATTCCCCATTAAAACCCGGAATTCCACTGTGTGAATCTGTACAAATATACAGGTGAAGATATCTGAGGTTGACGATGAGTTTGAGGTTGACGCTGAGCCTTACAGCCATGCAGAAGCCATGACGCTATGTCCGACCGGCGGCAGAGTCTGTGAGCTAAGCCAGGCTCCTCTGTCTTGGTTTAATCCTTGGATACAGCTGTTGTATGCAGGGGGGGGGGGGCGACAGAGGGAGAGACAAATGAATATTTTCTTTATATTTTCGATATGTGCTTGTATTTTAAATATTTTGGTGTTTTATTCTATGCATCTCTCTTTCCGGTCATTAAACGAGAGCAATCTTTAAGTGTTGAAAGAAAATGTTAATTTGCTGACACATGCTACATAATTAGCTCCAAGATGTTTGCGTCTGTAATCAATATGTACAGACTTTTTATTGACCCCCCCCCCCCGATTATTCCCTAAAGCACAGGTGTGGGTGCGGGTTTTTGGGATGACCTCACAATCGGCCAATAACAGAGGGTCCCCAGGACTGGAGTTGACAACCACTGCTTTATTATTGGCTGATTGAGAGGTCAGCCCAAAAACCCGCACCCACACCGGCCCTCCGTGAAATAGGTTCCCCACCCCTGACCTAAACAATACAGTATAACAACTATTCCATAGCATTTACATTGTATCAGGTATTACAAGTAATCTAGAGATGATTAAATATACAGGAGAGAGAAAGAAAAAACTCCATTCATCATTCCAGGTCTGTGTCATTTTATATGTTTAGCTCTTTTCACAAAATCATTATAATGCAATGCAATGCAGAAAAATACTAATTACAGCAGCTGAGGGTAAATGAATCCCCATTAAGCAGGACTCACATAGCTGAAATTCTGCATTTAGCTTTACATGCATCCTATAGGTCAATGACTTCAGTTCTTATGTACTTATTCAGCATTTTCAAAGAAATAGGTCCTCCCTACTGAATATTTACAGTAAATTAGGTCAGTTACAATATACTGAAGAGCTTCTTTGTTTGTTAAAATGAAGATAAAGGTTTAATCATGTATTAAACTGGAACACTCAAATTTAACAGAGAAATCTGTGAAGGATTCATTCATTGTTAAACCGCTGGGACGGCCATCTTGAGAAAGGCAGTATATACAAATGAATAGAACTAGATTAAATTAATTACTGAGTGTGAAAAACTGGACGTTTGAGCCAGGGTAGAGGTGGGGGGTTTGGATCAGTTGACTCACCCCCAGCAGGTTGCGTGGGATGTAGCCCTCCTCGTCCCCGCACCGCGCCCACCACCACTCAACCTCGTCCTCGTCCTCACGCCGCACCACCGTCATGCAGTCGCCCTCTCTGAAATCCAGCTCATCCTCCTTCTGTCGCTCGTAGTCCCAGAGGCCATAGACCACTCCGCGGTTCATGATGCCCATCTTCTCCTGGACGCCTGTGGCAGAGAATGGCAAGTTCAGGTCCAGAAAGTACAAATCCAGACCAAGATTTAGCTTCCAGCAACCAACTGAGTACTCTGTGACCAAGGCTCTATATGCTCAACTGGTAGGTTGAAACTAAATCTTAGTCTGAATTTGTAATTTCTGGACCTGAACTATCCACTGAGCTACGGTTACAGAGTGAGCACCACAAGTTCAGACGGAGCTATTGTCGAATCTGGCACAACGCTGGTACAGAAATGACTCAAATCGCTTTTAAACATGCCAGCATACACAATCTTGAGCACTAGACAAACACAGCAATGCACCCCCTGATGGTGACGACCTTTCACCCTGGGGGTCCTGATTACAGCCATCCTATCATTCCATTCCCTTATTCCACTCTAATGTGCACGTTTCCTTTAATGACAAATGAATGTTTTAAGTACTATACAGCAAGCCTGAGTTCATCTGCATTTCAGGCCAATGAAGAACCTAATCCTTTGTGAAAGCAGGAAATGATACGTGATCTCATTCACACACACAAGTAATTTAACACAAAGTGCTTAGTCATGTGATGACATACCACCCTGAAATATTCCATAGGATATAAGGTTTCAACAGCAGCCATTCTGATTAGAAATGCACCCGGGTGACTGAGGAGTGACCCCAGAACCGGACTCCCTTACCATACAGGAACTGGGAGCACTGGGCGTAGCCGTCCTCCATCTCCTCGCACTTGTCAGCCGCCGTCTGCATGTCACTGTAGGTTGCAGCGAAGACGGCAGCTCCCGACTCCACCAGGAACTTGCACACCTGCACGTTATTGCAGGAGGCGGCGCAGTGCAGCGGCGTCCTTGGGGGTTGCGTGGGAGCAGAGGGGGTTAGGGTCGCATTTTCAGGTGCAGCAGAGCCCAAGCAGTGAACAAATGCTCCAACTAATGTGGTAAAATCCATTGCTTTTTAGCGTTCTGTGACCACAGTCAAAAAACTGAAAATGCTGAAAGTCTTGTATTTTGTTTGGTTACTTATGGTTAAGGTTAGGGTTATGCCACAGAAATTAATGGAGAGTCCCCACAATGATCGGAGTATATGTGTATGCGTGTGGCCTGATGGACTATCCCCCCATCCAGGATGCCCCATTATTCCTGGGAAGGGCTCCTTAATCGCTGCACCGAATAAATGATTACCGAAGACGGGTGGATGCTAGAAGGTGACGCCAACTGCAGAGGCACCTCTTACACACGGCATAAACATGACCTGTGTATGACCTGGTCTATCATGATGGAAAGCTCCCCACCCAAACATCTCATATGACCATCCCCGCATCACCCGGAAGCTCACCAGCCGTCGCTGTCGGCAGCGTTGACGTTGACACCGAACTGCACCAGGAACTTGACGATTTCCGTGTGTCCCGCGCAGACGGCGTTGTGCAGTGCGGTGATGCCTTCGTCGTTGGGCATGCTGGGGTCCTCCACCTAAAGGCGTAAATGCTATATGAACTTCGATCCCCGTCGTCATGTTCGAAGGAATGCAAAACAGGCAAGTGTCATTACAAATGCCAACACCAGCCAGCGTCTCCCCGTGGATCCGCCCAGAAATAGCTTTTATGACTGTCTATTCAGGAGATGTGTCCAAGTGGCAGATGCTTCACACAGAAACCAGTTTCATCCGTCAGTGAAAAGGACCTTTTGTAGCCTCTTGCCCAGTTCTAGCTGAAAAATCATTACGGGTTTCTTCCAAAAATTCTTCGCCAAAGTCATACTTCAGAGGAACTCATGAATACTGCAGATTGTACCGTGTAATAAAAGACAACCAGTCACTTACACATTCTACATGCTCATCTAGACTACAGACAGACCAGGAGCTTTTATGCTCTTTGTTTTTCATCTGCACAAAAAGCCCAGACAGCGAAGCAGGTACCGAAACTCGGATAAATCGTAAGAACATAAGAAATTTACAAATGAGAGGAGGCCATTCGGCCCATCAGTCTCTTTTGGGGAGAACTTAACTAATAGCTTAGAGTTTTAGCTTGCGCTACACTAGCAGGAAGACTATTCCACACATGCTGTGTAAAGATGTGATTTCTCAAATTCATTTTAAAATGTTCACCCGCTAATCACTGAATCAATGTCACAGCATTCGGTCATTTTGCTTTCACTAGAAATGCAGTCAACGATGGTGTGAACCCCAAGAGGATTCATGCCCGGGGCACTCTGCCCACCTCGTATATGATCCTCTGAACCAGGTCGTACTCCCCCTCCAGCGACGAGTCCAGCAGCAAGGCCAGGGGGTTGAACTTGACCCGCATGCCGTGGTCGATGCGCTCCGAGCCGGCTTTGCGCAGGTTGGTCCTCTTGCCCTGGGACAGAAGAACAGAGTTTACGGGACACCTCTCAGTCAGCAAGCTGGGGCCGGAAACAGAAAGGTTGCTTCTGATTGGCTTACTGCAAGTGACCTTGCTAGCAACATGCTAACATGTATTATTTAGATGAA
Source organism: Hippopotamyrus pictus (assembly GCA_026781145.1). NCBI lineage: Eukaryota > Metazoa > Chordata > Actinopteri > Osteoglossiformes > Mormyridae > Hippopotamyrus > Hippopotamyrus pictus. Next base: position 15,638,245 of record JAODLC010000045.1, read on the forward strand.
GTAATCAGCAGTCATTAGCATTAAAGATCATTGTAATTCTGTTCTATGATTTTAATGGAAATTCAGTGTAAAGAGGTGGTTTATTTTTTAGTTCGCAAAACATGCAGTAGTGTGGCCCGACAGCTGAATACTGGACTCAAAACAGCTCAGATACGGCTGTGCTTTTAAAATGGATATCTAGAAGAGCTGATTAGGCTGGTGCTACAGGGGACCAGCACTTCCCAACTCGGTCCTCAGGGACCTGCTGACGGTTCACGTTTTTGGTCCCTCCCAGTTCCCGGTAAGCAGAGATGTGTACCGTCTGCGGGTCCCTGAGGACCGGATTTGGAATCACCAAGCCAGAGAAAAGCAGGTGATACAGGAAGAGGCAGAGAGCTCATACCGGTGGCAGTGTGACCTGCCCAGTGACCTCTGGAGGCTGCAGGCTGAAGGTGTCCTCTCCCAAGGGGTCCTGGTCCCTGGTGCTGGGGTACGGTGGAGGAGGGTAGGGGGGATACTCCTCTTGGAGGGCCTCTGGGGGGGGAGGAGGAGGAGGAAGGCTGGGCTCCTGTTGGTCATCCTCAGGGAAACAAGCGGTGACATCAGCAAAGCCATCCTGGTTGGGAATGGGGCTTGGGGGTGGCTTAGGAGGGACGTCGCTGTCATTTTGGGGAACCAATGAGGATTCAAGGGAGTTGAGGCCAAGTGGGGAGTCCTGGCTGGGGACCGCGCCCTCAGATATACGGCTGCTACAGGGGGACGAGCCTCCTCCTACTGCCTCCTCCTCCACGTGGGGCTGGTAGAAGGGGCTCGTGGTGATGGTCTCCATGGCAGCCAGGGTGGTCTTCTGGTAGAGCAGCTTCTGGATGTTGGGTCCGCTGGGACCCTCGGGCTCCGTAATAGAACTACGTTTCTTGAGCGGCCGTGGGGCATGGTATAGCTTCCTGCGCAGGGCCTCCAGGTCCGAATCGCTCTGGTGCCGGTATGGGTTCGAGATGAAGGGCAGCAGCTTGGTGGGGCTCAGGGGCCGGGGTATGCGCTCCGCCTCTTGGCCCTCGCCAGCCACAGCACTGCCCCCACGGTCCACCTCCGTCTCTGCCGCCAGGGGGCGCTCCTGGTTACCGCCATCCGGAGACTGGGACTGCTGCCCGCTTCCTGGGATGACTGGCTTCCCGTAAACTGTGGAGGAGGGAAAAGCACAAGCTGGAAACGGGAGACGGTGCCAAAAAGAGTCTGGTTTTATTCCCTTGCAGTGAAGCACCATGGGAGAGGATCAGCCGACGGCGGAGAATAACCATAATGAGGAATGTTAAAGGTGCGTTTGGACATTACTGCTCGACAGACACACAGAAGATGCATCATGGACTTGCCTTCATTCCTACTCAGGGACAGCAATAAAACAACCTTCCAAATATGCAGCAATCTGACCTACATTCAAATTAATTAAGACTGCAATTAACACATAGCTCCCAGAAAAATGAAATAAGATAATTCTACAATACCTCATTTAGGGAGGAATATTAATTTTTAACCGGAATGCTCACAATGCTGACATAAGCGTGAAATATCCTACAGTAAAATGTCACCAAAAACATTAGTGCAACATTTAATCTGAGATTATCCAGAAGATTCTGCAATCCTACTGCGATCTTATTTTCCGAATGTGAATATTGTATATATACAGTACACTCAGACATTCACCATAACTTCATTTGCATAACCTTGAGCATCTATATTTACATTTTCTTATTTTTATCAGATGCTGGGGTCAGAAAGCAGGGTCAGTCAGCATCGAGATCCCCTGGAGCAGTTAAGGTTCACAACCTTTTCCCTGAGCCCAATGCCAGCCATGGGATTTGAACCCACGACCTTCCAGATACTGGCAGAGATCCCTAATCTACTGCACACTACATACTTAAAACCATTCTGAAGCATTGTTAGTGACAATTGCACACCGCAGCTAATGTACCTTCTTCACAGGAAATTTAACCTTGAAATGCTGCAAATCACCATATTAAGGTACCATAAAACACGCTATAAAGATCTTAAAATTGAACCTTACGTATAACATAGTACCACAAAATCCACAGAGCTGTAATTAAAGGTTTAAATTTAGCAACAGTATAAAGAAAGCCTGGCTCTAAAGTATGACAATAATCGTGAAATGCCGCCCAGTATTTTAAAGCGAATGATATCCTATCCACAGGCTCAATCATACCGGCATCCTGATGACATGATTACCCAATTAAAATACCTCAGCAATCATCTCTGCTCATCTGAGAAGCATCTCATTAAACCTCCTTCCAGGTCTTGGCAGCAATAGCAACCCAGAATGTCAAAGCCCATTTTGCAAAGTTTACTTTGAATTAAGAAAAGACAATATTTTTCTGCACCTCAATGAGGAGGTTAACAGCATAATTGTCACATTGCCACCTAAGACAATTTCAGTATAGACAAACCAAATAAAATTAAAGAAAAATCCAGTACCTACAAACAGAAATACCCCATAATACCCTCATGTACCCCAAGCTCACTGCACACCTGATGGCAACTTATCACCCCAGTAACGGGTCAGACAAAAAGACTTTGGACAAAGAGAACCATTCACAGAACCGTCCCCAAAGATGCTGTTCTACGTGCTGCGGTCTAAAAGAGAACCATTCACAGAACCGTCCCCAAAGACGCTGTTCCATGTGCTGCAGTCTAAAAGAGAACCATTCACAGAACCGTCCCCAAAGACGCTGTTCCATGAGCCGCAGTCTAAAAGAGAACCATTCACAGAACCGTCCCCAAAGACGCTGTTCCATGCGCTGCAGTCTATAAATAGGCTCAGGAGAGCCACGTTTGCAGCACTCATCAATGGAAGGCTGTGCTCTGAAACGAGCGCGCTTCGTTTGGACTCCCTCCGACGCCGTCTCTCACAGGGACGCTCCCGTTTATTAAAGCGAACGGAGAGATGAAACCCGCATCCCCACAGATTTAATCAAAGGGGAGGTGAAAGAAGATCTTGGTGCTAAACACAGATTAAAAAGGGGGAAGGCAGGCAGGGACATTCATCAAGCCTGGCGTGGGAAACGGTCCAGATCCATCTAGAACGAGCTGCATATTTAAATTAAAAAGGGGGGGGGTCTCTAGAAAGTGGGGTGTTTGAGCCAGCTTTCTGCGAGGTGGGGGGGACTCACCGCGACTCTGTGCACGCGGTAGCGTCCCCTGCAGGCTCTTGCCGCCCTGCTGCGTGTACATAGAGTAGATGGAGCTGGCAGCCACCGTGGGGGGCTTATGGAAAGGCTGGGGGCTGGGCTCCTTAGGGCCAGGCAGCTCGGGCGTGAAGGGCCGCACGGTGGCCGCTAGGGGGGCCTCCTGCTTACAGGGCAGGGTCATGCTCTGGAGGGGGGGCAGGGGGCCCCGCAGGTGCAGTGAGCCGGCCTTGCCCGGGAAGGTGCCCGTGTTCAAGGTCGGCATGCCGTAGACAGACTGGCCGGGCTGGCTGGCCTTGGGTTTGGGTTTGCTGGGCACCGGCGGCGGGACTTTGGCCTGACCCTTGGTGCCGTTCTATCGGAGAAGGGAAACCGGCGTTTTAGCGATTAGCACGCTAGGATAAAGCCAGCGCACACTCGTCACTCAAAACTCTGCGGTGACATCTATGTCTGTTCATATATACACACACTGAGAGTCAATCATAACGCTTAACAAGGGAGGAGAATCAGAACATTACAATACATGGCATATTTCTCAATGGATACGTTATGTTATAAAAAAAAAAAACACAAGAAGCAAATCGACAGTGCCAACCACAGGCCATGGGTGTGTACCTGCATCTCCCGCAGGTCCTCGCAGCTCCGGTTATGGTGCAGGGAGGCGGCGGGGGCCCCTCCCGCCTTGAACGTGGCCCCTGAGCGAGCCCTCTTACCATCCCTTTTCGACACGTCCGGGTCCTCTGCGGGGAAGGCTGGGGACAGAGGGCACAGGTGAGCCGAGAGTGGGCCTGGCAGGAGTCGCTCGGTTACCGGGCAGAGGGGGGGGGTTCTGGGGGCTAACAGGAGCAGGTTACCCGCGTCGGGGGAGGCCCGTGGGGGGGCAGGGGAGCCTCGACTGCCGCCAGACTCTGTGCTGGAGCTGCTCCAGTCCGCCAGCTTGGCCGGTTGAGACCTGACACCTGCACATATCCAGCAGGAACGAGCGGCGCTTAGTTACACCATGGGGGGCTGGCCTGCTCTACTGTGCACCCCCTCCCAGCCGACATCACCCCACCCAAAACTCTATGATACAGTTCAATTACATGCCAAAATTACAAACCGAGTGCCTGAACTGCTTACGATTAAAATAATGTGCATATACACAACAACTTCCACTAGGTATTATTTGCGTGATAAACACCATTAATCAGTAGGGTTAACATAACTGTTACGTTGTCCCAGTGCCTTTAAGATAACAGGTCCATCAATTTCACTGAATAATGAGGATAATGAAACATTTGAAATAATGACATAATCAGGCGGTAATTGAGCTGAAGGTGAGGGCTATTTACAATCGGTGTTTTAAACTGAAAGGTCATTACGGAACATCAATTATTTGATATTAAATGTCCGTAAGGCAGCGGAGTGTAACGAATGCTTAAAATCGTGGAAAAATAGATTCGGCACTTCGAGAAAAAAGAGGAAAAAAAAAAAAAAAGGAGGACAATGATTTAATCAAAATGAGTAAGTAGCCTGAGGTAATCCCGGGCCGTACCTAAAGGGGGTTTGTTGGGGACCCCCGGCGAGCCCCTGGCCTGGACCTTCAGAGGGGCCTCCTGCATGGGCAGCGTGGACGTTCCGTCAGGGTAGGCTGGCTTGACCAGCAGCTCGTGCCGCAACGGACCACGGGGCACGGTGGAGAACTGGATGTATGGGCCCACGGCGGCGACTCTGGACGTGCCGGCCTGCTGGGGGGGGTGCCCGTCTGTGTGGACCTGGGTGGAGGGGGGATCGTGCTTCGTTTTTAAGATAAAATTACATCTATTTGAGGGTCATTATGGCTCAACTCAAAAAATGGTCCACGCTCGACCACCTCAGAATTGAACTACTTTGTGGCAGTTTGTTTGTCCCTCAGCCAATATGAAAAATCCAAAATTTGTCTGGCCTAGCTCATATAGTTTAGGAGTTACACTGGTTCGACATTCAATGAGAATGTCCCTTCAGGGTCACACCAAGGAAGAAACTGGGGATACACAAGTCTTTGGGCTAATTCCAAACATGTATTTATTTATCTTGTAGCATGTACTCAACCTAAAATTTAAAAATTCTTTCTCTGACCTGTCAAGAGGCACAGAATCTCAAGGGGTACTAAAGATATCGTCACTTTCATTGTGTCATTTGAAAGTTCTAGGTTCAATAAAACCCTTAAAACAAAAATAAAACCCTTAAACTCAATGAAACCCTTAAAACACACTGAGGGTAACTGTGATGCACGTTTCACAGCTGGGTGCGTAAATTACAATCACAGGCCCCTGTCAGTGTCGCTCCATTACAAACTCAGCATCTTATTTCAGCCAAAAGTGCTGCCTTCTCCTGCAATCAGACCCTCAGAATCTCCTTGAATTTTCCTGTCCCAGATAGGAGACAATAGAACACAGCTCAAACTGAACTCTGACTGCCAACAGTTAAAGTAAACAGGATAAACATTTCACAATGGGGGAAAAAAAGGCAGCGAGACCAGCCATCCCTGCAGTGCGGATATCCGCAGCTTGCTGAATTTTAAAAGTGCATTTTCTCAAAGAACTTCTGAAGTTGCAGTTTTCATGGGAATACACTCAGGACCTACACAATCATCCCAAAACGAGATGCAGTGTGTTTACTGCCACACACATAACCAAAAAGCACAGAAAGCTAATTTACTTTAGAGAAAATGAATTTTGATTTATGTGCAAGTCTTAGGATTCAGTTATCAGAATTTATCAGAAGATAAACAACTGAATTGCCTTTCCAAAAGACAGACTTTATTGCTAGATAAGTCATACTTGGCAATATTTTATTTTGGGTAAATTTTTAGCTCCTCCTTTGCGTTATAAATATCACAATATTTATGGTAAACATTTCAAATATTGCAATGTGATTTTTTTCCAAAATTGATTTTTATATACTCGGACTACACAAAGCGTTTTAATAAAGCTTCCTTTGAGGCAGAGCTGTCGTTCTGGCTGTGTTCTGTACATTTCATTTCACAGTTCTGATGCCAGTAGCTTATTGTCTACATAAAAGCAACACATCACCACTTCCCAGCCAAAAAATAGTCACAGCAGAGAAAACAATAAGCTCCTACCTTCACATTATTAATCATTGTTTTCTGGGGCTGGGACCCTAACAGAACCTTGGGAGAGCTTATGGCTCAGTGCCGGGTTCCAGTTGCTATGGAGATGACCCGGCCACACACCCCCTACAAAGGCCACACGCACGGCTACACCCATCCCCTACAAGGGACACACCCGTGGCCACACCCATCCCTACAAAGGACACGCCCGTGGCCACACCCATCCCCTACAAAGGACACGCCCATGGCCACACCCATCCCCTACAAAGGACACGCCCATGGCCACACCCACCCCCTACAAAGGACACTCCCGTGGCCACACCCACCCCCTACAAAGGACACTCCCGTGGCCACACCCATCCCCTACAAAGGACACTCCCGTGGCCACACCCATCCCCTACAAAGGACACTCCCATGGCCACACCCATCCCCTACAAAGGACACTCCCATGGCCACACCCATCCCCTACGAAGGACATGCCGTCCACTCACAGGTACATTCTCCTTCTGTTGCAGCGCCGCCTTCTTCTTCCAAAGCCGGTCACGCAGCTCGCTGACCCGCTTGTCCATGGCCGCCACCTCCAGGTTACGCTTGTTTAGCCGCTCCCTCTGCTCCTGCAACTTAGAGTTCTGCTCCTGGTTCAGCTTGTTCCTCAGCTGGAATGGGAGACAGACAGACCCTTCACAGTGGGGAAAACCACGGCCAGGAAGTCTGACCAGACTTCCCCGGATCACAGAAGGTGGCCGACACCAGCAGCGGGTGGCTAGTGTTGTCAGCACGGTGGCCCAAGGTGCCGAATGCTCCTTCATCTCCACCTGGAGCTCCTTGTAGAGGCGATCCAGCTCCGCCACCGAGCTCTGGCTGTCGTGGAGGCTGTCCATCCGGCCGTTCCTCAGCATCTCCAACTGCCGGCTGAGCTCCTCCACCTTGGAGACGGCTAGGACCAGCTCCCGCTGCTTCTGCTGGAACAGGCTGCTCATCTGCTCGATCTCCTCCACTGCAGGAACACAGACAGTCGTTTCAGCCGGGCTGATGCGCTTCCATGGCAACGACAAGGTTCTCGCTCACGGAAGCAGCTTCTCGGGCTGCCGGGATCACTCACCTCCCTACCATCACCTTCAGGCCAAAACAGGTCATGGTGCCTCCATGCAGTCTACGCAATAAACCTCCCTCTCGAGGCCACTGCTGACTTAACCCAATACAAATACTGACCCCCAATAAAAACACACCTCCCCAAAATCTTTCATCACTCCCCTACTTTTAACTCTATGACCTCACTTTACACACTGCCCAGAACAGGGAGAGTTTCTGGATTTCAGATACAGCATTAACACCCATCGATCATTTTAAGAATCAAGGGGAGCTACAGAACTGAGCCACTTTCCTATTGAAGGAGCAACACAGTCTTCCAACAGCCAATCACGTGACAGCATCCTAACAGACTGATGCGAAAGCTTAGAAGCAGGCAGCCAAGGAAGCCCAGCACGCTGCAGTCTGCACTCCTAGGAAAACAGCACTGCATTATTCCTCCCCTGCCAGCTCCCAGCCGCTAATCAGGGAGCGCCACAGATTCGGGCTACTGCCTGGGATGCAGGACTGTGAACAGGTAAGCACCACAAATTATGACTGAACTTCAAACCAGAAGAGTGTACATCAAACCTTTTAAAAAAATAAATAAATAAAAATAAACCAAACCCCATAAACATATGCAAAGTTGTTAGATTAAAGAAAGGTTTCATACAGACTATAGCTCTCATTATACGTGTGTATTATGTGCCCCTAGGTGTACGCTGGTGTGTGTCCTGTGCCCCTAGGCGTACGCTGGTGTGTGTCCTGTGCCCCTAGGCGTACGCTGGTGTGTTTTCTGTGCCCCTAGGCGTACACTGGTGTGTATTCTGTGCCCCTAGGCGTACGCTGGTGTGTGTTCTGTGCCCCTAGGCGTACGCTGGTGTGTGTTCTGTGCCCCTAGGCGTGCGCTGGTGTGTGTTCTGTGTCCCTAGGCGTGCGCTGGTGTGTATTCTGTGTCCCATGGTGTGCGCTGGTGTGTATTCTGTGTCCCTAGGCGTGCGCTGGTGTGTATTCTGTGCCCCTAGGCGTGCGCTGGTGTGTATTCTGTGTCCCTAGGCGTGCACTGGTGTGTATTCTGTGTCCCTAGGCGTGCGCTGGTGTGTATTCTGTGCCTCTCGGCGTGCGCTGGTGTGTATTCTGTGCCTCTCGGCGTGCACTGGTGTGTGTTCTGTGCCCCTAGGCGTGCGCTGGTGTGTGTTCTGGCCCGCAGGCGTGCGCTGGTGTGTGTTCTGGCTGTGACCCCGCCCATTTCCTGAAGCTCTTGGCCTGATTAGCCGGCAGAGCACTGGGCCCAGCGATGGTGACTTACCCAGCTTGCCGTTGCTGAGACGCTTCTGCTCCACCTGGCCGCGCAGGCTGCGCACCGCCTTCAGCTTGGCCTCCTGGCTCTCCGCGTTCTCCCGTAGGCGCCGCAGCTTCTCCTGCTCCACTGCCTGCTGCTGCCGCTGCTGCTCCTGCTGTTTCAGGTGTCGCAGACGCTGCTCCTGCAAGCAACCGGGGAGGGCGTCTTTAGCATCGTAGCTATGTCAGTGAGACAACTGGCATGGAGGGCCTCGTACAAGGGCCCGACGACAGGATTAATATTCCTATAATGGGATTCAAACCCACAACGTACCGGACCCTTAACCCAATGAGCTTCATACCACCCCCACGCTGGCCTGACTCATGGAATTTTGCAGCCGGTTTGACCTTGGCGCCTGAACGAGCGAGTGCGTTCTCTGATGAGGTAATGAATTCAGCAGAGCCTCGTATGGGGTGCAGGGGGAGGAAAATACGGAGGCTCCCTGACTCCTGCTTGCGTTACCCACCCTTCTGCTGTCCTCATCTCATTACTCCCTGCATCAGGGATGCCATATCAGCAAGATGGACAATCGAGTCAGTCAGGGCATCCTGCGTCCCTCCCTACTCTGTGTAACAGCCATCCCCCCCACCCCCAGTACGGTTTTCCTCTGCGTCCACCCACCCCAGATCCCCTCTCTACCTTAGAGGCCAGGAGTTGCTGCTGAGCTTCAATCTGCTGCTGCTGTCGGGCGGCCATCTCCTGCAGCTCTGCCAAGGTCATGTCTATGTGGGGCGCCACCACCTGGGCAGGGCGGGAAGTGCAGGCGGTTTTCAGGAATCCGAAATGAAGCAGCTCCGTTCACGGCCATCAGGTGACTCCCCAGGCTATAATCGAACCTACCACTGTGTTTATCTTTCGGCGTGTGGTAGTGAATCTGATTACTAACACACACAAGTGGGTGCGAACTGAAAAGCTGCATGTCTTAGCGAGCCCCTCTGCTGCACACATGCCCACAGACACCCCCCGACTGAGCGGCCCGAGCTCACCCCGTTCTCCATGCGCCTGTCTGTTCCTGTCTTCACTCCATTCCGCTTAGCCATGTGCTCCTGCGTCCTGGACCCACCTGCGGCAACGACGAGAGAAGAACTCCGTTTAATAGGTAAGTGATTCCCGTACGGCTATAAATAACCGGCATTTCAAGGGGCTCTTTGAGCAAGTGGTTGGGTCACACGGAGGTTAATGAGCCAACAAAGAGGTTCAGATGCTTATCGAGCACAAAAACCGCCTGTCACCCTGAGCCCCTTCCCAGGGTTTACGATCCGGTCTTGGGCACAAAAGGAGCTTTACAAGAGAGCCACTGTGAGTGGTTTAGCACAAGTAAACATCAATACTGCGGCCCTCAGAAAGTAAGAGAAGAGCTTAGGCCAACAGAATGGCATCCGAATGAATAAAAAGGGCAAAATGCAGGGAAAGGCACAAGTGAGCGAGCCCCTTTCCCTGGCAGAGTGCGGGCTGCGCCGTCACTGCTTAATGTAAACACTGCACAGGTGACCACTGCGTCTCCGTAAACACTGTAATGGCACCAGACACACTGCACATGCGAGTACGGCGCTGGTGTTTCCGGCTCAAAACAGGAAGCATGGGTGATGTAAGCAGGGACATCCTTACTGTTTATGGGGATAAACTGGAAACACACAGCTGCACATGACTGTCCTGATGATCAATGCTTAGTTACAGAAAGCACACAATCTGCTCCGGCGACCTTCAAACTTACCGAGGAGGAGGGGGGGAAGGTCCTTACCTACATCGCGACCGGGCGCCCGCTCGTGGCGTAGGAAGAAGCGCACCTCTGCCCTCTGGTGACCCCAGCGCTGTAGCACGTCCAGCATGGACTCGCTCTCGCCGACAGTGCGTTCTGCAGGGGGACACAGCGTTCAGACAGGCCCCGCGTTAAATCCACCGAGGCCCACAGCTACGCTTCTCATGGCCTTTCTGGAGCTTAGGAAGTTCTACGGACCATGTCTCACTCAACGGGATTCCCTCAAGCTGCTGAAACAAAGGACCGAATCAGCATTACTGCCAACGCATATACCCATGTAAGTGGGGCCATTTACGGCCCTGGGAACAGCCCATTTTCTTTTTCTCGCAGACCTGGAGAACTCTCCGGTGCTCACTGCACATCTCCACGGCCCGATTGTGGTCTCCCTCGATGATGCGTGCCGGCGTCTCCGGCCGCCTGCGCTTCACTGTGCTGACAGGTAACCACGGCAACCATCCACGCAGTGACCTCAGACACACAAAAGGTGCAGTGTGTGGTCTCTGAAAAGGTGAAACATGACGCCCCGGCCGTCTTTTCCCCCCGCGAAGAGTCGACCCGCCCAGACAAAGACCGAATCCGCATGGGGGTGCCCAAAAGAGCTGATATGCCTTAATGGGAGTGTAATGACCAGGCCAGACAGCACACAGGTCTCCTTGGAATCCGATACAGTTACAACATTACACAATTGTAACAAGGCAGGTGAAGGATGAGGAGGGGTAAAGGGCACCAACAAGGATGCCAATGAGGATGCAGACCTGCCAGTAAGAATGCAAACATACTAGCGAAAATGCCAACAGGCCAACAAGGATGCCAAAACAGCATTGCCCTTAACTCTACAAATCTATCTTTAAAAGGTCTATATCTGGGGTGGGCAATCTTATCCGCAAAGGGCCGGTGTGTGTGCGGGTTTTTGCTGCAACTCCCTGATTAGATTATTAATTAAAAGGACTGACTGGCTGAAGAGGCCTCACACCTGGGTTTGAACAGCTGACCTACAGGTTATCCCAAAAACCTGCGTACACAACGGCCCTTTGCGGATAAGATTGTCCACCACTGGTCTATATGCTTCAATGTGGCAAATCACAAAATTGGGGGAGCATATTCAAAACCTCTAATGAAAGATGGTGCTGGGGAGAGAGATGCATGTATTATAGGGAGTAAAAATCTGAGGATTTTATATCGTGACTTATCTTGAAGACATACACAATCTACTTTTGATGTGAATTATAGAGATCGCAAACCCTCCTATTATCAGGGATTCCTGGTCTTAGAGGAATGTCTTATGAGGAGAGGTTAGCGGAGCTGAATCTGTTTAGCCTTGAGCAAAGGAGAC
>JAODLC010000045.1:15729230-15751356 GCA_026781145.1 Hippopotamyrus pictus
CAAATCAGAGAATACGGGCGAAAATATTGGCGCTAGGTCAAAAAAAGTGCGGGGGACAGAATCACCTGTTTCTAAAAATGAGGGGGACGTGTCCCCCCCGTCTGCTACGCCCCTGTATTCAAGTATATAAGTCGTTTCTTGTGACTGAAGGCAACTGTATTTGCACAAATGAGCATTGTCGAAAATCATTACCGTTTTGTTTTTCTACGAAAAGTTGTTACTGTCACATTTACAACGTTTTAGAGGCCGCTGCCAATCTTAACTAAAGGTTTGATTGTAAAATAACATAATAAACAAGTAATTAGACTTTTAAAAATATCTGCTTAGCTTAAGGCCAGAAAAAGTTACAGCGAGCGGTCGCTTCCGCTGCGCAGGAGAGGCGAAGCGACTTTACCTTTAAAAAGAGCGATTTAAGGGAGCAACACTGAAGCGCCACACCGACACTAAAGAACTTCCGGCAGAAAGCGAAAGTAGTCATAGCTACCTAAAGCGCCACACCGACACTAAAGAACTTCCGGCAGAAAGCGAAAGTAGCTATAGCTACCTAAATCACAGCTACGAACCCACCCCAAACGCCTTATTGTGACTAAAAAGTTGTTTGTCCAAACCGTATTTTTCCTGCGTCACTTTCAGCCGTAATTACTATCAGGACTGTAATGTCTACCGACCGCTGCAGCCTGACGGAAAAAGGAAGCGCCTCCCCACCTTTTTTAATTCACTCGCGATTTCCTGAGGGTCTCATATACTTCATTCAAGTTACCGAGCTAAATAAATGAACATAGTAGATGGCAATCTACCTGATGCTTTCTGGGGCTTGTATAACAAAGCTGGATTCCTTGCCTAGCCAATTAACTTTGAAGAGAAGTAGCAGTAGCTGTGGTTTTCGGTATCACGATGCTGGTTCTCTTCTTTTAGCTCCAAAACTACAATAATGAACTCTTTCCACACAGTGCCGTGACGTCATATCCGCAAGCGTGAAACACGGCTCACTTGCTTCTGTTTGAGGAAACTATGATCACAAGAAAGGATAAACTGTTTCAGAAGCAAGAAAAACAATATTACAAGCAGTGTTGTACCCCTAAGTCACAAAATCTTCAAAATATAATGGCATTTTAAAATTGTCTTCCAGGCACACCTATGGGCAATTTGGCAAATCCAATTAACCTCAGGATGTTTTTGGACTGTATTCAACACATATGGAACCCTGGCATAGACTTCAACCCACATCCCAGAGGTGTGAGACAACAGTGCGAACAGCTGCCCCACCACACCATGTGCAGTGCCACTGAAACAAACAAACAAATAAGCAATACATAAATAAAAACAGGAAGAAAACCAGTTTTCCTAACAGATTTATTAATGCACACATTTCATATCATTATCATTTATTTATTGCGGCATTTTACAATGTATTTACAATATATTTATTAATGCAAGCATTACATATTTATTTATTGCCACATTTCACAATATATTTATTTATTAATACGCACATTTATTTTTAAAATAACGTCTGAATAATCCCATCATATATATGGATTCATCTTGTGAACAGAGTAAACAGGACCTCATTTGAATGCACCATAAACCAATTGCAACACCAAAAGCAATAACACAGAGGCCAAATGGAATGTGGTCATATTTTGAACACGCAACACAAATTTGAACATTGCACAGTTTGAACTCTGACAAATTGCCTGTGCTGCCCTATGTTTACACTGAGGTCTGTTGTGCTTCACCATGGAAACCTTTCCTGCTCTGTCTCTCGCACTATGATTAGCAAACACAGATTAACGCAATATGTGTACACATTAAACACATTATTAAGTTCTCCACTAGAATGACTGGGGATGTTCACAGATACTTTATTAGCACATTCATATACTATCACTGCCCGTGAGTAATGTTTATTTGCGTAACCTATAGCTAATACTGGCCACCAAGTTAAAAGAATACAAGACTGAAGAATCCCTGGATGTAAGACAAGGCCTAAATATTTGTATAAAACAACGGCATTTTTCACAGATTAGACACAAGCCAGCCTCAGTTCTGTAAATGCCCCATCCCACTAGCTTCAGCAGGTTTTTCTTGCTTTTTATATTGAACGATGGGTTGGCACGGTGGTGCAGTGGTTAGCACTGTCGCCTCACACCTCTAGGACGTGGGTTCTGCGTGTGGAGTTCGCATGTTCTCTCCGTGTTGTCGTGAGGTTTCCTCTGGGTACTATGGTTTATTTACTATGGGGGCATTTAAAAACATGTTGAGGATGTTTTTATTCTTCATAACTTTAAGGGCTTTTGTGTAAAAAAGAAAGTCATTAAGGAGCACAGGCTTCACTTCAAAATATTTGGATTTGTGTAAATTAAATTTTCCAAAACTAAGGATATTGTTGATCAGAAAATCATCTTTGTTATTGTCTATGACAAGACCATAAACAATGTCCCTTCGGGAAAAGTTTTTAAGTTGAAATATCCGTAGGTAAAGCCAGTCATGTACATCAAGAAATAGAGCTTCAGAACATTTGCATTGAAAAATTGATGATCAGTGGTTTCCGTACCATCACAAAATACACAGTTATTGTTCTAAATTCCAAATCGCTTTCATAACAATTCACTGGATGGATACATTCCATTTAAGATATTAAAATGTTTTTCTTTTGCTTTGGGAGTCACGTGGAATGTCAAATATTTAGTTTGTAACTTGTGAATAGTATATTTAGTATTGATTTGTGAAATTGAGTTCCTGTATGATGCTATTGTGAATAAAATGTTATAATTTTGAATTGTTCTATTTGGGCTTTTGACTTCAATGAAGTTACAGCCTGTAACTCAAAGTTGAGGGAGACAAGTGGTGATAGGAGTAGAATTGGATAAAAATCCTTCAACCATACAAACGAGCTGGGGGGTGGCTCCAGTTATAGAGTTTCTTCAAGGGACCGATGTTAGATTTTTTAATGAAAATAGAAAGCATTTCTGCAACTATAACAAAGAGAAATGGAGAAATAGGACTGCCCTGTTTAACCTCACATTTAATTGTAAATCGGTGTGCACCTGTACCTCCTGGTAAAATTGAACTATTTGTGTTTTTACAGAGAGATTTTATAATGTTTAGAAATTTATTCCCAAAGTCAAATAATGTCAAACAGCAGGTAAAAGGGTGATCAACTGAAAGCTTTATAAAAGTCAAGAAATAAAATAACACCATAATCTTCTATCAGATGTCTGTAATCCAAAAGGTCAAGAACTAAGAATATTTTGTCAATGAATCAACCTATCTTTCATAAAGCCAGATTGTGATTTTATGTAGTTTTTTTTACCTGTTAGCATAAATAAGGGTTATAATTTTGCACTCAGTATTCAACAAAGTAATTGGTCTAAGATTATCTAATATTTTTGGATCCTCGCCTGGTTTGGGGATTAAAGGTATTATGCCTTGTTTCATAGTAGGAGGAAATGTCATATTCTCAGATGCTTCTTTTAACATATACATGAATGGATCCCTTGATAAGTCCCAAAATGTCTATATAAATTGGCTGCGAGGCCATAATTTCCTGGAGATTTGTTTAAGGACAAACTCTCTATTGCTTTATCTAGCTTATCAGGAGTAACATCAGCATCACACAACCCTGCAAATTCATCATCTATGTAAATATAATAAGATTATATAATAAGAAATAATAAGGGAATAAGATCTTTCATATGGTCAAAGAAAGAGTCAGCATCATCCATAGAAAAGGCTGAGGAATAAGTCTTTAGCTTACTGCAGAAAGACACAATGTCCCTGGCAATCAAGGCTGGATCTGTATTTACCTACAGTATACACATATAGGTGTGGCTACAGCGCCACCTACTGAGCCACCGTGCTGTGTGTACTGGGTTTTCAGGAAGGCGCCACCTGTGTGCAGTGCCCTCTCCTGAGATACACTCAAATAACACGCCATGTGTAGCATAGCTAGTAACTAAATTATAGTATTAAAGCAAATACATTGATCCTTTACAAGATCGTTAAGTTGGTTTGACCAGGAGATGTATTATGATAATCCTTCAGGTTCCTTTGGGATTTCAGGCTGAGTTTGTTCACTACTTTTCCACCTGTAGATTGTGAATGATCAGTAGATGGCGATGGTGCACTCTGTATCGCAGCAGGGTGGCCCTCAAACCAATGCAGAGAAAGTGAAGCTTTATTGTCATGGTACTTTAGCACAATGAGACTAAGGTGAATTTTCCTGATTGGTGCTAATAATAAGGGAGTAAAAATATTTTAAAAAGTACAAGATATGAAAGTGTAGTATATGAACAAAATATTTTAAAAGTGTAATGTGTGCCCTTCCAGATATACCTTGCACAAGGGAATGTCCGCTAATTTTATATATTAGGTATATATCATATGCATGCGCACAAACAGACAAATATGTAGATATATACCGATCAGCCATAACATTAAAACCTCGTGTCTAATACACAGTGTTCCAAATTATTATGCATATGCTGTTTTTATTCGTTTTTCCTAGTCAGTGCCATTGACAGTGAATATGATTTTTTAATCGCCAACAATCATATTAGGCAATTTAATAATCTGGATTTTATAGAACAAAACCATCAATAATGATGCAGTAACTTTTTTCACATTGCTGAAGATACAGTGTCCCAGACCGTTATGCGTGACAGCTTCCAAACATCAAGTTGACTGCAAAGGAAAAATCACACCTGTCATATATTTACTTTATGTAGATCATTTTTCCAAAAACAAATATTTCAATCAAAAACATCTTCACTGATCAAGTTACATGTTAACATAAGAGTCCCTCCATGATATCGCCTTTACAACTCTCTCATCCATTGAACTTGGAAGTCCATCGATAGTTTCTGCCTGTGTCTCATTTGAGGATGCCAGAATGGCCCCCCACAGCTGCTTTTTTAGGTTTACTGCCACCCACCCTCATAGATCTCCAGCTTCTCAATAGGGTTGAGGTCAGGGGATGATGGTGGACACACCATGAGTTTTTCTCCCTTTATACCCATTGCAGCTAAAGATTCAGTTGTATTTTTAGCAGGATGGGATGGTACGTTGTCTTGTATGAAATTGATTGTACTGAAAGTATTGAAAGTATTATGAATGCACTATTTAAGACATGTTAAGCTATACCTACAGTACCAATCAAAAGCTTGGACACGCCAAGCTGTGTACAATGGAGAGTGATAGTGTCGCATCACATTATCTGGCCACCTGACCTAAACCCAGAAGAAATAGCTTTGGAAGAGTTTGAGTAAGAGAGTAAAGGAACGGTGGCCAATGAGTGCATAAGTGCTCATATGTTGTTTTATAGTTTTGATGTCTTAAAGTAGTGCATTCATAATACTTTATAATTATTCTAAATAATTATTCTAAAGCGTAGAGAATAGTACAAAACACCTTTCTGTGAGTAGATGTTTCCAAACTTTTGACTGGCATTGTACATGAATGTTCAACGAATGCATAACGAATGCATAATTAAGGTGCAGTTAATGTAAAGCATTGCCATAAATCGATGTTTTACCATCAAAAAATAAATTCTTAAAAAGAAACATTCCAATATTGAGGTAATTAGTACAGATCCGTACTTGCTCAGTTATATATTGAGGTAGTTAGCTATAAAAGATAAAAGACAAATGTTATATAATGTTACTGATCATCAACTGTTCTAACACATGAAAACTGGAGTATAGATACAGTTTGGTGTTAATGCTTCTCACCGGTTCTGGCAGTTTGGGGGAATAGTTAAAATCAGAAACACGTCACGAGTGAGATGCTGTTTGAGATTTATCCATCAATCTATTTTCTGTGCCGGTCCGTCTTATTCAGGGTCACAGGGGTCTGAAGCCCATCCCAGAAGCTACAGGTGCAATGCAGGGATCAACCCAGGATGGGGTGCCAACCCATCACAGAGCACACTCACACAAACACGCCGCTTGGTAACTCTAATCAGCCTTAGCATGTTTTTGGACAGTGGGAGGAGAACACGCAAACTGCACACACATGGGACCTGAGCAGAGACTTGATCCCAGGTCCCAGAGGTGTGAGGCAACAGTGACAACCACTGCACCACCATGCCGCCCCTGGGGTCAGAGTTTAACTGGTACTCTTTGTAAATATCTGCTAATGATAGGCTTGACATGAATTGTCCTCTGGTCAAAGAATGAAATGGAAAATGAAGCTCTGAGTCTGTATTCAAATTGTCTTAGGTGTGTCACATATTATACAGAGAACATGACATGGATTCATATACATGTACTTTTTTTCTCTTTTTTCTGAGATGAGGGGCAATAGAATATTTGTTAATTCTATTACGCATATAGTGATACTTGTCATTTTCACCACATGCCAGTTTCTTAGGATGCTGAGTTGTGTTTAATCCCATTGCCACCCCAGTAAAATCATTAGGTCTAGTCTGGCACCCCTTTGTTAAAGGTCTGGTTGTGCTTCACATGCATATCATGCCGTCATCATTTTATAATATCTGTTCATTCTTGAATGTAATACAAGATAAGGGGAAAATGCCCATCCATCTTCCAAGTAGCTTATCCAGTACCAGGTCGCAGTGAGTCTGGGCCTTTTCCTGATAAGCACAAGGTCCCAGGCAGGGGGTAGGTTGCAGATCATTAGATGGAAATGGGAGTACCTGATTGAGTACTCCATCTTTTAAATTAAGTACTGCATCTTTTAAATTAAGTACTGCATCTTTTAAATTAAGTGTCAGATCCATCCCTGGTTTTTTTTTTTAAAAAAAAGTAGAGCCCAGATTTTTTCCTGAGGCACTTTTATTTATGTGACTTCTTCTACATTATGGTATTCATAGGTGGATATGTATTGTACATTCCAACAGTGCCGTTTTTCTTGAATAAAAATCAACTTAAAATGCAATGTTGTTTATCAGATTTAAGGTAAAAATGTGACACATTACCAAGCAGGAAGTGTAGCTTTACTCATGAATATGAAATTGAAAGGTCAAGATAACTTGTTTTTCCAAAGAAAAATCATGGATTAAACAGGAACTTTTATAGTCGCTATATATTATTAGATGTTTGTTAGCAGTGTAATAAAACATAGCATTAGCCCACAGCTCATTACTCATAATTAGCCTTTTTTGTGTTAGTTCCACGAGTCCTTTTGAACATTTCTTTTAGCAAGTGTTCCCCTGCCAAACCAGTTCTCACAAGTGTGATTGTTTTACAAGGTGGCTGATACAGTTATTCAAAAAAAATTTCATTTCAGAAGCCTAATTATTGCATGAAATAGGTTATGTAGTATAATACCACCTTTGAAAATGGGTAAGGAGTGTGTAACTAAGGACCCGTATGAGATTTGAGTCAGTTTAATGGGTATCTGGCTTTGGGATTCATCACTAATGTTAGCGGATGAAAACGTTACGACTTTTCTTTGACGCGTCTCCTGATCTTCAGCATCTGGTTCTCAAACATTCATGGATAGTAAGAGAAACTGTTGAGACAAGACATTCCTGTCATCATCGTCATATGGCCACACCAGTTACTGTGCGGCTTGCGTGACATTACAGAATGGATTAAAATAGAGTAAAACCAAGTATATAATAAATAATGTAGTGTGTTGAGAAAAATAAACTATGATGGAGGAAAAGTTTATTACCTGACTAAAATTCATGGAAGCCACTCCTCTCTTGGCACTGTCCAGTGCTTGGAAGACCCCTGTATAAAGATCCAGTAATTATAAACAGGATCAGGCGCCAAGCGGCGTATTCGCTTCTGCCTGCTTGCAGCCTCCGATGGGGAGGTTGGCACGTTACTCACTGAACATGTTCTCCAGCCGTACAATGCAGGTGAGGTAGTCATCAAAGTCGATCTCCAAGTTGGAGTCGGCAAACCTCAAGCAGATGAGCTGCAGTAGCTTGTTGTTAACTTGCATCCCTGGAGAGAAAAGCCACATGTTTGTTTCATACAGTCTGGGTTTGAATGGTTCTTTGTCTTATTTTTTTATTAATCAATTGCTGCTTATTCAATCATCCTGAACCTAGAACCACACAACTAACCCCCCCGCACCACCACTGGCGCAATTTATTGTCAGTTTACAGACACTATTGTATTACTTCTACTGCTCAATGCTGCTATCATTGATTACACACTCAGTCACTATGTGTATACAATATTACATCCACACCCCTTTTCTTGCACTGTCCTGTGTTTTTGCACTTATACAGAAATAATTCTGAATCCCCCTTTTGTCACATGCTTTCTGTATGTTTCACCATGGTCCTATGGGAACATCACTTTATTTGACCTGATGAACCTGGAGTCTATCCAAAGAAGTAAATATGGCAGGACAAATCTAATCATACACTATGGGCAATGTAGAGACACTGCTCAGAGGGAACCCACAGACTACAGGGAGAACATGCAGACCCCAAAGTGCCCAGAGGGAACCCACACACCACTGGGGGAACATGCAGACCCCAAAGTGCCCAGAGGGGACCCACACACTACAAGGAGAACATGCAGACCCCAAAGTGCCCAGAGGGAACCCATACACCACTGGGAGAACATTCAGACCCCAGAGTGCCCAGAGGGAACCCACACACCACTGGGAGAACATGCAGACTCCAGACACACACAGCAAAAGCAGGATTCAAGCCCCAACCCTGAAGGTGTCAGTTTTATGTAGGTGTGCCTCACCTGCTGCTTTAAGGGCACTGCGCAGCTCGTAGGAAGACATACGCCCATTGCGATCCGTGTCAAACGAGAGGAACAGCATCTGAAAAACAGAAACACCCTCACCTCAGACAGCAAGCCAGCCAGACCGGCTATGAAGTACTACTGACTCAACTTTGTGGAGCCCTTCCCTGCCACACACCCCTTGGCGCCCTGCCCCAGGACGTCAATCCAGTTTTTTTTAAAAATTATTTTATTTTTTATTAAACAGCGCCTCCAAGGTGTGGTAGGCTTGGTCATCAGCAGGGTGTAGCGCTGCAAATACTAATTATTGTACAAGCAGAAATTATGTAATGCACCTGTTTGGTGTCTAGGCCCTAACCTCTCCTGTGAAGGGTGCCAGGTTCATTTTAAACAGGTTCCAGGTATCTGCCTGCCTGTTTATCCATGTTACAGAATCTTCCGGCAAACAGGGAATCTCAGCAATCAAGTAAGCAAAGGTTGATCCTTGCAAATTAAACTAAAAATAATGCCCATCTTACAGTTTATTATCAGTATTCTTTATGCCACAGTAGGTTTTAAGGTCCTTTCCCGAGAGAAATCGACAAGCAAGACTTTAAAATGTTTATCTATACTGTACATACCATCCATTTCTTGAATTTATCCCAGAAGATTTTGAACTCTTGAAAATCCATAGTACCAGAGTTATCCACCTGTATGTATTCAGTCAAGTCCAATATATGTAAACTTTTATACAACGATATATCTTTTAACGTTAAGGTTCTTTATCAATTAAGAATACCAAAACTACTGCAAGTTCTTTACATGGCAAAATACATCATATGCACACTGCTAATCCTTAGACTGGTGCAGCTCAGCTATGAAAAGGACTGAACTGGAGCTGAAAACATCATGCAAAAATTTACAAAAAGTGCACTTTTCCTAAACTGTGAATGAGGGAAACGTGATCCCAAAACGTTCTGTAACAGCTGTCACGTGTAGAATACTGCCCTTGGTTAGTGTCTGCTATAGCTTGCTGTAGCATTACACTTATCACAGAGGAAATATTTGATCTGCTTCCCAAATGAATCCAGCCCACAGAGGATACATCCATGAGGTTGATTATGCTGTGACAGGTGTCAATGGACAGGTTATCAAACTTGACCTCCTGTCCTGAGAAGGAAATGAATATACAAATGAGCAGATCACAAATGAACAGAGCAGAGCTTTGTGATGTGTTGCCTATGCTTTGATAGTGAAGATGTGCGTGGTGGTGGTGAAGATGATGTGCGTGGTGGTGGTGAAGATGTGCGTGGTGGTGGTGAAGATGATGTGCGTGGTGGTGGTGAAGATGTGCGTGGTGGTGGTGAAGATGTGCGTGGTGGTGGTGAAGATGTGCGTGGTGGTGGTTCACTTACTCCTCCTGAGCACCTCCGTCAGCACGTGCTGCAGCTCCCATGCACTGATCACCTGGTCCTGATAAGGGAACAGTAAAGTTCTTCCTTTAATCCCGTTGTACACATATAAACCAAAACTAACATGCAGACCAAGTAGGCAGAGATATAAAGCAAAAAAAAATAATCAGAAAATATACAAGCTATATGAGTCTGGACATTATAATTTTAATGCTTATTTATGTACCAGACACTAATAACGCTGTAAATATGTGACGCAGTGGGACTGCAGGTAATTATACAGCAGAATGCATTCAGTAATCACATAGACAATGGCCTGTATGTGTTTGCCTTACCGATCCAGCGATCTGCTGGAAGAGCTTCCTCAGGCCCTGCTCCTCCTTGGTCTCCTCCTCAGGTGCACTTGGCTTAGGGGGCTGGAGCAACAGAGAAATAGGCAGACGTGGGACGTGGGTTCGCCATCAGCGAAGGCTCCATGCTTTACCTGTGGCTTTACTTACTTCTGGCAGGTTGGCCTCAATGGTGTTACCCATTTCCCTGTGGAGTGAAATTAGTATTTTTATACTGACTTTTTACCCAATATATACTTCACCACACATACACACAAACACATGTTTGTACTAATATCTTTGTGTAGAGGTGTGACTGAAGCCCTCGACCCCGGAGAGTGAGGTGATGCTGTTACCCGCTAAATGAAATATGACCAGTTACTGCACTACAGCTACTGAAACGTACAGACAGTTGACTTTGGTCTCTGAGAATATCCTTATCAGGAAGTCAGCCTCGAGATGGGGCTGGAAGATGGTTGGCACAAGCAGATAATTCCCAGCGGGCAACTGGAAGCGTTGGGAGAGCTCTCGCACATTGATGTATGACTTGCTCCGTGCTTTAGAGGCGTTATAGCGGAAGAAGTCTTTGTCAACCTGATCCTTGCCATCGGGACACTGCGAATGATCCAAATTTTGCGTTAAATTTCAATGAAATGAAAAACCACTAAAAATACAATCCGTCAACTAAAAATATTTTGCTCAAAGGGAAAACTTTTCTTGATGGAGCGTCATCTGTTGACTTCAGTCTACTACTGACAGGCCTGCAGTTTTCTGGCAGATCAGCCGGAGGGTACCTCATAAACCGCAAAGCCGATGGTCTCCAGGTCGAGTCCTTCCTTCCGTAGCTTGCGTCTGTTCTTCTGCATGACAGCGATGATGACATTGCACATGTCTTCATTATCATCCTTATCAGGGTCCACCAGGGTCAGCTTGAACTGAGGGTTTGTCCAAAATGTGTCTGCAACATTTGAAATGACATGTCATTAATTGCATATCCGGAATCCAGTAATTTCACTCATTCTTCATTTTATGCTTAAGTCACGTTTGCATATATCCAGTGATCCAAAATGCACTGTATGTGATGAGTCTAAGCACTCGAACAGCCAGCAATTGATGCACTTATCGTGTGAATGTAAAATTAAGTCTAGTCAATTTACTAATTAAGGCAAGGCTCCCCTGAGAGAGAATAATGGACAGAATAATGTTCTTTTTATTAGACAGAAAGTTCCACAGACTTCAGCGATCATAAATTATGGAAGCTGAATTGTTGATAATACACTATATTTTCCAGTTGTTTTATTCGAAATCCCTTGTTAATAATGTGAGAATAGTACAAATTCAGTTGACATGTCCGGCTCTTTGAAAGAAGCATGACCTCACCAATGTAATTGCGGCATCCGCCAGCTGTTGATCCCCGAATCCAGTTTCCCTCAAACACCTTCACCTCCCATTTCTTCTTGGTGCTTTCAGACAGCGAATCCGGCGTCAGATTGCAGATCTCGACTCTGTCATAATTGTTCTTGAAGTCATTAAACTCCATCCTGAAATTCAGAGACAAAAGAAAATGAAACAGTACATACAACTAAAAAAAACAAAATTCTAAATGCCAGAACTGTACCAGAAGTAAATGATACACTAATTTATCTTTTATACTGGCTGGAACAGGAAACTATTTAAAATGTGCAGAAGTGTATAAGATACAATATATACGGCACACTGCTACTGAATGGTGCATATTATATAAAGTTTATAGACATTTATAACATTAATAACAATTAATTATAATTATAATTAATTGTCATATATAATTATTAATTATTCATTGTGCATTCTTAGTAAATTGATACTTGAAGTTTTATTGATAATGATTCATGTTGATAGCTAGTCATCTATACACTGTCAATAATGCTAACATGATGTTAATCTGACTTACCAGAATTCTCCATCATCCGTGGCCCTCTCCAGCAAGCGACTCTTCTCGGCCTTGTCAATTAAATTCCACTCAGATGAACTGGGAAAGTGAAACGGTGTCACATTGCTGCTTTTTCTGGTGACAGGTGACAGTAAGACAAACTGAGTAGCTGAGCGCCCCCTACTTGTCACTCCATGGCCCGTTCCACTCCACCTGTCCCCAGGGGTTTCTGATTCGGATTAGCTGAACCACTCGCCCACGGAATTTTACCTGCAGTATTTACAGAATAATGTTACTTATCATCATCTTCAATGTAAAGGAGAATGTTGCACATGTATAAATGTTTGTTTGTGTGTGTGAAAGGTTCCTTAAGAAAAACCCCATTGTTGCTTATATTTATACCAGAACGAAACATCGTTAATAAACCTTTGACATTTATATACATAAATGATGTGAATATCTGATTATTTTAAACATTAAGCAGTGCGGTGTCACATACCTCTTCGAGCCCTGTGATAGAATAGGCATGCCCCTTAACCAGACCTGTGGATGTCTGAGCCTCAGACTCAGCAGAACTTGTGATCTAGGGTGACATTACAAGGTAGTTATTAAATGTAGCACCATTTCCTAGAGAATATAATGGTGGAACGTTGAATAAACAGCGAATGTATACAGCACAGCGGTGGACATATACAGCAGAGCTGTAAACAGTGAATGTATAGAGCACAACAGTAGACATATACAGCACAGCTGTAAACAGTGAATGTATAGAGCACAGCAGTGGACATATACAGCACAGCTGTAAACAGTGAACGTATAGAGCACAGCAGTGGACATATACAGCACAGCTGTAAAGAGTGAACGTATAGAGCACAGCAGTGGACATATATAGCACAGCTGTAAAGAGTGAACGTATAGAGCACAGCAGTGGACATATACAGCACAGCTGTAAAGAGTGAATGTATAGAGCACAGCAGTGGACATATACAGTTTAGCAGTAGTAGTTTTTGCTGTGTGCCCATTTGGTTTTATGCCTTGAGAATGAGCGGCTAAGTGTATTCTGGGAGGAGATGCCAGGCAGCATCACCATAGTATATAGGCTGGATAATTTTTTCATCTTAGGGTTTGCATCTACAGAGTTAAGGACAAGGTTACTATTTAGTAATATTTAATAGTATTAGACAAATTCAGTTTGGGTAATGCAGTAGGTGAACTGAGGTGACTCGAAGGCCAGAGCGCCTGCCTTCATTACTCAACTGACTAGATGTTCAGCATAACTCTCCTCCCAAAGCTTTATCCAGCTAACATCTATACTGAAGCCTTACGTCGATCGAGCAGCCCATCATGGAGCCTCGTTGCAGGGCCTTCTGCAGGATTTGGAAGAGCTGTTCTGGGGGGCTCTTGGTCTCGTACACTTCCCCCACGCCACCGCTGAAGTCCTCCAAGGCCTCCAGAGTGCTGCCGCCCTTCAGGGCCTCATAACTCCCATTCAGCCTGCAGGGAGCCAGAATTTATATACGTCAATTATGAAATCCTATGTTCAAATGCACCGATCCAATACAATATGAGCCTGCCTTTCCGCTAAGCAACCCACCCACATCCCGTCATCAGAATCCTCTAATTTTAAGAAATGCCCTAAAGATAACCTGTCCCAATAACACATCAACCAGTCCTCCAACCACTGATCACTGTCTTTATCTGTGATCCCTTGTCTGGTATCCATGGTGTCTTAGCTGGTGTCAGTGATCACTTAGCTGGCATCTGTGATCCAGTAGCTTGTATCTGTGATGCCTTAGCTTTTATCTGTGATCCCTTGGCTGCTATCTGTGATCCCTTAGCTGGTAAATGATTCATTTTATCATAAATGTTATGAAAGGTTGTTGTCTTTGTAATCTCTACTTACTTAGCATAGGCTTTCTCCAGCAAGGCACTCCAGAACTCATTGCTATCAGCTGAGTGAAGAAAAATCAGGCGGTTTCGAACCGTGGGCAACCTGTCATCAACGACCACGTCCAGCCATTTGTTGTGCTGCCAGAACTACATGAAGAGAAGCATCTAGATTGGCAACTGTGTTATAAATATACTCAGTTTTTGAAAAAGCTTGTTGATATATGGAGCACAGTTACAAATACAAGCTCAAATTTATCAATAACAACACTGCTATCGAATCTGAAAGATGCAATGTGTGATATATGAAACAGTAATCTCAAACACCCCACTGTCCACTACAGTGACATATAAACACTGTGGACCTGGAAGTGGAAGATGCCAGCATAGCCATGGTCAAAGTTCTGGTCAGGAGGAACGACTCTGGTCAGTGTTTCCTTATGAAGGGTCATTGAGGCTACAGCAGCCAGCAGCCAGCAGTCACCTGCAATGCAAACAGCCCACGTTGGTAATACTCAGAGTACTTCAAATCTCGCAATATATTGATACTGCAGCAATTCAGCAATGCCAATACATTATTTTTGGAGAAAAAATACAAGAAAAATTAATAGGTTACATTTTTTCACAGTTCTTAAATTCCAATTCAATATCACAGATTTACAAATATACTATATTCAGATTGACATTATCTAGAATGTGACAGACATAGTGCTAAGTCAAAAGAACATAACACCAGCACTGAATCAGACTTCATTATTGTCATTGGCTATTAAAAAAGCAATTTCAGAAAACATAACTGTCCCCCAAAGTCAGAAATGAAAAAACTTCAATATTGGTTTTTTTGCAGTGTCCTAGAACTGATTAATTGTCTACATACACATATTGAAGGCCATTCTTTTATCAATTGATAAAAAGGAATAAGATTTATAGTTAATAATACTGAATTAAACCGCAAATTGAAACTTTTACTAAATTGTTCATTTCTTTAAGTGACATATGACATTCAGAAATGTTGACTGAAGAATCAGTTTGGCCTTACAGCAATTTTGTTTTGTTGATCACTTTTTAAAACTTTAGCGAACATGAAAAGTATGTGAGTAAAAGTTATTATTTCCATGCACATACTATACATGTACTTTCACAGAAGTGTGATAAGCGAGATAAAAGATCATAACTAAGATAACAATAGCACTGCTAGCATCCACGTCTGCGCTTCCCAAATACCAAAAATTCCTAAGTCGCAAACAAAACAAGAGAAATACATTTTTCACTAATTGATATTTAGATTGGCCTACATATATACAGGTGTGGAAACAATTAAGAGACCACTCTATATTTTTAAACAAATCTGCAGCTTTAGATCCCTGTTTAATCGTAATTCTGCGACAGACAGAAGTACACCAGAATAAGGTGATGCAGGAGACACTGGGAACAACCAGAAACCAGCCAGATAAGGGGCAGAAGTGACCTTCTAATGCCAGAAATGATCGTTTCTCATGAATCAGAGGATGACGACAAGTGACCTTCAGAAGGAATGGGAAACATTAAGTGGTGTAAAGTGCACTGCTAGGAGAAGTTCAAGTCAGGCTCCCAGAAGCAGGACTGAAGCCCCATAAAACAAAGAAGGAGCCCTTCATCAATGAGTGACAGAGAAGGACCAGGCTGCAGTTTGCAAAAAAAGTATATATCATACATATCATTCATACACGCACACTCATACATCAAGAAATTAGTGTGGTGGTCTCTTCATTTTTTCCATATATATATATATATATATATATATATATATATATATATATATCAAATAGATACATTCCACCAAATTATACGAAATACATATTTCAAATTTATGAGATTTATGCCATGATGCTGCTTTTGTCCTTCAGACAGACGTGTCACTGACCCAGCTGCCCTTGGCAGATGTCAGTCCTGTCAGCTCCACCCAGGATGAATTTCGGGTCTTTACACATCTCCTAAAATACAATTAGACAACAAGTCAGTGGTTTTAAACAACCTTTCGTTATGCCTTTTACTGTACATATGGGATCATTTTTATAAATGCCATGATAGCGTCCATCTATCCATTCATTTTCTGAAACTGCTTATCCTGTTCAGGGTTGTGGGGGGTCCAGAGCCTATGGGCACAAGGCAGGGAACAACCCAGGATGGGGCGCCAACCCATCGCAGGGCGCTCATGATAACATATTTGTGTATTTTCACAGAACACGGAGGAATCTGAACAATCAGGTTCTATGTAAATCAGGTCTTTGCAAACGACTGGGAGCAGCAGAGGTATCTTTCAGGGTGTGTGAACATTCTTTGAGGTCAATCTGACAGAAATGTTGTTTGCAATGGAATGCACCGATTCAGAAGCCAACACCCCAAATGGAAAACAAAGGAACGGCCCTTGATGGAACCTCCTTAGCAACTATTTGGTGAATTTGTGTCTTTCAGGTTTTTCCAAAGTAACAAAATCTTACACAGGAAGTTAAGAGAAAAGAGAAAAGTGATCTCTGTGCACCCCCTGATGAGAGTACACAACAAACACAGTGTAACTAAACCATCTTCTAGCCACTAATCTTTGTCAGGGTCATGGTGGGGGCCAGGAGCCTATCCCAGGCATCACAGTACACAAAGCAGGGGGGATTTGGAATATAAAATGTATTGTTATTTAGTATGTATAAAACTACATTGCTTTACAAACAACGGTTTTAGAACAAATTGTTATAACTTGTGAATGAATATTTACTGAAGAATTAGTGTCACGTTTTTGAAACCAGCTATAATTTCAGTCAGTGCCCTTTAAGTAGCACTGTACACTACTAATTCATACAAAAGGTCATTGAAGTAAATCTGATTACAGAGTGAAATGGTACAGGTGAATGACATGGTTTCATTGCACATGATTGGAAACCATTGTGTCCATTCTGTAGCCTTGGCTGTATATTGTACACACAGCTGGGCAGTTCCTTTCAGAATAGTATTAGTCCTATAATTAGGAATATTGTACATACCCCTGGACGCTTCCATTCAAAATTGATAGGGACACGTTCACTGTAGAAAAGCGACGAGTCGCATGCTGGAAAGTCGGGGTCCTCAAACAGCTTCTTCTTTTGAAGGCACTCCTGTCGTAGCTGTTCGAATGTCTTGCCATCCGACTGGCAGCTGATGGCTGCAGTGGGTTTAGGACCGCCGCTGGGCTGGTAGGGCATCTTCGGAGCCCACTGGGAATGAATGTACAACCTGAGAACGTCTGGAACCTGAGGCAGACTGCTGGCGGACCGCTGGCGTCTCTGACTGCTGTCAGTCAGACAGGTCGCCACTTAGCCGTACGACCACGCCCACCTCTAGCAGAACAGGTTTGCCTTCTTGACTGAGCCACCCAGTATAACGAGGTACCTCCCATGGTATTGTCTTTAGGTTTGTGTGACGGAATCTCCTCCAGATACGTTTAGAAAATACCCTGCAGGGGTTTGTGTGCGATACCCTTCAGGATTACATTTTCAAGACAAAATTTGTGTAAATGCCTGTTAATATTTCTCCTTTAATTTAATTACCAGCTAAATTAAATATCCCAAAGGGGGGAAAAAGGCATAATAGGCATTTTTATCCAGATAAACAGGTTAACATTATCCACTTTTTGGATATAAAACAACAAAGACAAGTAAGATTCAACACAAAGTTAGTCCTGCCCTTCCCCTAAGTGTATATACACCACAGTGTATTTAATCCACCCTTAATCATTTAACCTTACTATAGCGATCATTTGTCAAAATTATTATTTCTGCATAATTTAGTCCCCGGAGCTATAGAACTGTTAGTGTGTGGGCAAGAGTATGGCTGCATTTACAGGGCAGGGAGGGGTGTGTCAGCCAATCCATGTTCCAGCTGCTTAAGATGCTTCAGGGAAAGGAGCCTGCAGTCTATCCCAGACAGCACAGGACATGAGGCAGGGCAGCACCTTGGGCCTGATGCCAGCCCATCGCAGTAGAATCGGTGTCATGGGGGCAGTGGGGGGACGGTTATTCACAGGCCATGCCCCCCAGAATTAACCATTGTGCCCCCCCAAACACCAACCAGCAATATTTAATATTCATTTTATTTTTTTGAAATTATGTTTTTCCAAATACAAATAAAGCCAGGGGTGTGGCTACAGATCAGGATAGGAAACTGACTGAGGGAGGAACTGCAAAGCAGACATACGGAACAGGATAGGAAACTGACTGAGGGAGGAACTGCAAAGCAGACATACGGAACAGGATAGGAAACTGGCTGAGGGAGGAACTGCAAAGCAGACATACGGAACAGGAAGGGCTCAGGGTTGCCAGGTTGGGTGTAGAAGAGGCCCAGCTTGTTTCAGTCAACTCAGCATCCTGGATGAATGAATGCCATCCATTTTCTGTACCCACTTGTCCTATTCAGGGTCATGGGGGGGGGGGGTCCGGTGTCTATCCCAGAGGCTATGGGTGCAAGATAGGGAACGACTCAGGATGGGGTGCTGACCCGTTCCGGGGCAAACTCATACCCCATTCACTCACACAGGCACACCTATGTGCAATTTGGTAACTCCAGTTACCCTTGGCATGTTTTTGGACTGTGGGGGAAAACTGGAGTACCCCAAGGAAACCCCACGATAAAATGGGGAGACCATGCAAATTCCACACAGAGTCACAGCAGGGACTGAAACGGTGGTCCAAGAGGAGTGAGGAAACAGTGCTAACCACTGTGCCATGGTACCGCCCCAGAATGAGTGAATGTATCATTTTTATAGTGTGGAAGAATAGTACTGGGGTCCCCAGTTAGGGGTTAGGAAATCTCATATCTCAGCTATTGTGTGGAAGTTTGGGGGAATACATATGTGAATACTATAAAACCTCTATAATTATTACAGAAGAAAGTAATACGAATGATTCATAATGTTAAATATAGAGAACATACAAATAAATTGTTTATAAAATCGAAACTATTGAAATTAGAAGATTTTGTGAAATTACGGACATTACTAATTATTTTTAGGGCTAAAAATAATATATTGCCTCTCAAGTTACAAAGATTATTTTCAATGTGTTTAGGAGGTGAGGACAGCAGAAGGAAATATTATTTTAAGCATCAGTTTGCTAGGACTACACAAAGACTAATGAGTCCAGCGGTTATGGGTATATGATTGTTGAACTCTCATTATTATAATCTTAAGAGTTGTACAAATATACATTGTTTTAAAAAGTGCTACATGTTTAAAATGATAAATCAATATGAAGAATTTGAAAGAAATACAAGTTAAAAAACTGAAGAAGGAATTTTTTTTCTCCTTATTTTTATTTACTTATCTCCTTGTTATTATGTGGTGTGGTGTATTGCTGATTGTATTTTTGTTGTTGGTTTGAGCTATGATTTGTAGATGAATGCTAGTGTGTTCCTTGGTTGATGGTGCCTACCTGTAATATTATTTGGAATGTAGATATGGGGCAGGGTTTAATAAGAATGTTTTCTTCTTCCTGCTCCTTTTCACTCATGGGTGCAGTGTTATATTAAGGGAAATTACGGTTTGTTTGTATGAAAGGATAAACTGTTGGAACTGTTGAACCAAGTGTGAAATAAATAAATGAAATGAAATGATTGAGGAGACTGTGGCGCGCAGCAAGATATTTTATTATACAGAAAAGATATCACAAGATAATTAAAGAAAAATCACACAAAACCATCCCTGGGTGCCTCTGCAAACACCACATGAACAATTCACAGCACTCCAACTGCATGCATGAGTATTCACTGCAACAGGTTAATCTGCACAAGACATTTTCTTGCAGGAGTCCCTAGAAAACCAGGCTGGGTCAGGGACAATTATAAAGTAAAACGGAAAAGAACATACAAAACATACAAATATGTTGCATCGTAGATGCCTGGTAAGTGCGATGAGTTAAAGTAAACTTTATTCAACACAATTGGAATGTAAGCCATGCAAGCTCCAGCTAAGCACACTTGTTGTAAGTTTATTCTCCTTCCCGGTTTTTCTTAAACTTACTCTATCGCAAGTATATCATGCCATCTAGCGGCAAGGAGGAATATAGCGTATCCCACATATCCCCCTTAATAAGAAAACACCACGTCACATAAAACAGTATCACTTCTGAACATGAATATACTTTCCCAACACCAAGCATTATGAACATTATGAAAATCTGATACCATTCAGCATTTACCCTAACAACAAGAATCAAAATGAGAAGTGACTTGCCCTATATTTGCTTATTATCTCTTAAAACCTAGGTTAGTAATTCAAGTGTCTCACTTTAACTGTAGTGAATCCTCTTATTCCTAGATATTAATCTCAGACACTCATAACGCAAAGTGCTTAGCCATTCTGGGGTGCGTTTCCCAAAAGCTCCCGTTAGCAACTTACGTAGTTGGACTCATTCAGTTGCATGGCTCCAACTATGTAAGTTGCTAATGTAGTTAGGAAACGTACCCCTGGTGGTCATCTGGATCTGACTGGTCGACCTGGTGGTGTAACTCCATCAGGTTGTGGCAAAGAGATGGTGTATTTTGTTGTACATGCTCAAAGTCCATAGGCAACGAATCACTATCACCCTCACTTTTCTTCCCCTGAAAAGAAACCGGTGCCAAATAAGATGCATTCCAGCAGCATCCATCAGACAACAGATAAGTGTATTGCCCCTTCCGTTTCAGCACCCTCAGTGGCTTTACTTTTCTGTTGTTTTTCAGCCACCCTGGAGACAACATGCTGTTTAGACAGAGAATGCTGTTGTGGCAGCAACCGTCCTACCACGTGAAGTTTGGTGCACATGACTCGGCCATACAATAGTTCTGCAGGCGAGCATTGGGGTGTAGCATGGTAGACAAGAAGGAACTCACGTATAAAGTCTTTCCATGGCCGGCCTTCAAGCAACGCAGTCTGCAAGGCAGCTTTCAAACTGTGACTGAAACGTTCGATTTCCCCATTCGCTCTTGGATAATAGACAGATGAGTTGTGCACAATACCTCTGTCCTGGAAAAAAAAACCTCCCAGGACACAAATTGAGGTCCATTATCCGAAACCAACTCTTTCTGATTGCCTTCCTTGCTAGAATCAGAAGACAGAAACTCTACGATCGCATGTGAGGTGACATGAGGAAGAAAAGTCACTTCAGGCCACTTACTGCCTTATCAAATGGCCCCACCACGTCTATTGCCACCTTCTCCCATGCTTCTTCCGGATATGGTACAGGCTGAAGCGGTGTAGTGTGCGTGACAGCAGATTTGTCATGTGCTTGACAGGTGATGCATGACTTAATGACAGACTCAACCTGAGTGTCCATGCCTGGCCACCAGTACACTTCACAGAGTTTTTGCTTCGTCCTCACGATGCCCTGGTGTGTATATCATGTGCTAGACATATCAGCTTTTCCTGAAGACTATCTGGCACCACCAGTCTGTATGGGCCACGTCCCACATAAGCATCCTGGAGAGACAGTTCATATCGCAGCGTGAAGAATGGCTGTAAGGCTGGATCAAGGTATTTCGCAGTAACAGGCTAACCTAAGGTAAGCAGCTCACACAATTGTGTTTGCACAGGGCAGGAGAAGCATGCAGCCTTGAACTCTACCTCTGTAACAGCTGAAAACGTAGAGGTAAGAGCCACTTCTATGTCGTCCTGTAAGCTAGGTTCCTAGGCTAAGTTGGAAGCGGAAGTCATTACCTACCGCTTGTCCGGGGTTTGGGTTGCAGGGGTAGCAGCTTCAGGAGAGATACCCAGACCTCCCTCTCCCCAGCTACCACTACCAGCTCCTCGGGGAGGACGCCAAGGCGTTCTTAGGCCAGCCGAGAAATATAATCCCTCCAGCGAGTCCTCGGTCTGCCCCGGGGCCTCCTCCCTGTAGGACATGCACGGAAAACCTCTCCGGGTAGCCGCCCAGGAGGCATCCGCAC
>JAODLC010000045.1:15762667-15778168 GCA_026781145.1 Hippopotamyrus pictus
TACACTTTGGGATCTCCCAATAACGTCAGGGCATCTATGGACTGTGGGGGGGGGGGTACACTTTGGGATCTCCCGATAATATCAGGGCATCTATGGACTGTGGGGGGGGGTACACTTTGGGATCTCCCGATAACATCAGGTCATCTATGGACTGTGGGGGGGGTTGAACTATACCCAGAAAAAACACCATGATTACATAAGGAAGACATGGAAACTCCACAGATATGGAAACCTGGCAGAGACTCGAGCCTGGGTTCCAGAGGTGTGATGTAACAGTGCTAACCACTGCAACACAGCGCCGCTAAAAATATAAATAATGTGACATTTTCTGACATGGACATTAAAATATACAGAGAGGAATACAACAATCTGCAAATTGTCATTCAGGTAAAAGCACATTTATTAGCTTTAACATTTCCAGCTGATCCATCGAGTATGTTTAGAAATTGTAGAAATTGGTGAGTGAGGGAAAAGTATAGATTACATGGGTAAAATATTACAAGAGAATGTTTTTAAAGCAATAAAGTATTATAAACTAGACAAGATAAAAGGTAAATGTAAAATATAACATTCAGATTCAGCAATAGGGCATCTCAATTTGCTGATACATGTATGAAAACATTTGCTTACTATGGAGTTTCTGCATCAGACCTAGTTGTGCTCCATCCAAATACCCTCCTGAAGCAGGGGAAGGCCTCCAGTGTGTCTCTGGCTCCCTTTCTCATGAAAATGTACAGGAAGGGGTCCACAAGGGGACTGCTACGCACCATGGAGCGTGCAACAGCCATGAAGCAATACATTGTGTAAGTGCTTATGTCAAATATTATCCGAATAAATGCCATGAACGTAAAGGGCAGATATAGCACAACATAGATGCCAAAGACCAGGGCTAAAGCACCAAGGATCCGATTCTTTTCTGCAACAGAAACTGAAATAGTGTTTTTTAAGGCTCTCCTTGAGCTCACATAGAAGAAGAGAAGAAATGGAAAGGGCAGCAGGAATAGGGTTGCTAGAACACTTAACAAGGTTCTGTAGACTTCTATATTATAGTCAATCACTGCATATATCACAGAGAACAACCATATGGAAATACACGTCAACACTGTGTACTTCAGGTTGCGACGGTACCGATACCAAAGTGGATGAGCAACCACTAGGTACCTCTCCAGGGAGATGCACACCATGAAGCCAAGACTAGCAACTAAGCCAAAACGGACAATTACCATAAAAATCAATCGAGCTTTGATAAGTTCTGGAGAGAGGAATCCAAAGTGCTTCTGAGAAACAAAGTATATTCTGCAGATGATTTGCACCAGATCTGAAAGGAGGAGGTTGATGACGTATAGGGGGGCTACATGATCAGCCTTGATCAAGCGGTACAGCGCATAACTGGCCAGGCTGATTGCAGGAAGGCCAATTAATAATATGATCCATGCAACTGTTTCTTCAAAGATATCCACGTACTCAACAGTAAAGTTCAATGAGCTGGATCCATTCATTCTGGAATCTTACACGAATCCTTTGCAGATTATGAACTCTTATGGAATCCTTATGACTTCCTCGATGGACTCTTCTGCAATTTTGATGACCGTCTTGATAGATTCTTTTCACGCACACAAATGCTTCTTTTTAGTTGTTGATTTCTCGAAGTAATAATCGATACTTTTGATATTGATACTGAGTAATGACAGACATTATGAAAAATTAGAATGATGAATTTCATTTTTCATAAAAGCCTTATACCATAAACATTAAGCATTACAAGCAAGTTTAATTTTATTAAACTCTTCCTCTTTAAAGTCCACGAGAAATATATTAGGAATCATTAAAATCTTATGGTGGTAAAATAATGATCATGTTAAAAATAATTAGAATTATGCTTTTT
The DNA here is from genome assembly GCA_026781145.1 of Hippopotamyrus pictus. Taxonomy (NCBI): domain Eukaryota; kingdom Metazoa; phylum Chordata; class Actinopteri; order Osteoglossiformes; family Mormyridae; genus Hippopotamyrus; species Hippopotamyrus pictus. The sequence continues at coordinate 15,764,553 of JAODLC010000045.1, forward strand.
AATAAATTAACATTTCACTGAAGTTTAAAACTAAATGACGTACTAACATACGCTGTGCCATGTACTGTAGTTGAAAAACGGTACTTAAAGTAAATTTGGAGCAGGACAGTACATTTTTACACAACTTTTGAGTCAAATAGTTAGCTTAAAATATCTTGCTTCAAATTGTAGTACTTGCCAAGTCCCACCTAGCAGATAAACATAAAAGCTTTTTTAAAAGGCAAATTGTCCTCATCTTTATTCTTTAGAGAATGTAAGTTATAGTTACCTGGTTAGGGTGTTCTCTATTGGCTGAAAATGAAATTGGTGTGAAAATTTTATTTATAAAAACATTCACAGGAGATAATCTCACATTTCTGTGCAGAGAATCAGAGGCTGGAGCAGTGAACAGAATGCTGAGGTATTATGACATCTTTTTTATCTTCCCCTTTCTCAGGCAGAGTTCCCCTCTACACTAAGACATTTCATCATTCACACTCAGGAAGTCTTGCCTGTAAGTGTTAGTGTTGCTTCTCATGAAAAGACCAGTTTAGGACAGTTTGGCTTTTCTTCCCTGACTCAAGTGCTACCTTTCAAATTTATATATATCTTGTTCATGTTGAGACTGCATTGGACTAGCTGGTATGGTATACGCCCTGAATTTCTCAATCTGAATTATCTCCACCTGAGTCTTACAAACTGAATTTTCAAGACCTGTGTTTTACATTGTTATCTTGAATTTTTATTTTTATTGAATTTTTATTACCACGCAATTCAAGTTCAGGCAATAAATTCAAATTTGGTTTCTTTAATTCAAGTTCAAATAAACATATTCAAATTCTGGTTCTTGTATTCACGTAATTTAAATTCAAGTTCAGGTTAGGACATTAAAATTTGGGTAAATAAATTCAAATTTGGGTTTTGGTGAGTCTGGTTTGACACCATATCAATCCCCACAGGCAACAGAGTAATCATATTATCGTTAGACCCTTGAGCAAGGCCCTTAGCCTCAACTGCTGTGGGACTGCTGGCTGGCCCTGCTCTCTGACGCTTACTTATATGTCACTTTGGACAAAAGTGTCTGACATATAAATGTAGAAAATCATGTTTCCATATTTCTCTAGTTGTACTTACCTCCTGTTTGGATCTAATTTCTGCTGCTTGTTGAGTTGAATCTAATGACTTCATGGGGCAGGTTCTATATGCAACATCAGTGATATAAACATCTTCTGTTGGAAACATGGTTGCTGCCTCAGTCAGAGTCCGCTGAATCCATCCATTACCGTAACCACTTAATCCCAATCGGGGTCACTGAGGCCTCTTAGTGGAACTCTGCATTGTTCCTTCCCAATCCTATATTTGACCAATGGATGGACTCTCCTCTCCAGTTTCCTCTTGTAATCCTACAGATTCCTGTTGTAAACAGCATGAGCAGAACCCTGATTCACCCTCCCCAGTTACCTGATAGTTTGTCAGAATCTCTTTAAGGCTGATTGAAAGTTCTTTCTCATGGCCTCACCAGACAACACCTATTTCTGACTTTTTGCTTCCACAAGTACCAAATTTGTATTCTGTTTAGCCTGCCAGTACCCATCAGTTGCATCAGGAGTCCCACAAGCTAACCAAGCTCAAAAGGCCTCCTTCTCAAAAGGCCTCCTTCTCCTGCCTGATGACTCCCTTTACTGCTGATGTGTATGACTGGGTTTGGGGACTGTTGCCGTGACAGGCACCAAGGACATTATGGCCACATTTTTGCACAGCCACCTCAGTAATGGAGGCTCAGAAGGTGGCCCTTTTGAGTTCAATGTCTGCAGCCTCCCTTGGAATGCAAGAAAAGTTCTGCTCCGAGTTGAAGACATGTTTGTGTCTACCAGGTCTGTTTGGCATTTCTCTCCTCCCCCCATCTGTTCCAACTTACCACCAGGTGGTGATCAGTCGACAGCTCAACTGACTGAGCACCACTTTGTTTCAGATCAGGCAGGTTGTTCCTCCCAATCACAACCTATTGTTACCCATGAGAGTGTTACAGTCTCCCACGGAGCACATTCCAGCACCCCACCCATGGTATCCGAGGTCAAGTACTCAGAATTTATGTTCAATGGTTTGTTAAAACCACAGTATACAACATTAGCATTGGAAGTACAAAAGAAAGCCCAGGGTTAAAGGAACTTAGAGTTTGACTGTTGCAGGGAGAAGATTAACTGACAGGACAGACTTTTGTTAAAAGATGCCCACGTTTTACTTGTAAATTGCCTCACAAAAATTGTTCATGTCTTTGTCAACATTTGAAATTTCACTATAATTTATATCCTGATCCAAACAGTTGTGTTTGAAGTGTGGATGTCGTGAAAACTGCTCTTTTCCTTGGTCTCACTATGCAGCGCCGCTCCGAGTTTAAGGCGATCTGTCTCAATATTTGATCAGGTCCAGTTCACCACTGAATATGCCTGCAAAGTTTGAAAAAGATCAGTAAAACCCTTTATGAATCATCATGTTCATGGGATTGCGGTGGACTGGTCCCAAAATCATATGTATTCCCAGCCAAGGGAGTACAATAAAGTAAATGGAATGGAATGACTTTTTTATTTTTTATTAGAAGAAAGAAAATTGACAGAAAATTTATATCACTTCCAAAACACCCTACACATGTCAAACAGAATGTTTTTAAAAGAAAAAACTTAATAAACAAATGAACAAAAATCTAAACTTTAAAGACAAAGACTTTGTCTTTGGAGTACAATTAAAATAGAAGGGATCTCAAAATGGTACTTCTTTATTTGTTTCATACTAGGTTACAACAATGAAGAGGATTAAAAAGGCAGGTCAACAGTTCCTGTATTTGCTAGATACTGCTTTTCATGTCAGTCCCAGTTGGAAGTGTACTTGGAGTTTCTGCATCAGACCTAGTTGTGCTCCATCCAAATACCCTCCTGAAGCAGGGGAAGGCCTCCAGTGTGTCTCTGGCTCCCTTTCTCATGAAAATGTACAGGAAGGGGTCCACAAGGGGACTGCTACGCACCATGGAGCGTGCAACAGCCATGAAGCAATACATTGTGTAAGTGCTTATGTCAAATATTATCCGAATAAATGCCATGAACGTAAAGGGCAGATATAGCACAACATAGATGCCAAAGACCAGGGCTAAAGCACCAAGGATCCGATTCTTTTCTGCAACAGAAACTGAAATAGTGTTTTTTAAGGCTCTCCTTGAGCTCACATAGAAGAAGAGAAGAAATGGAAAGGGCAGCAGGAATAGGGTTGCTAGAACACTTAACAAGGTTCTGTAGACTTCTATATTATAGTCAATCACTGCATATATCACAGAGAACAACCATATGGAAATACACGTCAACACTGTGTACTTCAGGTTGCGACGGTACCGATACCAAAGTGGATGAGCAACCACTAGGTACCTCTCCAGGGAGATGCACACCATGAAGCCAAGACTAGCAACTAAGCCAAAACGGACAATTACCATAAAAATCAATCGAGCTTTGATAAGTTCTGGAGAGAGGAATCCAAAGTGCTTCTGAGAAACAAAGTATATTCTGCAGATGATTTGCACCAGATCTGAAAGGAGGAGGTTGATGACGTATAGGGGGGCTACATGATCAGCCTTGATCAAGCGGTACAGCGCATAACTGGCCAGGCTGATTGCAGGAAGGCCAATTAATAATATGATCCATGCAACTGTTTCTTCAAAGATATCCACGTACTCAACAGTAAAGTTCAATGAGCTGGATCCATTCATTCTGGAATCTTACATGAATCCTTTGCAGATTATGAACTCTTATGGAATCCTTATGACTTCCTCGATGGACTCTTCTGCAATTTTTATGACCGTCTTGATAGATTCTTTTCACGCACACAAATGCTTCTTTTTAGTTGTTGATCTCTATGAGCAAAAACAGAGATTATTAAAAATCAGAATGAATTTCCTTTTTGCAATTGAATGTAATCCTATCCTGCATGTTAATATTAAGTTAAATGTCTGTATATTCTCAATATTTCTACTATAAATTGTTAAAAAATGCTACTGTTCAAAGTTTAAAATACAGTTGTTATGAATGAGTAAAGTTGCAATGTACGTGGGGTTTACAATTAACATTTTTATGAAGAGTTGCTGAAAAAGAACTGGCTGATATCACCAAGTATTGTCCCACGTACCCAATTTAAAACTGCACTTAAAATAAATTTGAAGCAAGACAGCATAACAACTCTTGAATACATAGTAAAGGTGAATACATAGTAAATTTCAGTATATAGTTTACTATGTTACATTTGCCATACAAGTAGAAATACCTAAAACTTATTTTTAATCGAAGTTAACCTATTATTATCTTTACAAAATTTTAAATTTACCTGGGAAATGGCAAATTAGGGTTCGATGGTCTTTTCTTGAAAGAGAAAAATGAATTAGTCTGATAGTAATAATTCTAAGAACATTTAATGAAGAACAATGTTGTGAGTGACAATGCAAGAGCACAGAGCAATGAGATTTATACATGCTCAGCTTCCTTTTTCCTCTTCCTCTAGCAGGTTCCACTTGCGCCACTCAGGCTCACGTGCAGGAAGTGCTGTTGAAACATTTAATGAAAGGACCACTTTAGGACAGTTTGTTTTTTTTTTTTTTTATTTATTTTGCTGAAATAACATTGTGATCACATATAGGCTGATATATCTAGACTGCAAAACCGAAAATTGAATGTTAACTGGTTACATGTGAATGAAGGGTTTGTCAGCCTTTTTTTCCCACTTCGTCCTTGTGCTGTATTTGAGGAATTATGACAAAGAGGGTAGAACGTATTAACTATGGCTGTGATTGATTAAGGGAAGGAGCCTTGTCTTTTCGGCTTAGGGGATTAAGTAGTAATGGCTGTGTAAGAAGTTGCAGTGTTTGTAGTTATGTGCTGTTTGATGTATAAGTAAATGTTACCCACATACATCTTTCTCCTGCATTGTCTGTTGTGATTCATGGGGATTATGACAATAATATTTTGTTTCCAAAGTTAAAACTAGCTTTGCTCTTTACCTCACATTCGTAAGCATGGGGGGGGTGCTTTATGGCTATGATTATAGCTGATACATGGTTAGAGCCTGGTACGTGCCGTAAGTTTGGGGTTACGTGCCGTAAGGAAGGTACGTGCCGTAAGCGGTACGTGCCGTATGTGCTGGAGGATGCCTACAGGTCCTTCGGACTTGAACTTTCGCTTGTGTACTCTGACTTCGCTTTTTGATCTCCCCTCTGGATACCTTCGCTACCAAAGGAAAAGGTCAGAGAGAGAAAGAGAATCTATTTTTTTGCTTCACAAATTATCTTGTGATTAACATGGTACATATTTATGCCATTTTCATAATTCCATCACCTGGGTCCATTTGGAGTATGCAACATATCACTGACAAAATGAGTGTGTTTTAGCTTATGTCATCATACTAGCAAACACTCGTAAGTTTCTCCTGAATTTCCACCCCTTCTTCCACTCTGCCCCAATGTGTAGTGTCCTGCCCTCCAAATCCACGTAACCCTCCTGGTGTGACCCTAAGAAGCCATGCCTGTAACTCATTTGTCATACCTCTCATTCCTGCCCTCATGTTAATCACTTCCAGCTGCCTCTCATTTTCTCCTTTGTCAGTCTTTTATATATGTGCTTCCCAGTTCTATTTTCCCCAGTCCTGTCGTGAAATAATCACGAGAGAGATAAAATGGTGTTTCCTCACTGAGAGCTTTTAATGAAGTGAGATATGTAAACATATACACAAGATTTTACTCTGCTCATCAAAGCATGTTTTTCAGTCAATTTTGTGCACAACAGATGCTTGAGAAACTATGAAATTTCAAACATTTCAGGATAACAGCAAAATACTGAGCTACAAAGAATTTATAACAAAACTAATTTACATTTATGCTATTTTCCAAAAAAAATTAAGATCAATCAGTCATTCATTAAGACTTATTCATTAATAGAATAGAATAGAATAGAATAGAATAAACCTTTATTATCTCACGAATGAGAAATTTAGGTGTTACAGAGCTCTTATACAAAAAGTAATGTAGAACAACAAGAGCAAGTAGGTCAGTTGTCTATATACACAAAGATATGAATACAAATATACAGACGTTTTAGAAATAAAGATGTACAGAGATATGTACAAAATGTACAGAGATATGTACAAAATGTACAGAGATATGTACACAAGTGTGGGGGGTGGGGTTGGGTGTGAATGATCCTGGTAACAGCAGTTAAAGACGTGTGATATGTCAGTTAGACAGTATATGAGTAAAAAATACTCACGCTAAACTGTTATAATGTCTGACAGCTGCTAGTAAGAATGACCTGCGGTGGCGCCCCTAAGATGTTACAAGTACGCTTGTTCATTTACAGTACAGCTTCAACATTTCCTGCTTCAGTTTGTGCTTTTAACTATACATATATATTATAAACTAATAATTGCATATTATTTTCACATATTGTGCATATTAATTTAACAAATACATTTTATCATGAAAAACAAAATATGAATTCCTGAGACTAGACAACAAAGCTATTTAGAAACCTTGGTCCTTTTTATGGTTGCAAATCTACATCTTAAATGCTCTTAACAAAAATATGTTTAGAAATTCTCTGTCACAACCATATTTTCATATTTATGTCATTTGTCATTCTCCTAGCAGGTGGTAGCCTACTGGATCTAAGCTGAAGCTTCAGAGTAGCAACAACAAGTCTGTGGTCTGAATTCATAAACTGAGTACTTCTGTAGACCCTGCAGTTCTGCAGGAGCCTCCAGGTTCTGCCCAGGAGGATGTGATCGATCTTCTTCGCTGCACCACCAGTACTGGAGTACGAAGTCCAACGATGCGGCTCAGGGCCATTGGATCCATGTAGGATACACTGAGACAACAGACAAGTCACTGAGACAACTGTCTTTCGTGTCCCTTCCCGGTTTGGCCAGCAGGTGTCGCTGGCCATCCTGTCTTTCCTTATCCCTTAATTGAATTATTAGTTTCATCTGTTGCCTGTTTTCCTTACCCATGTTAATTAGTCTGACCTGCCCTGTGTTAGTCTTGTAAGTCGTAGAATTTAAGTTCCTGCCTCTGTTTATTTTGCTGTTGGTTTGTTGAATGTTAGTTGTTTATGTTTAGTCAAGCTTGTTGTATTTTGCCTGCCTGCCTTAACCTAACAGTTTTTTTGTCCCAGTCTATTTGTTATTTGGTTACTGTTATTCCCCTTTTGTTTTTTGACCCCTCGTGGCCTGCTTTTGTTTTAGTACTGTCCCTAGTGTTTTTCCCTTTTTAATAAACCCCAGTGTTCCCTGCACCATGCTACACCGTCGCCCCAAATCCGCTCTGGTCCATGACAACGCTCATGGAAAAGAGTGACATCAGACACCATCTGGAGAAGCCGATCTGCTACTGCAGCAGCCATCAGGCTGACCAGACCAAAAGTAGGTATACCCACCTACAGTGATCTGGCCACTGCCGGGTATGTGTACCTCAGAGAGTGCCACCACCAAATTTATGAATTTATGAAGCTCCCCCGACTGCAGAGAAAGATTAGAAAGTTAGATCAGGTGTAAGAGTAACCTAGAACAGCACTAGGAGGAGCTGGAACCGGTTACCAGGAGAAATGTGAAACGTTAGGGGTGAGAGTAACCTAGAACAGCACTAGGAGGAGCTGGAACCGGTTACCAGGAGAAATGTGAAACGTTAGGGGTGAGAGTAACCTAGAACAGCACTAGGAGGAGCTGGAACCGGTTACCAGAAGAAATGTGAAACGTTAGGGGTGAGCACAGATTGTAGGTCTGTAGGAGGGACATTCAGATTGAGCGGAATGTCATCAGCGTAATAGTAATAGGAGAAGCCAGGTGACTAGATGATCAGACCATGAATGTAGTGTACAGAGAGAGCAGGACCAAGGACTCAACCTATTGAACCTAAAGACTGAAGCACTTCCAAAGTTACATTCATTAAGCTCTATAATAAATATAATCCAATGACCCTAAAAGCAGTTTTAATGTACAGTTAACAAATACTCAAGTCACTTTTCACAATGTAACATCCTGAGAAGTTAACACAATGTAATTTCCTGTATGAGCGGTTTGGTTCTGTTATGGTGTCTATTTTACTGGACCACTGGTTTGTGGAAAACAAAGAATCTTTTTTTAAAAGCGGTACATCATATAATGGTATACTGGTGTTTTGAAAATCTTATCCTATAACCTATTTATTAATTTTCCATACCTGCTTGTCCTACGCATGCTCATGGAAGACCAGAGCCTATGGGCATAAGGCAGAGAATGACCCAGGATGGGGCAGTGACCCATTGCAGGGCACACATACATTTATCTACATGCAATCAGGCAACTCCAATGAACCTCATGTTTTTGGACTGTGGGAGAAACCAGAGGAAACCCCTTCAGGAGAACATGCAAATTCCACACACATGGAGCCATGGTGGAGACTCAAGCCTAGGGTCCAGGAACAACGAGTAACAGGTGAAACTACTAACACTAACAAGCACGCGGAAACTTGGAAACAGCAAAACTGAAAACTGTAAAACAAACACTAGGATGACAGTACTAAGAAAGACTAGAACCATCAGAATACACAAGAATAATAAAAATAGCAGACGCTGGGATAAACCAAAAACAGAAACACAATTAGATGATAAACACTTGAAGACCAGATGGAAAATACCAAACAGCAGGGAACTGAAAACAGCCTGAAACCCATGAGCTGAGCGTTATAGCCTTTATATCACACACTCAACCCACTGATGCGCTATGTGGCAGTTTAGCTAACAGGTAAAACATAATAGGGGCACACTGGAGCTCATGGGCAAGATACTGGAGGACCGGATGACCAACAACACCTGCTAGCCAAACAGGGAGGAGACACGAAGGGCAAAACACATGTTTTGTTTGTTGGTACATGGATCATTTGCTAGTGTTTAGAGTAAGCATTTTAACAGACTCTAGCCTAGGATTTTAGCAGCCTGGATCCCTGTTTCATTAAGCATAAGTCATGCTTCAATTTCCCACGTGTGCATACAGACTCTTGTATACATACTGCATTTGCCTGTGGACACAGACAATCAGCACATGTATGAAGCAGTGATACTCCACCAGACCAGCAGAGGGCAGATGTACTGCAGCAAACACAAATACAAGCAATGTAGTGAAATGGATAAACTTTTATGAACAGTTAAAGATGTTACAGTTAGACAACAGTAATGCTGGATACAAATGCACAAAAACACTAAAGTGCATTGTATACATAATGTGGTGCAGGACATATCAAACAATATATTTCTATCACTGCCTGCAGAGATTCTCATCTCATCGTCATTTATTTCCAAGAATTCATGCACCAGAATACGTCTTATTGCACCTTCAGTGACGAGGTATATATATGCGGGTACCTCTGCACCTCCTCACATAGCCACTTATCAAAAGCGTCCACAGGAACAGCTTCTCACCTTCTGCCGCCTACTGGAAACACCTAGTCAATCTTCTTGCGCGAAAAAAAGAAAAAATCTGTTAGACCCAAAAATCTGGGCGGCACGTGAACAGACCGGCAGACACCCCTGATGACAAAATTCATCCCACTGCACACAGAGTAAGAATTCATAACATTGCAGACTTCTGTGTATTTCTGTGGCCACATGCATAGTGCTAGGGGTGTGAGAAGGCAAGCAGAAAGCAAACCTTCAAGGGGACTGTAAGCAGCTGGAGAACTGGGGAAGGGGGCATTCGGAATGCATTGCAGTATCCATCCATCCAGTACTGAGCTTCCCCCTGCTTGTTCCAGTTGCAGTTTTGGAAGGAATGAGACTGTCCCAGGCAGCGCAGGCCACAAGTCTGCATCACTCCAGAAATGGGATACTGTTCTATGACAGGGCACACATTGTCTGTTTCATCTGCTGCTGTGCTACCAGAATTTCCTACTTGGTATCAATAGGTGGAACTTTCGTAGCTCTTGACTACTTTTGTGTGTCGCTTTCAAATCACACCATAGGAACTGGGACCTTTATGCTAAATAAGCACGGGAGATGCAAAAACCTCATAGGTTAAACTTCACATATAAGCCCAACATATCCCAAGATTCACTGCGCAGAGTGGGTATTTTCCAGCTTGGTGATTGGAGCGGTGCTTTGTGACTCAAGGGTAAGGGTGAGAACAGCCCTTATCCTTAGACCAGACCATCCTTTTTGACAATGCATTCTGTTCAACCTTTGAAGAGTATAACCTTTGAAGGGCTGCATCCTTTGAAGGTCCCTGAATTCAGACACACACTTAGTTTGGAGGAGGTATTAAAAAAGAGTTCTGGAGTTGCCTCCAATGAACTATAATCAGGCTGACTTGTAGTGTTGTTTTCTTCAACGAAATTTTTGACAAAGTATCTTCATCAACGAACCTTTTTGACGTGACGGAGATGAGACGAGACGCAACGTAAATGCTGGTCATGTGACAATAACTAAATATATCATGTAATATTGTTGACGAATAAAAACGAGACTAAATTTGGTTTACAATATAAAAACTATACTAAAATGTCTCTTCATTTTCGTTGACAAAAACGAGACGAGACGTTATTTCCTCTCGTTTAATCGCGTTATTATTATTATGCAGTATTTCTGTTTCCTGTCTCCCATTTGGGCGCACAGATGGTGGAGAAATGTGGCCACAAAATATCGGGAAAAAACACAAACCTTAAAACCTTAAAAGACATCTCAAGGCATTCCACAATGACATTGAGGTAAGTATAAAGACATTAACGTAAAAATGCTTTCTATTTTAGAAAGCTCATGCCAACTGTGGTTAACATGTTATCATTAACAATAGATGTTAGCCTGCTAGCTTTAGACGTTTTGGAGAAAATTATATTTCATAAACACGGACACTTGGTGATCTGTACAAAGCATCCTTTCTGATAAGAATATGTGGGTAAAGGGAACATTTGAAGCTATGTAGGCATTTTAGCAAGCTAAAGCTATATATAAGTAGCAAACTGAGAATGGCAGCTCAGTTGTCTTGAATCCTGGCGATCTAAACTTTCAAGCTTTCATTACTGCGTGACTAGATATATGTCGAAAGGGGTAGTGTTTGAAACATTGAAAGAGCATTTTTCGGAACATCGTGCGTGGGTCTGGCTTGCCAGGCTAGCTACCATCCACGTAGAGGTATACGCTATGGCTATAGCTCATGTATATACCTGCTAACTGTGAAATAATGTTCTTGTGGAAAGGATGTTCGTGAAAGATTCAGAGCATGATGCATTTTGATTGGCATCCCTTATGGTCTTGTGAGGCCTATTTTTTCTGTTAAACAAATATAGCTGAAAATAAACAGCCAAATTACAACCAATAGTTTCAGTCATCGAGGGCAAAATAGGCCTAATAGCAAGGATTTATGCTACTTAATATTTACAACAGTTAGATTTTCCAGAGGCTGCATCCGTCCTGACATTGTATCTGTTCCTGTGCTAGACTCCAGAAACAGCTTCAGTGAAGCAAGTCCCATACAAGAAGATGGACATTATTTTATTTATTTATTTTATTTAAATTTGTGTGTACTTCTAAGTTCAAACATGTTTGGTTGGCAAAATAAATGTTATACATTCAAATCAGAGCATTTTTCGTGTCTGGAATGGATGTGGAGTATTCTTGAGTCTATAAGGTAACAATAATATAATAAGAAGAACCTTGTTTTAATTGTGAAATGCGTTTGACTAAAAGAAAATGTTGTTTTTGTCTATTCTATTAGGTACTTGTACTATATTCAACTCAGCGGAGGCGGACGCTCTTCCCTTCCTCTCCCTCCCCTTATCTTCCCTGCTTTGCTCCTCTCCTCTCGTCTAGTCTACTGTCTTACTGTCTATAATTGAGAGACACTCTCAGCCCTGCTCTTCAAAAATAAGGAAATCATGGATTTGATCAACTGGTCTCTCAACACAATTGACACCATCTTCTCGATGAGAAGCCCAGGTTCGGGGGAACCTGACTGTCCTGCAGGAACGTACGCAGCCGGCTACACGATGGACGAATGGGAGAAGTGGAGGGTCGTGTGTCTGGCAGCTCTTTCTGTGGAGGACATCGAAGACATTTACCTGTTCAGAACCATGATTACAGGTCTGATGCTGATTGGATTAGGCATTGCCCTGGTTTATCGGAAATCGAAGAATACGGTGACAGCCGCTCAAAGCCTCACAAAGTGGGCCGAGATTTGGATGGTGGAGACCAGCATGGACATTAGAGGAGCTGCAAAATTACAGCTTCTTGCCCGAAAACCCAAACAACCCAATTCTGGGGGCTGTTTTTTTATTCGCCTCCCCTCTCCTCATGTAATCTTGTTTCTCTGATTTTTCCTACAGTCCCCCGTCTTCCTGACCTGTCTACCCCCTATAATGTGATGTTTGTATATGTATGGTCGGGTTGATGGCCTGCTTTTTGCTGGTACTTGTGACTAGTGACATGGTGAATTGCAACAGCAATAAAGGGAATTAATCAATCAATCAATCAATCAATATTGACTAGGTAAAATAGAATTGCATTACTAAAATAAAGAGACTAAAATACTATTTTCACTAAAACTAGACTAAAACGTCGTCAGTTTTTGTTGACTAAAACTAGACTAAAATAGTCATGGATAATTCTGACTAAAATATGACTAAAATGCTCAAACTTTTAGTCGACTGAAACTTTACTAGACTAAAATGAGTATGGACTTGACTAAGACTAATAACAACTAAATTGACAGCTTGACGCAAAGACTAGACTAAAACTAAAATTAAGACAGGCTGCCAAAAAGAATTATACTGCGGTGTGAACACGACAAAAGACCCTGGTTCTGGAAAAAGATTCCAGTTCCTTTGGAATGAAAGAGCCTAATGAATTATCTAGCAAAATCCATCCATTCCACTATCAATTGTGAAATCCCAGCAGTGTAAAAGGCAATTTATGACATTGTTGCAGTTGACAAGGCCTCACTTGTCAAATTGTCTTTATGTTTCAGCAAAATACAATGAAACTGATTCAGTAAGCAAAAGATTTTTAAGGCTGCGCTACATACAGGTCAGCTTTACAGAGATGTACTAACTGATAAAATAATGTACTAACTGATAAATCACTAAAATTACATTATAAAAATGACACAAACGGCAGTAACAACAACAAAGTGGATGGGATGGAGATCCTTAGGAAAGCGATAATGAGAATGAGTATTTAGTCTTCAATGCCAATACAGAGATAAAAATTACCAAACCTGATATCAGGCAATATCATTTTATATGGTCAAAAATTAAACAGACACCAGTAGTTTTAGTTAAATAATGCTTTACTGACTGATGTGATTACGAGGTATGTCAATTTCTCAAATGCAAATAAACGGCAGAAACTCAATTCAAGTACAAAACAAACCATTTATAAGCAACCAGATAACTTCCTGTTAAAACAAATAACGAGCTCCTTAAATTTTTAACTCACATTAAATACATTGTCTGTGAGACTATCCCAGAAAGCACAGACACACACACACACACACACACACACACACACACACACACATACTGGTTTTTGTGGTTAATAGGGACTTTTATTCCAAACCGGTCTCCACGGTGGTTTATGGGTACTACCCTTTCC
>JAODLC010000045.1:15817465-15837743 GCA_026781145.1 Hippopotamyrus pictus
ACTACATATCAACATCGAAGAGAGGTCGTAGTCAGACGTCCAGATACTGAACCTGATTTGCACGTCGTGCAGACGTAGAGATATAGTCTTGGACGGACCGACCCCATATAGCCATGATCTGCACGTCTAGGAGACGTCTCGTGTTTGCTGGGCACCAGGTTTTGTGTAACACATACAGTAAAGCTTGACAGGGAATAAGATGCTGAGTAGAGAGACTGGCAGAGGGGTCATCATTGTATGTTATATCTAGAAAAATCTACCCCCTGTCAGTCTTTATTTAAAGCCTCACTAATATTCTCAGCTAAAACCAATCAGCCACACTTACTTGGATGCAATCCATGCTTGGCACAGAAAGGAGGCCTCTTCCAGAATAAGTCCCAATACCCTGTCATCTGAAGGGCTTGTTACTTCTTCTGAATGTAGGAAGCGTTTCCAGGGATGATAGGACTTAAATTTAGGGCTTGCACATAAAATAAATCCACCATTTCAGCAAAGTCCTTCTTTAAAAGTTCTGACTTGTCATTCACATGTCATTCACTCTGACATGAACAGGCAGTTCTAACACTACTTTTATTACTGCAAAACTCCATGTAAATTATTTCATGGTTTTGTTCTATTATTTTACTCTAAAATAGTAATATTAGAGGAAAATCCTTCATATTTTTGACAGGTACTTCAGATACAGTTGAGAACAGACGTGAAATTGCTGAGCTTCTTTCATGGAAAGGAACCATTTCAGGCATCTTTTGTTTGTTCTCTGGTTGTGTGTCCCATCGAGGAGAAGCGTCTTCACAAACACATCGCAGCATGAGTGTATTTTACAGAAAAAGCAGGAGGACCTTATGCAATGCAGGACTCAAAGAGTCCATTACAAAACCTGACATCATTTCATTCATCCATCCATCCATCCATCCATCCCAGCGTCCTTTTCATCACTGCTGATTTGATACACTGTTGTAGTGAGCACATGTAGAGCCTCTCCCAGGACCTCACTACTTAATGTTTATGAAATGCTTAAACATTGCAGTTAAAGGATTCACATTTTTTAAATGTTCATGGTTTTTTGACATTTCCTGTTCACTTACTCACTGGACATGCAGCTTGAACACGGACAGGAGGGCCAAGTCATCAATAATATCATAGCGATAACTATCAAGATGACAGTTTGGGTTCTTTTACCGATATGCCATTATGGTTCTAAGCATCTCTGGTGTTTGATCTGCTAATGTGCCCTTGGCTACCCTCTGCCAGGTTTCCTGCTATTTTGGTCACCTGGCCCTTCACTGTTTTTTCTATCCCAAATCTATAAACATCACTTGTGCATTTGCACATCCCATTATGACGTTCACTGTCCCGACCTGAGATCAGTGAGTAGGGACACAGAGAGTCAGATAAATGATGCAGACCCTGGAGACTTTCGCTCCATTACGAATGGATTGAAACATGGGTTTATGTCCTTTTTACACATCCCATTGTGACGTTCACTGTCCCGACCTGAGATCGGTGAGTAGGGACACAGATAGTCAGATAAATGATGCAGACCCTGGAGACTTTCGCTCCATTACGAATGGATTGAAACATGGGATTATGTCCTTTTTCCAATTCTATTATTGTTACTATTTATATTATTATTATTATTACTCGTATCCTGATGAACTGTCTACAGTTCTCCACATCCATTGCTACATCAGTTGCTGTGCATTGTACTTGCTCTTTTCTTTCACTAGATGGCACTGCCTATGCTCTACTCAAAGTACAAAGAATCAGCTACCAAAGGGTGATCAAATCTAGTCTCGTTATTTTCACATTAAGAATAAAGAAACTTTATGGTACTGATTCTGTTCCATATCCAGCACTTGAGAGGAAGGCCAGGAGCTGTACTGGTATGCTATATAGTATTCATATACAGGCACAAGGGATTATGGGAGATATGAATAGATATGCATATATCAATGGACTGGATCCCTATCTAGTCCATACCCTGGCTTACTGGAATAGGATCACTGCATCTTTGCACTTAATTAGTAGTTTAGAAAATGGATGGATGGATATGTATTTCAAATTGGAAGCATGGTTGACTATTGGTAGATAAGTTCTATTTGACTATATTTTATTTTGGGTCAGCTACATTTCTGTTTTATAAATGCCATAATATTTACTGCAAGGATTAAAGATATGCATGGTCAATTTTTCTAATGTCATTCAACCCTAAAAGCTACTTTTAATGTTTTAACTTAGGCCTATCCTTTGGTGGGAATGAGTTTCATTTCCTATGGAAATAAATGAATGGAGTAACCTACAGTATAAGCATTGTTAGAATTGTGTTTTTAAAAATAAAGAATTCTTTATTTACTGGCACAGGATATTAGATAATATTTTGCACTTGAGCTATCACTTCAGTTTAATTTAATTTTAGTTTTAATTTATGTTATTCAAGCTGCTTTTAATGTTTTACGTTACCCTTTTGCAGCAACAAGTAATATCTTATTTTGTATTGAAATATTTTTTTGATCCGTATCCCATGCACGTTTCTCTGTGCGTGAGGTGGGGGTGATGTGGGGATAGGGATAATTAACTGTTATTCGAATAACGACTGGCGAAATTCCAATAGTATTCAGGCCTGAAATGCCCATCCCTAAGTCAACAGTGCTGTGCGAAATGGCCTCTCTCAACACCCAGCTCATTTCTTCTTAAATCCGCTCTGGGTCCAGCTCAGTACCAATTATGTGCACACAATCATGAACAAATTAATAAACAGCTGCAGCTCACCTCATGGCCATCTCGATGTTACCAAACTTTAGAATTTTAATTTCTGAAGCTACTTCTGAGTACAGGCCCTGACAGTCTATGCCTGGCCTTTCTCTTTATAGCCTTTAATGTGATATTAAGCAAGACTGCCGCAGGAACATTTTGAGTGCAGGGTATCACTGTCGGTGATCCTGGACACCCTGTTGGGGACACACTGGACAGGATGCCAGTATTGTAAAGGCACATTCATGCATTAAGGGCAATTTTGACAAGTAATTTCTTCTAATGACGTGTTTTGAAATGCAGGAGGAAACCCACACAACTTTGGCCAAGCACAATGTTGCAGTGTTCAGAAAGCAAAGTTTGAAATTCGGGACAGTGGCTGTCCCATATGGGCCAAGCACATTTTAATCAAAATACGGGACATCTTGGCTAATTCGGGACAGTTGGCAACCATCCAACAATCCACAAACACTAAACACAGTGCATTTGGTCCTTATACATAAATGCATGTCACAATTATAATGCTACTGTGATGTCCATACAAAAATAAAATAAAGAATAAACCATCCAAAACACAAACTTTTCCAAAGAAATTACAATCAATAAATACATTGCACTTTGTCAGTAAGTCAGGCGTCAATGCTGACTTGGTGTTGGAGGGATCTACTGTATAGCTGACTTTCACTCTGCCCTAATTGGTTAGGAATGACACTTGATGTGGTAGAGTGGAAGTGGGTCGGGAGAGACTGTAGAAGCTAGTTTGGAAAAGGTCCCCACTCTGGAATATGTACTAAAAAAGGGTTTCCAAACTGCCTCTGAGGAACTGCAATTGAGCCAAATTCCTGCTTTGTGAACACAAAAAAGTTTCTGGTTCTGGGAAAGGTTCTGGTTCTTGGAAGAAGTTCCTGAGGTGTGAAAGTGCCTACTGATAGAGTGGGAATGGATTCACACTTTCCAATTTGATGCTGGCCATTTAATTTACTTTCAGTGCATCCTGAAGCGGCATTAACAAGAAGTGATGCCTTACAGGACTCCTGACACGATATTGAATAAAAATGGGAAAATACTGGATAGAAAAATTTATAGCGAAGAAGCCGACACAATACATGGTCATGCCCAGAAAAGCCACCAGCCGGGCTGGAAATTACTTAGAAATGAATAATCGTCGGAATTCTAATGTTGGTGGCTCAATGGGTAGCACTGTTGCCTCACACTGCAACTCTCACTCCCAGATGTGTGTGTGGGTATCCATTTTCTACCTGTATTTGTGCGTTTTTTCCACTGCGCTATGATTTCCTAAAATGTGCAGTCACCGTGGCCCTGTACTGGGTAAGATATTATAAATGGATGGATGAATGGATAGATAAACCAGTCATTTAACAAATGGAAAAAATACGGTCAGAATATGCATTTTTTCATTAAAGTCAAATAAAATATTTCAAATGATTAATGCTCAATACTTCAGCAGTAACAGCAACACAGATGCTAACTTTGATCCCCAATCACTGAACAAACTGTGCTGTGCAAAGTTCTCAGGCAGTCAAAGTCTATTTATCTGGGTAATATGTGTAAGTGTAGTAAGTACAGCTTAAACATTTTATTCGGGAGTTCTTTCGGATGGCTTGATGAACACCGCTTTGGTTCCCAAACTTCTCTGCAGGGACACCCAGCCATTCCACCTATTTGTTAAGTTTCATCACCAGCTCTGTTAATTACAGTAATTACCTGAAATAGATTTGAAAAGTGAATGGCCACACAAACTATGCTAGTGAGTAAGTAAGTCAAAAACCACAATATTCCATTGGATGGCTGCTGCTAATACTGTGGTGACTTTAGGAGAGGTTATGACTTTATCATAATTTTACAGTAACATGCAGATCATTTAAAAATCATTTTCTTTGGCCACCTAAGAATTTTGCACAGTACTGTAGAGGTTTGGTTCCGAATTTATGTGTGAGCATTATATGCAATGAAGAAACTAAAAATGCAAAAACTCTTGTATTTTGCTTGGTTACTTATTGTTACGGTTAGGGCTGGGTAGGGGTTACAGTTGTCATAGTTAACATTAGCATTTTCCCCGTAGAAATGAATGAGCGGGCCCCATAAAGATATGTTTAGCCGACGTGTGTGTGTTACAAATTGTCGGGATGAATGACTGCTTGGCCTCTCTCACTTTGCACCCCTGAAATAAAAATTAGAGCCGCTTATGACTTCATAGGAACTTTGATTTAACACTATTGCATAAAGCTGATAATGATCTAGTCTTCTTTTGATATGTAAAAACTGAACATCTAAAAACCCCCCTTTGCATTAACTTATTTGTAGCCTATGTTTGATTTAACAGTGGCTACAGTACAGTACAAAACTAATTATCATTCTCAATTTGTTAAAAATTTATAATTAATAAAAATAAACTCCGTTCTCTTAACCTACTGCCTGATAGCATCGCATGTTTATGATCTAATAGTGTACTTTTGTTCTCTTCAGCCATTAATATGGTGACCAGATAATATTCAAGTCAGGCGGACACTTTGAGCTAGGACAGGATGTGTAAACTTCATTTCAATCATTTCAATTAAAAGGACCTGCATTTAACTTAATCACTGAGTTCCTGTTGTGTGCTGATCGGTCAGTCTCCTGTAATCATACATGTCACTAATGTCAATTTCACACAGCTGGAAGAGTCTTTTAATAATGAAAACATAAAAATAACTGAAATATTTACCCAAGCACAGGAACCTTTAAGTTCTAAAATAGTTTGTAAAACCTGAATTAGCTGAGATTGTCCTCGCTGACATGGATTATCTGCTAACTCTAGGCGTTAAATAAAACTAATAATCGATTTCCGTTTGATCAGTGGACATGCTCCTGGGCGCCTTTCATCTTGCACAGACTACAGTACTCATGCAGCCCTCTGCTCCGATGGGTTCCCTTCATTTGCCCAGGGTTTCGGCTTGAGGATCCCCCCCCCCCTTTCTCTCTCTCTCTCTCTCCTCTTTTTTTGTCACTGTTGCCCAGTGTGAACCGACGCTGACAATAGACATCCCTCCCCCTTCCTCCCTAATTTGCCGTCGCTCGAACTTGTCATCGTCTCCATTGGCTTTGACGCTGCCATTCAGGGGCTTCATTTAACTGGAGGAGTTAAGAAGGAGCAGGTCTGAAACATCTGGCATCTCAGCCACCACGTTCGCATCCAGATATCGGCTGAACTCGTGGTGTAAAACGCAGTGAAGTGCGATCCACTCCTTCATCGTATCCGCGTCTCTGGCGGCGGTAGCGGGGAGAAGCAGGCGCCCACTTTGTTGTGTAAGTTAACGTTACGGGGGTTTCTTCACAAAGAGCAAAGCCTGGACTTTGGGGGAAAGAGGTGGCAGGTGACATTTGAATAGTGCTGCTAAAAAGCTATGTTGTTCCTGTTTGCTTTATAATATACTGTAGAAAGTAGGAGGTACCGCTGTGTGGAGACTGTTTTACTATCTGATTGCGGCTTTTATTGGGGTTCCCCCTTTCACTCTCACACTGCCGGGAGAGTATGTGTGTGTGTGTGTGTGTGTGTGTGTGTGTAAGGGGTGTGATACGGGCGCAGGATGGAGGTGGCGAAGCGCAAGTGGGGGACACGCTGAAGTGACCGGGGCCCCTAAACCCTGGGACCAGAGGACAGTATTTACTGGGGAGAACAAGTGAAATAAAGACGAACTTGTTCATTACTGTAAACCTAAGTGGCCATGCATGAGAACAGAACAGTAATGCACCGGCTTTAAGAATGATGATTCAGGATGCGAGACATGTTGTTTATATTGGTGCAAAGGGCTGCCAAGCTTTGAAGTTAATTATGGGGAAGTATAAAGACGAATTTTACAGGATCCTGTAAAATCTTTGTGCTGTAACACGAAAAATAATTGTCACTCTGTATTTCAGATGTATGTGTTTGAATACTTCGCAGTATTATTTCACAGTAAATTAGATTAGCTTCAAGTGCACTGATCTTTGTCACTTTAAAAAGTGGGGTGATACAAATGCTTAAATATTTATGTGCAGACTGAAGCTGGTCTCGAATTAATGACAGTATAAAATAAACTGTTAAAATGTGTAGGCTTAACCATTTCATAACCTGACTTAAAATAGCCCCAGTATTTGCAGCAGTCATCCAGTGCACCAGTGTATGTTTCGCTCAGCCTAATACGGCATTTCAGTACCTCACTGACTTTTTAAAACTAATGAAATTAACAATTAATTGGTAGTGGTAAAATTTGTCTGATGCGTGGAATGGCTGGGGCGCCCATGAGGAGAGTTAGGGGAACTGAAGAGGCGTTCATCCAAACAACCAACAAGATATCAATAAGTATTTGGAGAACAGAAGAGATTTCTGTTAATGGTTATTGTTGCGCTTAATGTGCACATAATGTTAAACTGTGATTTTTGTTTTTGTGCAAATCCACACTTAGTACCCAGATAAACAGCTTTAAGCATTTTCTTTGACTGCCTAAGACTTAGCTGACTGACGTTGAGCCTCACTGGTCTCACGGTTTTTCACCAGTGGCATGTAAGACCGGAGCAGTGGATGATCATCGTGTTTCTCACTCATTGTTCGATTATCTAGAAGGCAGCATTACTGTGTTATGGATCATCCGTGTGTTGAAGGGGGTCTTGCAAGGGCCTCTGTTCAATTCAGTTGTTAATCTAGTGGTTTGTTATTTGGCTAACTGGAATTACTGAGTTGATTTTTAATTTTTTTTATTTGAACTTTAAGAAAAGCTTTACAATTAATACTTATGAAAATCATGTTATGCTTCAGTGAAATCTTTGGTTCTGTCTGGTATGATTGACTAATTGCCAAACGGACGTTTGTTATTCATCTCAGCCGATTCTTGCCTTTTTATTTATCTGCTTAGGCTAAAATTAACCACGTTGTACTGAGATGTAATGAGACTTTCCAGTATGAAACGAAATGATGATGATTGGTAGGCTTCAGAGCAGAAAAATGTTCCACGTTTTTGATTTACGTAGCAGCCAGCGATGAGAAGGCAGAGGAGCTGAAACCATTGATGGGAGTCACACTTGTGGAGAAATAGTTTCATCAAGGAATTACTACAGTAACAACAAGCAAGAAAATATTCATTCAGGTATTGCCTCAAAGAATTAATCTTATAGTTACATGGTATATTCTCACAGTTTGCTGGTAGTTCAGAAACATTTTGTACAAATATAAAAATAAATTACATTTCACATAAAAAAAAAAAAATCCATATCTTATGCAACGCATCACTTTTCACATTAGGCTGTTGTGATTCTTTGCAACACTTGCAAACTCCATGACCACCAGTTGACCATTGGCAAGGAAGAAACCTCCTGGTGGATGTTGTCATAAAATAGGTGATATTGTCCGCTGTTTAGCTATCAAATCTGTCTTTGAAGGTTTGCCCATTTAAATACCATTCGAGGGAGTTTTCCTGAAGTTCACATGAGAAACTGTATGTTAGTCTGGTCATTGGTGTCAGTTCATCTTTTGTAGCTGTTCATGTTTATGCAGTTCAAGTGACAGAAGTAAAAAAAAACAATATTCACAATATGTTTTCCCCCAAAATATGGCACGTTAACACACCTTTTTTGTTGTTTAGGCATGATTTAACATATGGAGTTAATTTTAGTATTTGTGTATTCTGATATAATTTTTTTCTGCAGTTTTTCCAAGATCTTGATTTGTTTTAATTGTTTAGCAACTTGATATTGTTAAAATTTGGGCTACTAAACTTTAAATTACAGATCATGAAACTATTTACCGCAATTAAAATAAATGCAATTGTTTATTTGTTTGTTCGAATGAATAGTTATAAATAAATAATGAATGCAAACTAGAAATTGTGTGAATCTGAAAGCCACAAACCATTTGCCGTTATCATTTCCCCCTATAAGTTAAAACATTCTCTGTGGTCACAGAAAGTTCATCCGACTCCCCGTCTGTGGGGGCGACACAGCCGCGTTAGAGAGCGTCTCTTTGTTAAAGGCCGACGCATGGAGGGGGCACAGCTGGGCGCGGCGTCTCCAGCCCAAAGTCATGTCAGAGTGGCTGACACCCCGCTGCCCCCCCCAGGTGCCCGAACCCCCTGTCATATTCCCACCCTGCACTCTGAACGTGTCAGGCTCTTTGCATCGCTGTCTACACATGCTTTCCTGTGCCGATGAGGGGAGGGGCCTGCAGTGAAGGGGGCGTGTGCTTTTATACATGCTGCAGGTACAGGCCCCCAGCTTTGGGAGGGGGGTCCCGCGGAAGGACCAGGTGTCTGCTGTGTGTCAGTCATTCAAATTTGTAAGAGTGGGTTAGTAGCTGAATCTCCTAGATTAAGGACATTTAGAAAAGGTAGAGATTTGTCTAATAATGGACAGAACAAATAACTCAAAGCGATTTTCAGCTATCAGACTCACATATTCAGAACATGTAACTCAGAATGGGAGTGAATAGAGGTGTTTTTTGTTTTTTTGTCCCTAGTTTAACCGTGCAGGAGGGACCTTCCCCCACCAGACAGTGTTGGCTAATTTGGGACTTGAGCATTTGAGCTCCTTGAATTGGACAGACAGCTGTAATCGCACCCTTCTTAGTCCTAATCTCTTTATCTGGGCTGCAGCTGCCATATGGCCCCAGTCAGCTGGATCAGATGTTCAGCAGCCCCCCCCCCCCGTCCCCCCCCGTCTTCGGCACTCAGTCCTCGCAGCCTCCTGCTTTTGGGAGTCGCTTTTCTTTATCTTTAGCTGTCTTTGGGATCAGGGTGGACGTGGGCCGGCAAGCGTCTGCAGCGATCGCGGCGTATCGTGACACTGCTGTATGTCGAGCCTTTAGAGGGCATGCTCCTGTGAAAGGTGCGCTCTGGGGGGGGGCCTAGCTGCCAGCAGTTTATTAGCCACGAACAGCAGATCTGTTAAGTTGTACAATTTCTCAGTACAGCCAATGAATAATGACAGAAAGTGACGTAGCTGTGACACAGGTCACCTGGAAGCCATGCATTGCTTACATTTCTTTGCTTTATACAGTAGCTTCTCCAGCTGTTATTTACACCTGATTTATCAAGTATGCAGGGTTTTTTTTTTTTTTTTACCTGTTTTTAAAGTTGCCACGTCGACTTTCTACACCACTGCCAACTTTCTGATTATTTCAGTCATTCTGAAATAAAATGTATCTTCAAATTTAAAATGTATCATATTAACCAAGAATTGTACTAGCCAAATAAGTTTTATTGTTTTAAATAATAATTAAAAAATGCTTCCATTGAAAGTGGGGTTCGATCAGCTGTGCTGGTTCCCAGCCCCGGGGTGACTCGTCGACGGGCCGTGAATGGACTCTTTTAGTGGCTTCATCGCCTGTCTTTTGCAGGGTATGAAGACAGCATGGAGTTTCCAGACCACAGCAGACATTTACTTCACTGCCTGAGCCAGCAAAGGCACCAGGGTTTCCTCTGTGACTCGACCGTGCTGGTGGGTGACGCCGAGTTCCGGGCCCACCGCGCCGTGCTGGCCTCCTGCAGCATGTACTTCCATCTCTTCTACAAAGACCACCTGGACAAAAGGGGCACCGTTCACCTGAACAGCGACATCGTCACGGCGCCGGCGTTCGCGCTGCTGCTCGAGTTCATGTACGAGGGGAAGCTGCGCTTGCGAGCGCTGCCGGTGGAGGACGTGCTGGCCGCCGCCAGCTACCTCCACATGTACGACATCGTCAAGGTCTGCAAGAAGCGGCTGAAGTGGAAGGGGACATCTGTCCCGACAGGCGACGCCTCCGGCTGCTCGGATAGAGAGAGCCTCTCGGACGGCAGCGTGGGCTGCCCTGCCGCCGGAGACCTGCCCAGCGACGAGGAGATGGACGTGAAACCGCAGCCCGTGCCTCGGGCTTGCGACGCGTGGATGCACGTCACCATGGATGGGAGGGGATCCCCTCCTGTCAACGGCAGCGGTGTAAGAGCCCCGAGCTACGAGGTCAGGACTGAGAAGGCAGGGATAGAGGGCACCGACTTCACATGCGAGATGTCGGTCACCTCAAAAGCTTCTACAGATGCAGCATGCGTGCTCGACTTGTCTGTAAAGTCCTGCATGCGCATTGGGGCTGGTGAGGCCTTGGGCCATAATTCCGACATGTGTGGTTTGATGACGACGCGCTGTGAGTCGGACCGGGTCCAGGTTAAGGTGGAGAACGACGCAGGCGCTGAGGACAGCAGTCTGGCCAACGGGGCCTGTGCGACGGACAGTGGCTTGAGGGATGCGGCCGCAAACAGCAGCAGCTGTGCAGATGAGCCGCTAGGAAGTTACGGGGTAAGGCTGCCAACCAGGCAGGAATCCCTGCAATATGGGGACATGGCTGTCGTAGACGGCGCCATCCTCACTGTCAGCAGTGAGCCAACGCAGACGGAGCTCGCCAGCTTCGGCAGGTCGCTGTTGCCCTATGTCGCCAGCATGCTCTGCGATCCCCAGAGCCAGATCTTCGTATGCCCCCTGTGCAACAAGGTGTTCCCCAGCCCCTCGCTCCTGCAAGTCCATCTCAGCACCCATTTCCGTGAGCAGGAGAGCCCCCGGGCCAAGCCCGACGGTCACGTCAACGTGCCGACCTGCGCCGTCTGCGGCAAGACTTTCTCCTGCATGTACACGCTGAAGCGGCACGAGCGCACGCACTCCGGAGAGAAGCCCTACACCTGCGGCGCGTGCGGCAAGAGCTTCCAGTACTCACACAACCTGAGCCGGCACGCCGTGGTGCACACGCGCGAGAAGCCGCACGCCTGCAAGTGGTGCGAGCGCCGCTTCACGCAGTCCGGCGACCTCTACCGGCACATCCGCAAGTTCCACTGCGAGCTGGTGAGCTCAGTGTCACTCAGGAGCGAGGTGTCGCGCTCGCCAGGTGTCAGAGAGTGGCCACTGGAGGGCGCCTCCCCAGAGCTGCGGAAATGAGCCATCGGACGCTTTGGGTTTCATTCGGGAGTGACATTTATTTCGACGTGTGACGAGAAGCATCAGGGCTGTCCGAACCTTTTAAATAACTGCTGCAATTAATACCTCAGGCACCGAGTGAGGCTACTTACCATTCAAATAATTAATTCAGTAAAGCGGTCCAGAGCTGAGGGAGGGAACACCAGGTACCTGTGCTATAAGATCATTTTTCTTGAACTCCTGCAACAGACTTGCTAAACTGCACTTTAGAGGGAAATGCAAACTACTGCTAACTTATTCCTTTACACTTTATTAATAACAGGTGTGATGTAACCCCCTTCTTGAGAGAGACACGAATGGTGTGTCAGTGACAGCGAAATGTGACTGTAATTTTTTTTACAATCCCGCTGTTCCTATTACTGTGTGCAGGTTAACTAATGACACTGGATTCAGCTGCAGATATAAAGTTTAACAATAACCACAAAAAAAACTTGTTTAGAAACACTGACAGCTGTGAACATACATACGCCCATATAGGTATGTAGCTGTGTGTATGATGTGTGTAAGCTGTGTGTATGATGTGTGTAAGCTGTGTGTATGATGTGTGCTGCAAAAGTATTATTTATTAAAGGTGTTATTTATTCTCATGTTTTTTTGTTTTATTTTTGAAATTGAACTTTTACTCATGAATGTCAGACTTATGCAATTTATAGTATTCTCTATATCCTTAACACAGTAATAATGCTTTTTATTAATTTATTTTTCTTTCACTATTCTAATGAACATTTAACAGCAGCGTGACATATTCTTATAAGGGTGAAATAATTTCAGCTATGCTAAGTCTTTGATGACTATTTCAGGGATACTTTTGATTTTTGATCAGTTTTTTGTCACTTGTTCAAATTTCTTTACGTATCTTATATTAGTACCATTGTGTTAAACTTTGAAATGGTAATGCATTAGATGATCATAAGTTACTAGTCACTGACCAAGTCAGAAGTTTAGTATTTTTTCTTTGGATCTTTTGTTTTCTAATTGTGACAGTATATTTTATTCATTCATACTCTAGTGTTGACTATTTCAGTCTGAGTTTTTGTCGGTTTGAGGTTTACAGCAGGACATCTTAAAAGAATGGTTTTATTGTGAGTTTTATTTAATCCTCATATTCTTATAAAATTCAACAGGGAAAAATTAAATTATTCCCACAAATATATTTGGCATTGTAAATTCTGTAAAATTGAGCTCTCTCTGAAATTCTCATCCCTTATTGACTGGAAATGCTATTTAATGGCCAGTGGCCTCCTGTCTCTCCAAATAAATTTGTAGATGCATAATATATTCTAAAAATATGAAAGAAATGTCTGAATATATTGTAACAGGTAATATCTGATATGGATAAAGCAGCAGCTGGACTCCTGTGTGGCAGAAAGCGACACAGGGCTGCCCCATTCTTGCTGCTAATGCATGTCACGGTTTTGGGTTTTCATCTGTTCAATTCCAATAAAGAAACTTTAAAAAAAAAAAACAGAACGTGGCTTTTCCGCAATGGAACTACATCTGTTACAGATCTGTTGCACAGTAGCAACTTTCTCTTATTTGTACTCTGATGCTCTTCTAATTTGTATACAAATACACAGTATAATGAGAAAACTGGTTTGAATTGTAAGTTTTTTCTTCTTAATCACTTTACTGTTTTACAGTGCATTGCAGTTGAGAATGATGGTCATGGCCATTTTAAATGTAAACAAAGCAGTAATAAAAACGCCCTCTCATGCATTTCTGTTTCTTTGACGTGAAAATTTGCATTCCCATGTAAGGTATTTCAATAAAAGCAGAAAATAAACCAGAATAGACATGAAGAATAATGTATCATTAAACATCCCTTAAGAAACCAGGAAAATATTGATTTTTATTGAGTCGGACATTGTTCATTGTCCTGTGAATTTAGAAATTTTAGCTTTGACAATCATTTATATTTGTTCATTTTTTTCCTCCCTTTGATATGTTTTTCTTTCCAGTTGCGTGTTACAGTAACACAAAGAGCCTAATGCTTTCGTTCTATTACACAATGACAGCTTTTAGCGTATGTCAGTAAAACATTTTTGAGTGTTGTGAGGAACTTGAATCATGCCCCGGTCGTGCTGATCCTCTTGTGTACCACGCCCCCTCATCTACCCTGTGTGGAATCCCTGTTACCAGCTGTTTCGAGTCATGTTGATTGCTGTTGTCTATTTAAATCCACGTTAGAGTATGTTTCCCGAGTCCGGTCACTGGCGTCACTTTTATGTGCTACTCCGTATTCCTGCTTGTGTTCTCCCCGAATAAATCCCTCGTTTCCCCGACTCCCTGGACTCCTGCTCCTCTTTCACCGCTCCGTTCCTTTGACCCTGTGACAGAAAACTATAAAACTGAATAAATATGTTCTCAATCCTTTACACTCCATGTGGTGTTTACGTATTTAATTGCAGTCATTATTATTTTCAGCTGAGGCCTTCTTATTATGATAATAATCATTATTATGATTATGATAGACGGAAGAAGTACATACTGTAATGGTGAAATGGAGTTTTTGTGGAGTATCTCTGGAGCACTTTGGATGATAGCAGCAGCCAGGGGTGTGATGATCGGGGGGGAGCAGTCACCCAGGCAGCCAAAGTGGACGACTTTCACAGTCTAAGTGTGGAGTACTTTGCAGTCCATGGTGTGAAGGTTCCTCAGATTTGGTAGTGTTACCAATCTGCACTGATCCTTTGCCAAATCACAAGGCAGTGGATGACGAAAATGATTGGTTTAGCAAGACTACACTGGAAAAGCAATATTTTTAAGAACAAGGTATTTTATAATGTTACCAACAGGGACTGAGGTACCAATGGCTTGAAAGAACACTATCTCCTAGATGTGTCAAGAAATGCTTCATTGTCGTTCCACAAATATGGTTTTACAGGTTGATCACTGAGGTTTGTGTTATTCACAAGAAGCACCGATACCCATTTACAAGAACATTCTCTTTCTAATGGTCTAGGATAACAGCCACTGTGATTGTGTTGTCACTGTCACCGTTTTGTCACAGTGATGACCCATCAGCAGTGTGATTACCTGTGCTCTGAAAGCAGAGAAGAAGAAGCTAGTGAGGGGAAGCACTGCGCGGTTGCCTGATGTTCACACTGGAGGGAGGGAAGGCTGAGATGGTTAAAGGCGAGTGAGGCTGTCACTCCAGGTGCAGTCACAGGGCACACCAACCTGACGAAAAAGAGGATCAAATGTCCCCACAATGTGATATAAACCTGTCATTTTGACGACAAGGGGAAGCTCAATTGTATAAAAATCTGTGACTGCAATCAAAAAACTAAAAATAAAAATAAGCTAAAAATCTTGTATTTTGTTTGTTTACTAATGGCTAACGATTGGGCTGGGTGGGGGTTAAGGTTGTCATTGTTGGGATTTGGGTTTTTCCCCATAGAAATGAATGGACCATCCCCACAAAGATATGAGAACATTGTGTGTGTATGTGTGTGTGTGTGTGTGTGTGCGTGTGCGTGTATGCATATAATGCATAAGATGAACTATGCTGTACAGAACTTACTTTCAGCCACTGAAGCTTGATAAATCCAAATATTTTCTTGTGATATTTTGAGGTACTTTCAGCAGGCAACAAGGACATGACATTTTTGTTATTTTAATTTATTTGATGTTTTGTTTTGCTGTTGGATTTGATTATCACAATGTTTTCTGTAGCATTACTATTTTAAATTCTATTTACATCCTAGTAGTGAACAAAATATATGTTTTGTGCATTTAGTCATAAATATGGTAAGAGTGTATGCAAATCTTCTGGTCATTTTTACAACAATTTGATGTGTCCTTGAAAGGGAGAAGGTATTACCTACAATATTTTGTATTGTTTATAACAAACATGAATAAAACAAAAGATCACTTGGATATCATATGGAGTGTTAAATTGTGGATAGTACAGTATAATCAGTGGTGCATTCTGGGTTGGAAGTTCAATGAGTCAAGTAGCAAAGCAGTAAAATGGTTTGTACTGTAAAGAACTTCTTGTCGACAAGTTTCCTTCATATTTAATTCTTGATTTAGAAACAACAAAGGTTCTCCACTTATGTATCACATAATTAATATTTTAAAGGTTAATGCTTGTACAGCTGGTACTGTATTGATAAAGAACATGGAAGGTTGTTGGTTCAAATTCCAGAAGGGAACTTGCTGTAGTATCAGTGAGAAAGGTGCCTAAACTGGTTTGTGCAAGTCCTCTGTTCTTGTCAATGGGTGAACTGTAAATGATGTTGGGTATTAATATCATATCACACTTGAAAATTATGATTACGAGTGATATAATGGGAAAGAATATATTTATAAATTTCATGAATGTAATAAATGTTGCATTTATCCTAATGCTTGTTTTCCATTTTCTCTTTTTATACATCACATTATGCCATTAATATACACAGAAATGTAGAACAATAAAACATAGTTGTTTCTGATATCCATTTTGAACCTTAATTTCTATTGTTCGGCCATTATTCGGCTGTATTTCAGCATAATATTAAATGTTAAAGCATTAATTATTATCCTCATATTTTTATAATGACAAGATATAAATGACATAATTGTAAGAATAATTTTGGTTGTCAATGTATTCATGTACCACAAATAGGTCATCCCTTTGGCAGTGGCCTTTAAGAAAAAGGTTTTACCTAATGTCCCCACAATGTGATATAAGCCTGTGATTTTGATGTTTTGGGGGGCATTTTTTTCGGTCCCCACAAGGGCAAACTGAATTTTATTTAAAAAAAAAAAAATAAATAATAATAATTAAAAAAATAAAAAATCTGTGACTGCAATCAGAAAACTAAAAATGCCAAAAATCTTGTACTTTGTTTGGTTACTTATGGTTAAGACTGGGTGGGGGTTAATTAAGGTCGTCATAGTTACTTATGGTTAAGGTTAAGGCTGGGTGGGGGTTAAGGTTGTCATGGTCGTGATTAGGGTTTTCCCCATAGAAATGAATAGATGAGTCCCTACAAAGATGTGAAGGCAGAGAGCATGGATGGTCAGAACATGTGTTAACACATAAATGGACAAGCATGGTACATAAAAATGACATGTACAGCAGCACCAACAGCCATAGTTACTGTACTGTACAGTGTGTTAGGTTGTGGGTACCCTAAACTGAAGTAATAGGTCTTCAGTCGAGATTTAAAGACCGAGACCAAATTGGCATCCCGAACATAGACTGGCAAACCATTCCACAATATAGGGACCCTGTAGCAGAATGCTTTACTGCCCACTCACTTTATATGTGGAACGACAAGGAAACCTGCATTCTGTGACTGGAGTGGACGATGCAGCTTGTAAACTTGAAGTAATTCTGTGAGGTAGGCAGGACCTACACCCTTAAGTGCCTTATATATAAGTAGGAGAAGTTATAAATGCATCATTTAATGTTAACAGAATAGCAATTTCATTGTGCTTACGGAATGGCAATAAAATTCTTAAATTTTGAATCATCTCTGTATTCAGGCCTTTCACCTGAAGACACAGGGAATTACTTACAGGTCCTTACAGGTTTAGAGCAGACTGTCACCAAACAGATGTGTTTTCACAGGGCCAGTAGGTCAATGTAACTCCTGGAATCCCCAGTAGTGTCATCTATGTTTGACTCCTTTCTACATCTTAAGTTCTTTTTTCCTTTGTAAATATTTCATATGAAAACAACAGGTTTGAGGTGCAACTACATATGCTAGAGATGGTGTGACAGGGACAGAAGATGGAATTGTCTGGAGCCGGTCCCTGTGGAAGCACAGAGGGGTTACAGACATTACAGGCATATGCCTTTCCAGACAAATGTAAAATGTTCTATGCTACAATTTTGCAGTTATTTAGTGATTTCAGGCAAAAATGTATGACTATGTACTGCAAACAGGTTCTAATGCTGATCCCGGTGCCATACCAATGTCACGAGATCATTGGGAGATATATATTCTGGTGTCTCGCTGCAGCTGATGCCTGCTAGCCTGTGAGTTCATAGCCCAGCTCTAGAGATGGGAACTGTCAGACATTTCCAATCATCATCATCTTTTCAGTCTGAATAGATGTTGTCAGGAAATCACTAAATTTGACAAAGATAGATGAATTGTCAATCAGGATTATGAAGTGATCCACTATTATTATGCTGTTGTGTTTCAGGGTTGGGACGCCAGTTGTGGGATTTTGTAAATGACGTGAGAGTATGATGGAGACAGTTGCTCATAGATTCAGGAGATTTCGTTAGTCGCATGCATGATTATCGTGGTGCACCAGCAATGAAATGAAATTGAAATCAAGTCAGATCACATCAAATTAAACAAATCAAATGTTTTATACAAGTATTTCTGAATTAGCTAAGATGTATAACCATTTTTTTCTAGACTCGTCTCTCAAAATCAGTCTCATGTGTATACTTTTGTCATATGTCTGAAATAAGTGAGAGGTCAATACAGTATATACTGCATTTGTGTGTGTAAGGAGTGATATCAAAATCTACACAGATCAATTAGGTCTATCACTTACACTTCACCTGGCCCTGTCCCACCCAGAACACTGTAATGCCCACGTGAGGATGCTGTTTATAGACTTCATTTCAAAATTTAGCACCATCATCCCTCAGCAGCTGATCAGCAAGTTGGACCTGCTTGGATTGAACTCCTCCACCTGCAACTGGATTCTGGACTTCCTCATGGGAGACCCCAGATGGTCCACATCAGCAACACCAGCTCCGACACCATCACACTGAGCAGAGGTGCCCCCCAGGGATGTGCGCTGAGCCGCTGGTCTTCAGGCTGCTCTTCACGCTGCTCTTCAGGCTGCTATTCAGGCTGCTCTTCACGCTGCTCTTTCACGTTGCTCTTCACGCTGCTCTTCACGTTGCTCTTCAGGCTGCTCTTCACGCTGCTCTTCAGGCTGCTCTTCACGCTGCTCTTCACGCTGCTCTTCACGCTGCTCTTCACGCTGCTGACCCACGACTGCACCTCCAGTTCCAGCATCAACATATTATCAATTTGCATTCTTGCGGATGACACCACAGTCGTGGGTCTCATCAGAGATAACAATGATCCGTTGTAGAGAGGAGGTGTGATGGCTGGAAGCCTGGTGCAAGGCTTCAGAAGGACCAAGGCTGGCCACTCCCCGCTATGAATTGCACCAAGTTCGTCGGTGTTCACATCACAGAGGACCCCTCCTGGACCAGCAACACCGCTTCCCTGACAAAAACATCCCAGCAGCGCCTGCACTTTCTGCGCCGACTGAAGACGCACCTCCCCAAACCCATCCTCACCACCTTCTACAGAGGCACCATCGAGAGCATTCTGACCAGCTGTATTGCAGTTTGGTACGGAAACTGCCACGTCTCAGACTGCAGAGCCCTTGAGAGGATTGTGCAGACAGCTGAGCGCAACACCAGCTCTCTACCCAGCCTGCAGGACATTCACACCTCCCTCTGCATCCTTAAGGCCCCCCGCATCGGCCGAACCCCACCATCCCTCCCACAGACTGTTCACGCCCCTTCCATCTGGAAGAAGATTCTGCAGCATCAGGAGCAGGTCTGCTAGACTGTACAATACCTTCCTCCCCCAAGCAGTCTGGCTCCTTCACGCCCTGCTCTGCCCTATTTAACATATACTGACAAATGTTTTATGTTTATGTGTACACGCCTACGCGTTCACATGCCTTTATATCCTCATTGCATTCTTGCACTATTGCTCACATTTGTACATGCATTTACACGAGAAAATTTCACAGCAGTATACATGTCTACACTGACTGTACTGCCAGTTTCTCATAGTTCATAGTCTGTTGTTGTATATTGTATTGTCACAGCCTCCCTGATGTGCCCCCGTCCTAAAACTCTTTTTTAGATACATGTTTTTTATTTTTAGGTATATGCATATTTAGAGATATATGTACAGCTATTATTTATTCCGTCCCCCTCCCCCATTTATCCTCATTGTCAGTCTGTCTGACTGTTGTTATCCTGCTGTGTTCTACATTGCACCCGTTATTTTGTTTCACTCTGTGTTTTAATGTACATGGCTGAGATGAAAATATAGCTCTACTATTACTACTAGTATTATCTTTGCTAATACTATATTTACATTTTTGTATTAAAGGTGAAAATAAAGTCCCTTTCAACTTCATTTGTACGTTTCAAGCATCAATGGTGAAAAAGAAACTGTTGTTTGTGGAAAAATTAAAGGTTGAGTTGAAGCTCACTAAGATTCTGAGGGCTGCTTCATCGATTGTGTATTGGACTGTGGTTTGGGTTTGGGTGGGTCAGTACCTCGACCGTGTGGTTTGGGTTTGGGTGGGTCAGTACCTCGACCGTGTGGTTTGGGTTTGGGTGGGTCAGTACCTCGACCGTGTGGTTTGGGTCACTGTAACACTAAAAGATGGGATTCCTTAACTAATTTCACTTTTTCCCTGTGGGCCTGGATGTTCTTATTTGTGAGAAGTGGCTTCCATCTCGCTAGAGCAGCCCTAGAGTGGAGAGCTGCAGAGAGCATGCAGAGTGGTGGGCTGATGCAGAGAGCATGCAGAGTGGTGGGCTGATGCAGAGAGCATGCAGAGT
>JAODLC010000045.1:15841816-15852125 GCA_026781145.1 Hippopotamyrus pictus
GGTGTTTTCTGACAGACACATGCTGTAGTTTATCGGCGGTTTCCGCATCTTAGCAGTTTTCTGACAGACACATGCTGTAGTTTATCGGCGGTCTTCTCACGACCGGTGTTTTCTGACAGACACATGCTGTAGTTTATCGGCGGTCACCACACTACGGGTGTCTTCTGACAGACACATGCTGTAGTTTATCGGCGGTCACCACACGACGGGTGTTTTCTGACAGACACATGCTGTAGTTTATCGGCGGTCACCACACTACGGGTGTTTTCTGACAGACACATGCTGTAGTTTATCGGCGGTCTTCTCACGACTGGTGTTTTCTGACAGACACATGCTGTAGTTTATTGGCGGTCACCACACGACTGCTGTTTTCTGACAGACACATGCTGTAGTTTATCGGCGGTCACCACACTACGGGTGTTTTCTGACAGACACATGCTGTAGTTTATCGACGGTTTCCGCATCTTAGCAGTTTTCTGACAGACACATGCTGTAGTTTACCAGCGGTCTCATGCTGGGTATTTCTTCTCACCGGAAAAGTGTCTTTATGCAGATGTGTTTTATGTAAGGATGAGTGCGAGGCCACATCCCTGGTCATGGAGAGCACAGAGCGCAGCTGTCCTGGCTTAATGGGAGCTGCTCCCGCTTACAATCTGTCTGCTAGGCCCCGTTTTCAGCTCGTTTTGGGAAATGTGGCATTTGGTGATTTTTGGCGCCAGATCGCTGGGCACGGTAGGGTGTCACACATTCTGGGTGTCCAAATGAAACAGGCAGCAGCCTGAATGCGGTCCACTTAGGCTGGTTTCTGTCACAGCTCCAGGAGTCAGCCACCAGGCCCATGGAAGATCTCCACCAATCAAGCCAGCTCTCTGCAACGCCGTGTTCATGCAGGTCCATCCAGCAGGAAAAGTCATTGTGGCTGCAAGCTGAAGGAAAGACAAAAGAAAACAGGCCAGACCAGAACCTGCAGCCCTGAAGGAGTGAGGTTGTGACTCTACGACCTTTTAATTATCTGTAGTGATATTCATGGTGACCATTTGTATTTCTGTTTTTGCCTTACTAAATGCTGTGTCGAAGTAGTTTCTCTAAGACAGAAGAACAGTATTTTCACTTTAACTGGATTTATTGTTTTGATTCTTACATTTCTGCTGTAAAATTGTAGTTGTATTCTCAGTGTTGGCATTACAATGGCTTTATATGAACGTTGAGTGAATCATTCAAAAATGCAATTAATTGGTGATTTAGACAGTGACTTAGGTGTGAAATAGGTAACATATACTATAAGTAAAGTTCCTTAGTACTGCTACTGCTGGCCACAAATGTGGTGTGTCTCTGTGGAGGTCATACCAAGTCTGTTATGAAGGGTTGCTGTGCTGTTGTAGAATTCCATATCACTCAGTACGAAGGCAGTGAACCTGGTTTGGATGAAGATTTGGAACAAATACAGCATGGATGTCCATCTGTCTCTCAACCATTTACCCAGCACAAGGTCATGGGGGGGAAGCTGGAGCCTGTCCCAGACAGCACAGGAGGCAGGTCAGGGGAAGACTTTGGACAAGATGCCAGATTATCACACTCACACGTCATGGGCAATTTAGAGACACCTAACTTCATAGCTGTGGACTGCAGGTGGAGAACCCAGATGTGACCTCCACAGCATGAGGAGAACACACCCTCTACGTACAGAGTGTGAGGGGGTCCAAACCCACAGCCCTGAAGGTGTGAGGTAACAGTACTCCTCCATGCTGCATCAGTTGGGAAGCATTTCCATAATTTAATTCACAGCCCAATTCACACATAACCAAACACAAATGTATAAACCAGTGAACTAACTGAACTGTAGCCATGACGCCATAATGATCAGCTTAACGGTCACTTTAAATGTCACCTCAGGATGCCCACAGCTGTCTCTGGAGCACTGGTGAGTTACTTGTTGATCTACACAAACATCAGTGTCTACTTTATTTATGAATGTCAACAAACTCAATTATATCTTTGATTACTCCAGTATTTTTTTAAGTCTTAAATGTCAGTGTCAGTAGTAACATGAGCCTTCAAGTTTCTCCACGGCCCTGTACTGCCTAAGTGGGAATGGAAGATCTATGTATAGGTGGGTGATGTTGCATAACATTATTAAATATAAATATAGATTTTGGATGCAGCCCTTTGTTCTGCTGCTAAGCCCTGACAATGACTCCGTGCCCAGAGCTTAAGGAAGGGAACCTTCCCACTGTCACAGGCAGGACTCCAGGTCCCCCAAGGCCAGAGATGCAGAAAGCCCTCTACATCCTGTACCTCCATAGTAATGCCTCCAGCACATTTTACCATCACACATAGCATATGCTGGGATGCTCTGCACATCTACTTTTCGGCAGTGTGGCACACTTTGGTATCCAGATCATTTTAATCTGATGTGTCATACCAATAAAATCTATGGCTGAAATCATCACCATGAAACACAGATTTCATGTAAAAAACTCTTTTACAATAACTACTACACAAGCTGTTTACATAAAAGGAATGACATAACCGTACGACTAAATTTAAATCCATAAGATGTTATTGCTATTTGTGCTGTGTCATTACTGACATTGAAGACAGGGTTTGATGCCTATGTGCACGTTCTCCTGACCTCCGGGTCTCTGAGGCAGGTACGTTCTGATTAATGTTCCCGCCTTGCATATCTATGAGGCAGTCTTTGCACACTGAGCCATTTCATCATGCCCTAGCCTGCAGCCTGTTAGCGCAGATGGTGTTAGTAAGAAATACAGACCCTGACAGCTACTACACCAGGGTCACGACGGATTGCTGACACCTGTAACCTGCGGCCTGCTAGAGAGGCAGACACATGGCCCTCCTGAGATTCTGCCGTACATTAGTCAGTGTTTAGCCGGGAGAACATGTGGGTTTGCCTCGTGTCTGTTGGTATGAGTTGGCTGTGCTCACATCTGTCACACCATCTGGGCTCGGAGCCGATATACCTGCATTTTTATAAACCCAAAGCATACAAACAAAAGCAGAAGAAAGCACTGGGTGTCATTTTATATCACAAATTACAGCAGGCACTCAGCTGGAGACTCTGGGTATTTGAGAAATTTTGAAATGGCTAAGCTGGCACATTTTGACACACAATATCATAGTCTTACACCGACAATCAGATCACTTCACATCAGTTCCTTTGACTGCCTAAGACTTTTGGCCAGTACTATGTGGTGTACCAACAAATATTACCTCTGGTTCTCGATCGGTTTGCTACATTTGCTAAATTATTCCTGCACTTGTCTCTTGGGGCTATTGTGTGACATCAGCTAGCTGCGACCAGCTCCACCATTTCCTACTCTCAGACCACTGAAGCAGATTCACTCCATTTTAAAATCCTTTGTTTATTATTGCCTTATTCTTCTCAGGAGCCCGTGCAGAAAACTGACCACTCATCTTTTCTTCTTATTTTATTATATTTTTAGACCAAATGGTGATGAGCAGAGGCATAATATACTTTTATCATTTGTATTTTCGGATTTTTGGATCCCTTGGGAACCTTTTGGGTCAGGATCAGAAAATACATTTTCTAGTAACCAGTGGATTCTCCTGGAAAATAAAGTAAATCAAAATGAAAATAGTATTTTTCTGGAGAGCTAATAGGAAAGCCAGCCTGGATACTATTAATTACACCAAAACAAACTACAGTAATCTCTAGTATGATACATGATAAAATAACTTTAGCCTTAGGTTTGAATTACAGACGCTCCTCTACTTACGGACTTTCAATTTATGAACTTTCAGACATACGAATGAAGAGGACTGTAAATCCAAATTGTGTTCCTTGGGTTCTCATTTCCTGTCCGCAACATATTTACTTCTTTTCTGCGCGCCAATTCCGCCTAATACGACTTCTAGCCGCTACTCCCGCCGCGCAGCAGCGTAGCGTGCGTACTCCCAGCATCCTAGTTCTTTGTACTTCCGTATACCCTTACAATAATGTTGAATAACGACTTACGTACATTTCAAGTTACGAACGGAACATAATTCATTTGTAAGTAGAGGAGTGTCTGTATACAGTACGACACTGGAGTAGAGTATAATTATTCTTATTACTTCTGCCCCAAGACAGCAGTAACCGTCAGTAAGTGCTGCCTTACTCGGGGGGTACAGGGACTCTGCGGATGTCACCTGCATATGTTTGTACTATGAATTGGGCAGCATCCTGAGCAATACAGTAACAGCCACCTACAGTACATCCCTCCATTCTTAATGGTCTCATCTGAAAATTTGGTAACACTACTACTACTTACTACTCAAGTACAGACAGAGACGGACATTTCAGGTCCAGAACTTAAA
This sequence comes from Hippopotamyrus pictus, assembly GCA_026781145.1. Classification (NCBI taxonomy): domain Eukaryota; kingdom Metazoa; phylum Chordata; class Actinopteri; order Osteoglossiformes; family Mormyridae; genus Hippopotamyrus; species Hippopotamyrus pictus. The sequence goes on from JAODLC010000045.1 coordinate 15,846,155, forward strand.
AATCCAGACCAAGATTTTGTTCCAACCAACCAGTTGAGTACTCTGTGACTGTGACTCTTTATGCTCATCTGGTTGGTTGAAACAAAATCCTGGTTTGGATTTTTACTTTCTGGAATGGCCGGCTCTGAGTACAGAATAGAATCAATGCATGATATACATGAACTGTTATGACTGATTAATTATAAACGAACATGGGATCAGTACGTAACTAACATTTAGTTTCTGGTTAGTTAATACGTAATGTTAACAAGAAATCTAATCTAATTCAATTAATTAGAGTACAAGCAATTTCAGCCCAATTATATAATGATGCAAAGTATCCAGAGTCAAACAAAATCATTTAGGCTTTTGTTTTCTTTCATACAAGCACCCAAACAAAAAATGGTTAATGAGCTACACACAGGTTACTCTCATCTCCCATCAGCCCAGTACCTGGCTCATCCGATCCTCCCGTGTGCAACGCCCCCCTTGTTAACCTCATGTGAAATCCGGATGTTACCAGCTGTTTCTTGTTGTTTTCATTAAGTTTGTATTTAAGTCTATGTCAGAGTATGTATCCCCAATCTTGTCATTGAAGTCACCCCTGGGTCCAGCCTTGTCAGGTTGTTTATGAGTGCTGCTCCCTGTGATCCAGGTCATAGAATATCCTCTCACACAGTGCAGTTCAGGGGAATTTGCTTCTGTTACATTCCAATTCAGTTTATGCCAATGAAGCGAATTTCAAACTGTTCACATGAATTTCTCACTATTGTGTTTTTCTTAATCAGTTCTGTGTTTTATATTAGGATGCCGTCTTTTAATTTCAATTTTTGATTTTTGTGCCTGTAGGACAAGAGAGGGGAAAAGTCTGGATGTAATGCCAATATAGTGAAACATCCATCCATCCATTTTCCAAGCCGCTTATCCTACTGGGTCGCGGGGGATCCGGAGCCTATCCCGGAAGCAACGGGCACGAGGCAGGGAACAACCCTGGACAGGGGGCCAGCTATAGTGAAACATGGATGTTGCTAATTCTTTCTATTTTTCCTTCATAAAACTGACTGATTTTCAGTGAATATGTTGTATTCAAATCACTACTACTACAATTTCCACTCAAATCAAGAAAAGGGTATGGGAAATATTTTGATTTAAAATATTTTTGTCATAGGTACTCTATTTTGATGATCAGTTTTTACAAGATTATTGTGATAGCATCAATGTAATTTTAAGTATTTACCAGGCAAAGAGAAAGCCTGTTTGGGAAGAACACTGCAGATTTGCCAAATAGGAGCCAGGGTCACGATCTGAAAATATAGAAAGACAGAGAAATCAGTTACAGTCTAGTTTAACTGTAAATTTTAAATAGTTGCAGAAACCACATATCAGGTAAAACCCATGACACTAAAATCTATTTTCTGCACATTGGCTTGTTACTGAGCCTTCCACAAGCAGCTTGCAGACATATACTTTTACTGAATAATAGCAGTGAACCGTAAGACTAAGAGGAAAACCTTACAACTTATAACTACATTAAATCCAATAGATAAAAGACTGTCCCTCTGCGGTGAAGGGACTCTTGCCTGTTGCCTGTCCTGACCATCATGTCTCTGTGCGATGGTGTATATGCTAGTGTTCATCACACTGGTCTATATTACTCCAGAGTGTTATTCTAATATCACTGGGTACTGGACGCTGCTGAGAATGCGTCCTGGGAATCTCCTCCCACCTGCTGTGTTTTCCCACCTGGTTTATATACAATTACATGTCTCCCCTCCCCAGGCAATCAGCCCCAAAAGCCTGTGCTCCAAGCTGTTCCGTTCCGTCTTCTCTTTCCCATGAATACGACTTCTTTTTGTCTGCCCCCTTTTGTTTTTCTGTGCCTCCCCCCTACCGAAAACCGGAAAGGTCTGTGATAAAGTCTGGCTCCTCTCTCCCAGCTTCCCAGATTCTGTTCGGAGCTGAGCTTTCCTCCTCAAACGTTATGTTTCAGAAGGTTGTCATCAGTACCGATGCTGTATCAGACATACCCTCCCCGTGGGGTTTCCACAGAGAAGCCGTACCTGAACACCTGCAACAGCGTAACAAGTAAAGAATTGTCTGACTTCCTGTTAACCACAGCATGATTATAAAATATAAAAACATTTTTTTATATATAAACTACACCATTAAGAATTGAAGGTCTAATTGTAAGCCTACATTTTAAAGACAACCAGAATTCAGGTATGAAATTTGATTGCCTTTTTTCTGAACACACAATTGAAAACTATAGAAGTTAAGTGAAGACAAGACAAGATAAGATAAGATAAGATAAGATAAGATCTGAAATATCTTTATAACCATCTCCTGTACCTTTCCTCACATACTTTGGGAAAATCTTGTGCTGTGTTTATTTTGGAATATAACACTGCTTACAGTCATCCAGTGGAAGCTAATTAGCTCCTTATATTATCTGGAAGATAGTTGGACATGTACTGTATATATATTCAAACAAGGTTGCCTAGATTATGATAATTTTCAGAATTTTTTCTTTCAAATAAATTTTATAATTCAGAATTAACGTGTTTCATTTTCACAAATCTAAATCCAAAATCAAGTTTAGTGAATTAAGGGTTTATGAACTGTACTATACAAGCATCAAGAAACATGGAATATATAAGTATTCAAGCATTGTTGATTATTAACCTTCACAGTTAAAACATAATAAAATCAAAGCTGGATTCAATCAATTATGTAGGGGCTGGGTTGCAGAAAAGTTTATTGCATGCAAGTGACATTTTTATATCAACCGAGCAAGAGCACTATACTCTTAATGAATGACACAACTCATTGACCGATTCTGATTAATACTGATTTTCATAATGAAGGAATAAATATGTATTGTTATTTTGTCATGTTTCATAGTAGTTATATTAAATAATGTAATACTGTACCACTAACTACCAGTATAACACTCATAACTTGTAAACTCAAACATGCATAATATATTTTTCTGTGCATTTTATGTCGTCTTACAGAAGTAGTCAATTTGAATTATTTTTATTGCACATTAACCTGGTGAAACAACCAGGCGGAAGGTCAGAGGAATTTCACAGAATGGTATTATAATTACACACTTTTTCTCTATATCACTCACAAAGCTCTCTATAGGATATCTACGCTTGTCGTTGAGTATTTAGTCAAGCGTCAGCTCTGGTACAACTTAATTGCCAATAACCAGATGGCTTGCTGCAATTAAGAAAGTAATTCAGGCCAAGCACAGTTGCGTGCATCTTCACAAGTATTAATATCTTCAGCAGAAAAGACTGCCCTTGTGCCGGATACAACTGCGCTGTTAACATGAAATTCAGTATTCCATGGATATTCATTCTACAAACATTACTAAGTCTCCTGTCTATAATGTTGTTTCTTGTTAAAATGTGAAATGTTTATAAAACAAGTAGAATGTTATAGCAGTGCATCACTGCCGAAGAGTTCTTTAAATTGTTCTAGCACCATTATACAGCTACAATGCTCAAACAAATCCATGAATGCAGAAGATAGCATGCTTCTTATTATTTTACAAAGATAATGAATTGATGATTATGATGGTAATTATACAATTTACATAATAACTGTCTTGTATGAATAATTTATTAGTGGCAATTACTGTTTTGAAAATTTTGAATGCAGTTGAAATTGATTTTAACAATGTAGTTTGTTTTGCAAAAAATGGGTTATCGACTCTTTCATGAAGAATATTTTCATAGATGAATCTGTTAATTCACGAGTATCACAAACAGTTTTAAATAGCTACCAACTTACTAATTCTCTATAAGTCTTGCACTGTAATATTTGACAAGGGTAAACTTTTGCAAGTGTAGCAAAACAATAGTATAAATAGTGCAAAGAGTATTAAACCTAGAAATACTCAAAGAGATTTTCTTTGAACTTTTCATCATTTTTACAATACCTTAAACTCTCTCTATGACAGCATAATATAAACCACTGGTTCATATTTCTTTGGATCTGGTTATTTTTGTAGATTTTTTGTGTATCGCGTTCTTTAAAATCTCCCCCAAAGTCCCCTATGATTAATATGGTGCACTGTGACACCCATGTGCCCATCTCTGATTGGGTCGAGTGCTCCTCAGCCTTAAGGCATCACCTTTGATTGGGAAGCCTGTGGGCTTCTATGCATTTTGTTAGAAATGGCCAGGCGTGGTGCACAGGGAATCCTGGGAAGTGCCACTGTCACTTAGTTGTTGAAGCACCTGTCTAGAAACAGGAGATCTGGGTTCACAGCAGGGCCGGTTCCCTTCTTTTTGGGGGCAATATGTTTGGGTGATGGGTTCAAATCCCATGGCTAGCAGAGTGAGGCTCCATGCTTATTTAATGTTACAGAACATTCCTTTCTATTTGTTTGTGTACTGTTCAGAATATTTTTGAATAACTTTGGTCACGTTATAATTTAATGTAGTTTTCAAGTTCTGTGGTTACTTTCCCTGGAATCGAGGTTTCGCCAATTCCTTGTGTGCTGGAGCTGCCATTAAAGTAATTTCTGCAGCTACTGAAAGCCAATTTGACGAAGACTGGCCAGTGACTTAGAGATTCAAAAAGCGGTCATTCTGTTCTCTCGCTAAGACACTCAATCGCCTGATCTTAGCTGAAAAAAATATATATATTAACACAGCCAAAATTTAAAAACTGTGAAGTTATGTCACACAAGTAGGAAAAAAACAGGGAATTAGTTATATAAATCATATATGAAATACTTAACATTAATTGAATTCCTAGCCATGTTAGAGAGAGACAGGTTCTCTTTGGACAGAATTTGGTGGAAATAAAAACAGCTACTCCCATTACTCAGTGACAAAAATGTCACTTATGAACATGTTCCGTGGTGGTGGGAACAAAAATCTCAAGCTGTGAGATCCTCCCCCAACAACAGCCGCTAGGATGAACAACACAGACGCGCCGCACGATGTGCTGCCTCACACACTCCCGGCAAAGTCACTCACAGAGACTCGCCGAACAGGAAATAGAACATGCAACAGTAAGAATAATATTCTTGAAAGTGGAAGCCGATAGTGGAGAAAACTCAGTAGTGAGTAGAAAATTGCTATCAAACTATAATTCTGTCACAAGTGATAGACTCTGCGTAACAACGTAACAAACCCCGATAAACCTCTGTTCTCTGCCTTGGTTTTGATTCTGAATATATGGCTGCTCACTTGCAATTTTACATATGAATTTAGTAATACTGTGCTGGAGTTCCTAACCTGGGGTATACATTTAAAGGGGAAATTTAGTATTTCCTACAATTAAGTAAGAAATGCCAGAGTATTAGTATTAGTACTTATGATGCCCCTGTGACCAAGAGGAATCACATTTATTTCCCTATCACGATTCTAAGAAAGAGTCCGTAAGTTTCACTTCGCTTTTATGTAAGACTTACTTTAGCACCTGTTTTCGCTGACCGAAAGAAATCTGAAGAGAATTTGCACTTTTGTGTAATAGGAGAAAAACCAAAATAGTGTATAGCACTTGTTTATACAGCCAATTATAAATAGGCTGTCAGGGTCAGAGCCGGTCCGACCCCGCCCTCCATGTCTCCTCTCCGTTTGGCCAGCAGGTGTCGCTGGCCATCCTGTTCTCCTCCCTATTTCTTGCCCCTCAGCCCCAGTGTGCCCAAGTCTCTAGTGTGTTTCCCCTGTTCCTCAGTCTGCCGCAGTGGTCAGTGGGCTGAGTGTGGGCCTCAGATACTGTTCTCTTGAGTCATGGGTTTGAGTCTCACCTGTATTTTGGATTTTTGTTTATTTCATTTATTTTGCTTTATGCCATTTTAGCGTTCGAAAGGTTTACTTTTGTAAGGAATGCTCTGCTTTCAGATAGCAGGGGAAACCTGTATAACCTGGCCTACAGGATTTTGGTGTTATGCAAGGCATTTAGAGCATTCACTGGGCTCACTTTGTGTCCATCCATCCATCCATCCATCCATCCATCCATCCATCCA
>JAODLC010000045.1:15919455-15934688 GCA_026781145.1 Hippopotamyrus pictus
TTATATTCAACTGGTTGGTTGAAAGAAAATCCTGGTTTGGATTTTTACTTTCTGGACCTGAAATGTCCACCTCTGCTCGGCTTATCAGCAGCAACGGTGGCCTCAGACAGCCGTCTGCCTGTCATGTACTATCTATCTCACTAATAAATGTAAAAATGGAGAAAAATTACTCTTAAAAACAACCATACTATAGCACCATTTCCTGAAAGACACAACTCATTTATAAATACCTGGAAGATTTACTGGGGAACCCAAATCCTGTATTTTCCAGAGGGAGCTTTCATATGCAGTGTACCCACTAGGGAGCTTTTGAAGGTCTTAGCTCTGTAAGATATCTACCACAGCACCATGTGACAGCACCATGTGACAGCACTGTGGGAAGCAGCGCCGTGGGAAGCAGCGCCGCCAGCCTGATGCACAGCCAATCAATCATGAAGCTCCTGACAGTCATTTCTTTGGGGCTTGTTTTCAGCTCTTTCTTCCAACAGCAGGAACATCATGTAGCAATGAAGTGCATCAGTGCTGGATGAGCGATTACCTTACGTGGTACGACAGGCTGTTTTTGCTGAAAGGAACTTTCACCTTTTGCCTTAAATCATTCAACTGTCAAAAAGAGAAGATAAACAAAAGGTTTCAACCAGGGCTGGCCCAACACTTTCCGGAGCCCATGCGAAATTTGTCATCTTTAGTAGTCATCTTACTCTGTATTCTGACAGGCCGATCGGTTGGGGCGCCCCCTGGTGGCCGCTGCGCCCTCAGCAGCTGCATCGATTCACTTATGACATGGGCCAGCTCCGATTTTACAATCTCAATTCATACCCCTATGTGATCTCATTCTTACATGACAATTCTGCCATGTCTGCATGAGCAGGGAGATCCGTTACGTCAAATCAAGCACTCCCCTTTTTCTACATAAGCTGTACGAACCGTGTTACACCATGAGACATGTCTGACAACGTGAAAGAAAAAGTTTTAAAAACATGAATAGAATACTCCAGATTTGAGAAGACTCCTCTGGTGATGGTAAGGAAGAGGAAAGGCATTTTCCAACCTCAGTTCGAACAATAATGTTGTTCTCATACCAGAAAAAGGGTAAACAGAAGAGTTTCAGCTCTCGAGGGTAACGCAACAGATTTGTAGAAAAAGACGCCGAAGGTGTTATAAGTAGGAACAGACTTAAGTATATGTTTAGTATTACTTGCAGTTGAAATGAGTTGACTGTTAAAGCCTCCAGCAAAGTTGATGCGACAGTCACATTTATGTAATGATAACAGCATTCCAGCTGTGGACTGTCTGGGCGAGAGCAAAAATGTGGACTGTTTGGGCGGGAGCAAAAACGTGGACTGTTTGGGCGGAAGCAAAAACGTGGACTGTCTGGGCGGGAGCAAAAACGTGGACTGTCTAGCGTCCCTGAGGACCAAGTTGAAAAACACTGCTGTAGAGTATTCAGAACCAGATCCGTCAGGCTTTGGACTTCTGCCAAAAATGTTACACTTGTTTTATTCTTTTGTTGTTTCCTTGGCTCAGGCACTTGATAAATGCAGACTGGACATTCGACACTTGGCACAGATACTTTATTCATAATAAAAAAGAACATTTCAAGCAGTTCATAACTTTGCAGCTCTGGGTGGGTGCAGACTGGACACAGCCCAGTTAAAAGCAGCCCTACTACCCTCCAGAGGAAGGACCAACGCCAGTGTTCCTCAACCCGGTCCTCGGGGACCCCCAGCCGGCACATGATTTTGCTTCCTCCCAGCTCCCGAGTTGGGAAACACTGACCTGGATGACAAAGGCCAAAAGTTCATTGAGTAATCGAGTGACGTGTGCAAAACCCAGTCTCAGTCCTCCGTGGCACATGCTTTAACAGTACAGGCATGTTCAATGAGGCAAAGACAAAACACAGTCATAATTAATGAGGTACTGTGCGCCTCAATCACCCCACAATGTGTGATTATTGAACCAAATAAACCGAAGAGGGAGGTGGTCTGGATGTCTTGAAAGCACCTATCCAGCGTGACAGAATAAGTTACCTCTTATTGCGTAAGCACCGCATGTAAATCACAGGAAACCAATAAGCTTTCCTAATATTTGTTTGAAATAACCATTTTAACGTTGTTAAATTTCTTCTGTGTTATCACAAAACCCTTTCATTTTTAAATATGCTGTAGGCCTACTCGGTGCCTGAAGTGGGCCTGTACTCAACACCTGTTTCCTTTTCTCTTTCTCAGAGTGCAGGTTCTTCTCAATATCAGCTGGTAGTGAATAACAAGGGGAGTACTGGCATCTGGGGCTGCATGAGAAGGGGAGTACTGGCACCTGGTACTCAAAAACAAGGGGAGTACCAGCACCTGGTACTGAATAACAATGGAAGCACTGGCACTTGGAGTTGAATGTCAAGGGGAGTACCGGCACTTGGAACTGAATAGCAAGGGGAGTACCGGCACTTGGAGCTGAATAACAGGTGGAGTTCTGGTGCCTGGTGCTGAATAAGAAGTGGAGTACAGACACCTGGTGCTGGATAACAAGTGGAGTACTGGCACCTGGGGTTGAATAAGAAGCGGAGTACTGGCACCTGGTAATTAAAAACAAGGAGAGTACCAGCACCTGGTACTGAATAACAACGGGAGCACCGGCACTTGGAGCTGAATATCAAGGGGAGTACTGGCACTTGGAGCTGAATATCAAGGGAATACCAGCATGTGGAGCTGAATAACAAACGGAGTACTGGTGCCTGGTGCTGAATAACAAGGAAAGTAATGGCACCTGATGCTGAATAAGGAAGGGAGTACCAGCACCTAGTACTAGATAACAAGGGGAGTACTGGCACCTGATGCTGAATAAGGAAGGGAGTACCAGCACCTAGTGCTAGATAACAAGGGGAGTACTGGAACCTGATGATGAATAAGGAAGGGAGTACCAGCACCTAGTGCTAGATAACAAGGGGAGTACTGGCACCTGGTACTGAATAAGAAGGGGAGTACCAGCACCTAGTGCTGGATAACAAGGGGAGTACTGGCACCTGGTACTGAATAAGAAGGGGAGTACCGGCATCTGGTGCTGGATAACATGTGGAGTACTGGCACCTTATACTGAATAAGAAGGGGAGTACCGGCATCTGGTGCTGGATAAGATGTGGAGTACTGGCACCTGGTACTGAATAAGAAGGGGAGTACCGGCATCTGGTGCTGGATAACATGTAGAGTACTGCCGCCTGGTGCTAAATATCAAGTGGAGTACCAGCAGCTGCTTCTCCCTACTCCAGGCACTGACTGTACTGTCTCAGGAACTCAAGATCCCCAGCAGAGTTCTAAGTGCAGTGCTTTGGTGTTTCTTCCCAAATATGCAGTTCCTCCTCTGGAATGTTCTGGCACCCAAAACAAACCCAGCCAACTCAACACAGCTTATGCAAGAACAGAGCCCCCCATCTCAGCCCTCATTTAATACAAATACTGGGTTATATGAATCAAAACTTCAAGGTACATTTTCCACAGGCCAGCACCCCTGTGTACGCTTTCAACACCTTGTGATAAGGTGGCGCTCTTCATGGGGGCAACAAAATATTCCGGAAGCATCCCTACCGCTTCATACCTTTGGGGCATCATTTCCATATAGTTCAGGTGAGAAGCTGCAATCATGTGCTTAGCAACGCATATGTTTTTTTATGACATTTCATAGTTTTCTGTTAAACATGATGTTTCACTTGAAATTAATTCTCTACTACAGTAATTATTAGGGTAGGTTGAACAAATAAACTTGAACAGGTTTGTCGTATGACTTCAGGACCATCGATGAAATATATATCCCAAATATAAAGTTTGCGTTTGTAGTTATTTTGGATTATTTCCCCTTGAAATTTTTGTCCAGTATTTGGAAAAAAAGTTTTCAAGTGAACAGAAGAGTGTTTGCTTTAATTCCATTTAATATGCAACAGGGCAGATAATCTTTCACTGGTGACAAGGAAATATAAACATGTTTAAAAGGTCGTTGCTAGTCTCGCTCTCCAAGGTAACGGAATACATACAGCACTCGGTAAGAAAACGTTCTTGTAACACGCTCAAGCTATCAGTCACAGAGCATGCTACGTCCCTTTAGCACAAAGGCCATTTACGTCTGTGAATTGATGTTCTTCTGTAAAAGACTCTCTATGAATATTTCTCAGCTTGCTAGAACATGGCGGTTACATCTGAGTGCTGTGACAACCATATGCAAGAACAGAGCCCCCCATCTCAGCCCTCATTTAATACAAATACTGGGTTATATGAATCAAAACTTTAAGGTACATTTTCCACTGGAAAAAAATGGCATTTTCGTATGTCTACCCACCGAGAATTGTCATTAGTCATCCTTTGCAAACATCCCTCTGTTCATAGCTTTTATAAAAGTTGAATTTATCGAAGTAGTTTACATCAGGATGAGAAGCCAGTTACAGCAACAAACCCAGGTTCAAATCCTTTATATCTTAAAGAAAAATACTATTTCCTTTTGAACGCAGTTTCTTACTTGATTAAAGTGTCTTTTCCTAATTTCATTGTTGCAATAAACTGCAGCTGGATTTATTCTTAAGTCACTTTTGCTTTGGTATTTGCTTTGCCCAGTTCAATAATTAAAAACTCATCTCAGGTCATTAGTGTCAGAACCACTTCACCTCATAAAATTTTCTCTGAAATCCCAGTTTAACTGGCTGAGCACTGTTAAGATCAAGGTCTGATGCAGTGTAGGTACAGTAGCCAATGAACTAGTCAACGCACATCAATATGATATTGAAGAGATATAAATTACACAAGTCACAAGGTTGGTGCTATTTTTTATTAGCATGTTGAGTTTAATTAAAAATGGCAATAATAATAATAATAATAATAATAATAATAATAATAATAATAAGAAGAAGAAGAAGAAGAAGAAGAAGAAGTAATAACTTAAAAACTGTCCCCATAATCTATCAAAAGTGTTTTACACATTTCAGAAACTATAATGGCCACAAAAGTCAAGATATATATACTAGTGGTTATTTTAGCACTGAATGTTTAGCGTAACCCTCTCCAAAATGTACCCTACGCACCGCCAGAGGGGGCTTCTCAGCACAGCGTAACCCTCTCCAAAATGTACCCTACGCACCTCCAGAGGGGGCTTCTCAGCACAGCGTAACCCTCTCCAAAATGTACCCTACGCACCGCCAGAGGGGGCTTCTCGACAGAGCGTAACCCTCTCCAAAATGTACCCTACGCACCGCCAGAGGGGGCTTCTCAGTACAGTGTAACCCTCTCCAAAATGTACCCTACGCACCGCCAGAGGGGGCTTCTCAGCACAGCGTAACCCTCTCTAGCCACACTTTGTTTCCAAAAAAATGACAAAAGATTCACCACTTGGTGATTTTGTTCTTTTTGTTTATACGCCATAACTATATAAAACTGACCTGAACCTGTGATAGATGCTGCATTACTGCAGGGGCCGGTTTCCTCCTCCATGAATTGCCAATAGTCAACAACTCAGGCAGCACCCGGCTGGGCTTGCAAGGCTTCAGCTTTGACCAATTTTTTTTAACCAATCACCATCACTGCGTTTCGATGCCTGACAAATCCTTTGCCAAGCCCAGTGTATCCTGTTACCCTTGAACCACTCCTGGATAATGAGGTAAGTAGCTGGTTGACCTAAAGGTGGATGGAGTATCTGTGAAATAATTACAAAACGTCCTTGTTCCGACTTCCTGTTTGGATCATTTTCATCCACTCAATAAATTAACTCAAAAAAGTAAGCTACAGTAATGCATAAATCCCAATTAGCAGAATATGAATAATATTAAACTTTAAATAAGCAAATAATTCGTTAAATTCAACAATCTCTACTAAAATAATTTTAGAAATGTAATCAGGTCCGAGCGCAGATGACTTTTGTTCTCCTTATCAGCGCCATCTTCATGTTCTGTGTCACCCCCACAGTGGAGGAACGTAAGCCATCCGAGTCCGGACCCAGTTGCTGTATATACCACCGGGTCGCTTGGTCGATCAACCGATGGTACCAATCATCTGTGAAGGTACAGCTTGGCCTTTTCACAAAGACTTATTCTGGATGTTGTTACTAAAATCATTTTACTGTAACTGTGGTACATTTCAGATTTCTAGTATAATGTAATGCAGGATGTGGGAACATAACAAGCTTTCCAAATGAGAGGGGGATATCGAGTCTTCTAAGTGCTGTAATAAGAGCAGCTTCAAATCATTCTTAAAATAGCATGCAGTTTAATCAAGCCCCGACCGCTCCCTAAAGAAAGTGTCGCTCCAATCCTGCTTAAGACTTCCCCAGTTTGAAATTCCTGCCCTTGGTCTTATCTAGCTCCTCAGGATTTTGGATACTTGGATTCTAACCCTATGTACACAGAAGTGATTAAAGTTTAGTCTTGCCAATGTGTAAGTTTGCGGCAGAGCGACTTGACTGTTATGAAAGACAACCTTAGGGGGACTAAAGACGCATGCAGAGTTCAGGATAAGGCGTCTTACAAATGAACGTAAGACGCTTGGTTGCTTTTCTGCCTACTCACTACAGTGCCATGATGCATCCAAATCAAAGCCTATATCCTGCTTTAAAAGTTATTTCAGAGTATGAGTTGCTGGTAGTAGATTCATTACTTTACCCTGAGTGAATTACTCTCCATTAATCCTGGCAGAATTCCATGCGTCAGCCATGCCGCTCCCCATAACGCTACTTAAACCTAGAAATGTTTCCTGCTACCCCGATACATTCTTCGGTGGGTTTTGTCGGCTCTGATTTACAATGTTGTTCTAAATGAACTCAAACGGTATGGTATATGTGATACTTTAAAGAGACAACGAAGTATCAGAAATTAGAGAAAATAACCCAGGCATTTGGGAAAAAATAGTATGGGTCTACACTACAGGGGAATATAATCATGGACAATCTGTCATACTGTAAGAAATGAGAGACAGGCTTGGAAATGACAGAGTAGTGAGCAGTACTGCATGCACAGCGCTGATGAGATGTTACCAGTGACCTACCTGATAATGTCATCATTATGACCCAGGAAAAACTTCTGGCTGTGGTCCCTGGTGCTGTAAACCACGCCAACCCCAGCCACGAAGTACACCACCTCCTTGCTGGCCGTGTAGTACAGGTTGTTGCGGCACTGGTGTCCCCTATAGCCGTATATCCACTGCAGTCTGAGCTGGGAGCGCGGAGCTGTCCTGTCTGCCATATCACTGCCCTCAACCTACCTAACTGTCAAAGCTGCAGCCCAACCACAGCCTAAACGATATTCGCAGCACTGTATGGTCTTACCTTAGCTTGGCATTAAATCTTGGTACAAATTACAAAGTATGTGCTTCATTCGTGCAACTGAAAATCTCCCCTTTGTACAACTGTATACTTATTTCTTAATTGTTTAATTCTCTGTATATATTGCTTATAGATTGTGATAAAGAAATGATAGAAAAATGTACTAAGAAATTTTCTTTTCCTTATCGATTTCCGAATTAAACTCGGTTACGAATTAAATAAAAACTTTTCTAAAACTTTTCTTTCAAACGCGTAGAAAACAACTAAAATTAGATTTAGATTAGACGAATATTTTAACGGGAAAAACTGTCATTAAAGCAAATTAGTACAACCACCAAAACATAATCCGCATACTAATCCCCTGCCCTGTCCTCAGACATGAGAGAAAACCTTTCCATGAGCCTCCTCGTTATGAAACACGAATAAAAATAGTAACTACATCGCAATCAGATTTGTTTGTATGAAAAAAATCAACCCGCAATCAAAAGCACCGTTCGGACCAATTATTCGTATTAAGTTGCATACAATCGAAGAGTCTATAGACTGAAACCTTTTCCCATACAGTTTACCCCTGAAACGGTGCAGCCTAAGCAAGGACGCCTGAAATTCAATTTATTATTAACTTCCCTGCAATGGCAAATTAACAGCCAAGCGAACAATCTTCCTCATCACACTCCTTTCTCCAATTTGCATTTCAAACTGTAAATTAACGCCTGGCATCAAATACAATGTGCAATAAAAAAACGGATAAAGAAACAATATTGCATACAAAAAACATAGCAACTGATTTCTGTAATGCAAACTTTAAAAAGGCAGTGGTTTAAGGAAGACGTGATCTGTAAAAGCCTGCCGCTGCTCCAGCGAAATCCCGAGACGAGGCGCTCTGCTTTCTACCTGACCGCATCTTTAAGAGACTGAGGCATTTAGAGACCTCCTCCAGCCAGTGACGCCCGAATGAGGCCGGCCGATCGCAATGGCTCATGGGGATTGATGTTTAAGTGCCCTTCTTACTTTTACCGTCAAAGCACAGGTAACATGCCAAAAGAACTACAACTCCCGGCATTCAAATAGTGCGCGCTGTCCGAGGTCCTGCATTTTGGAAACGACAGACATTACCTCGAAATTCCGATGTTCGTGGTAGCAAAGGTATATTTTAATCCATGAGATATAAATATTATCTTTTATTATTAGAAATATCGTTGGACTTTGCCTGCTTGTCATGTTATCATTTTAGCATAATGTGTGTGTGTGTGTTTAAATATATATATATATATATATATATATATATATAGAGAGAGAGAGAGAGAGAGAGAGAGAGAGAGACGCACACACACAAGAAGAAAAGAACATTTAAAAGTATGTTTAATATTTCTTATTGTATTTGATTACTACTAAAAACTGAATTCACTTAAAGACTTCGAATTTCTTTTGATTTTAATCAGTAAATTGCTTATTTACATATTATGGTGCACAGAGACCGTATAGAATAATCCATCCAGTTTACAATCTTGTATCCTGCATGGTAACGCTGGTGCCCAGAGCCCATGCCAGGCAGTATAAAGTATAAGGCACAGGCACACTGGATGGTCCATTGTAGAAATGAACTTCTTATCTGATGACTTTACTATGGCTTACCTATTTTGGTTACCTATAATTGGGTAACAGAAGCTGCTCTTGGCTGGGTGCGCTTTGAGCCCAACTTTGTTATGGAGAGTAGTGAGCAGCGTTCGGTCATCAGCGGCTCTCTTACAGCACTGGGCTCAGCAGTAACCTTGTAGGGGGTTCGGATTTGACGGTTAGTCTGTGTTGGTATGTTTTCTCAGGTCTTGCCAGTGTAGGGCTGTTTTTTGTGTTTGTCAGTGGTTGATGATGTGGGTAGTCTGGAGTTCATGGTCCCTGTTTGACCAGAGTTTGTCTTTGGACTTGGTTGGCTGGTTTCTCTGTCGGGGGCTTCAGGATTCCAGGAGGCCACACCTGCTGTGCTGCTGGTGTCCTGATTCTGGGAGTTAATTTTTGTCCCAGGTTTTGTATTTTTGCCTCTTTCAGGCTCCGAGTTTGGGGTTTTCCGGGCCTCTGCAAATTTTTTTTTATCTCATCCTGGCTGTCTATCCAGTCAGTGACCCAAGCCCCCCTGATTCCCTGTTTCCAGCAGTGTTGGGGCAGTTGGGCTCAGGTCAGAAGTCCTGGTATGATGGATGGGTGGCCCAGATGGAGCTTCTGTCACAGATCTGGTTTTGTGAAGCTAATAAAATGTTTTAATTTGTATCCTGAGTCCAAGCTGTGACAATGGAGTTACAGAGAACTGGAAGGGAGCAAAAACTGGACCTTCTGTTGGTCCCCGGGTCTGGTTTGAGAAATACTCATGATGAGACCTAATTAACCCAACTGCAGGGCTTTAGACTCAAAGAAACCCTCATGTTACAAGAAAAACACAAGGGGGGCAAGATTTGAACCCCAAACCTGAAAGTGTGAGGCGTGTATTCAGCTGTACACATTATATACATTACCTGGTAATGATAAATTGATTTGTAAGTGGCTGCCAAGTAACAAATGAATAGACCTTATCTCTCTGCTACAGGGAATAGCTGTGTTCAGGACCGCAAAGGCCTCCAGAGGGGAATCCATGCAGCAGAACTCTTCAGGACATTTACATCAAGAGATGTACAGTAGGAGCAGGGCCTTCAGGATCTTGAAGGACGCATCCCACCCCAACAACAGCCTGTTTCAGCTTCTGAAATCAGGAGAGAGACTCAGGAGCATCATGGTCAGACTGAGAGGCTTAGGAGGAGTTTCTACCCCCAGGCCATAAGGTCTCTGAACCTGGGCGTGCCACTGCACCTCACACCCTGACATACATCGTGCTCTTGTACGCCTCACCAAATCCGCACTGCTACACTGCTCACTTTTTTATGTCTGTGTTACCGTTCATTTTGAACATACTTCTCTGCTTGCATTTTAGCTTTTTGCACTCTAACTTTAACATAATTGGATTTTTAACTTGCACAGTCTACAAAAGAGCGGTTCAGGATGCATTTCGCTGCGTGTTGTACTTTGTATAACTATGTATGTGACAATTAAAGAATCTTGAAATCTTGAAAATAAAGAACTCCAGGAAACTGTCATGAAACAGAAAATATAAATAAAGGTTCCTTTCATGTACAGTCAGAATGGCATTATCTCTGAAATGAATTTTTTTTTTTGTCACCATGCATCTTGGGGGGGGCCATTTCCCTGGACATTATTATTAGAAGTACAGTTTTTTTTATTTACTAGCTGTCTAATTATTAGAGAGCTATGGATGCCTGCTTTATGGATTTGGTAGAAAATTCTGAGAATAGTGCAAAACACTGAAGTAGTTGAACTAAACAGAATAAATATTGTAGAATCTAGCCAGACTGAAGCTTCCCAGTCTCAGAGGTACAGAGTGGCTGTTTCACCTGCTGCCCCAGGCCACTCGGTGAAGAACGGGCTTCATCACTTTCTCTGCCTGCTCCATTCTCAAAGTACCACAGCTTCTTACTCTATTATAATCAGGCATTGTGTCTAGGATGGACGCAATAGCGAATTCAATGTAGATTTAAAACTGTAAAATTGAAATGCAATTAAATAAATAAATACATCATCAAGTGATTCACTGTTTTCTATGCACTGCGGAATAATATATAGCAGTAGCATAGAGTAAATAACATCAATTAAATTAAATTAATAAAATGCTAATGTTTATCTTCAGCTATATATTTTGCACAATTAAAAAGACTTCTGTGTACCAGATAAGACTTCATTTGATGGTATGTGAAATGATCGGTGCTGATACACAGTATGGAAGCTGACAGTAGAGACTGATTTTTAAAAGCATTTTAATGACATCGCACATATTGAACAGGTATGGTGAGTCTACAAGGGCAGCCCAATACATGAGAGAGCCAGACCTGCTTCACCCACAGCCATGGGCTCAGCAAAGGCGAAAAGAGAGAGAACATTCCCATAGTGATTTTTTTGATTGTGCATCTGGATGGAAATTTTCAATGCTATAGTTACAATGACAGAGAAATGCACACTATGTATCAAAGAGCAAGTTAATATAGCAAAAAATTTAAACACACAGTGCTATAGCCAACAAGCAAGCATCTGTTTCGGAATAACATTTTTTCCCATTAAATGCTTTGATTCCACTTTTCCACTTAACAGCAATGCTTTAACATGTTTATAATACATCTATATTTTTAATATTCTGTACTAGAATGACATAAAATGTGTAATGGAACTGAGGAACAACAAATAAAATGAAAACAGCAAAAAAAGAAAACAATGTGAAATTAAGTAACTAAAATCCATTTATAATCTCAGGCTTTCTTGTGTCCCCAACATTGGCACCGGTTCTGATCCGCACATGTAAATCCTGGCATTACTGTGGTGACATTCGACTTCTATGGTTTTGTGTCTATATAAATGTGGTTTTCTACAGTGTCGGCAAAGGCAATATACCGCCTGGAAGCTTATAATGGATGAACCGTCTATTAGGAGAGCGCAGAGCTACCTGTCTATCAGGAAGTGGCTGAGGGACACGGACCGGCACCATGGACTGTGTTCAGAGCGGCTGAGGGACACGGACCGGCACCATGGGCTGTGTTCAGAGCGGCTGAGGGACACGGACCGGCACCATGGGCTGTGTTCAGAGCGGCTGAGGGACACGGCCCGGCACCGCGTCGCCATACCGCCGATGATAAGGGTGCAAGTCGTCTTCACCAGACAGCCTCACAAAATTGAGGAAATGTTTAAATATATAGAGCCTATAAACTACTTATACTTACAAAAAAGAGAAGAATTACCAAAAATCAAATGGCAAAAAACCCACAAATTAAGAAAGAGCAAAACCAAAAATCTGTCTGGTCCTGTCAAGACAGTTAAAGTTTCGAGATGGAAGCTGCCCAACAGATCTCACACCCTCACTTAAGACCTTGTTTTGTGTCCTCCGTATTCTTTTAAAAACTGTCTGTAAGTTCTACACCCGATCCCAGGAATGTTAGGCACAGAGTGTTTAGTGTTGGTTCTCAGCTTGCATGCTTGGAAAATCACTGGAGTTGGCTGGAGACATGGATCTATTTCTTCTTGCTGAACAGGCTGAAGCGCTTCTCCTTCTCCTTCTCCTTCTCCTTCTCCCTCTTGCCCGGGCTGGACTCCGTGGTGAGGCTCACGCTGGCGGGGAGGGTCTGGGCGCGGCTGGAGGTCGGACTCGCCTGCCCGCTGGAGGTCAGAGCCGAGCTGTCGGAGGCCGCGGCGTTCCGGATGGCCTGGATCCAGGTGTTCATCTCCTCCTGTGGGCGGGATTCCAGCACAGACCGTCAGCAGAGCGCCACCCGCTGTCTTGTCACAGTGGCTCACCAGAATGAAGCAGGACCTTTTTCCAGCTGTGGTATTTCTAATTACCTTACATTCGGATGCTTCTAACAGCTGAAGAGGAAAGCATGTGAATCAAGGATCACAAAGTACAGGGAGTCCCCGGGTTCAGAATGTCCCACTTACAGACAACCCAAACAGAATGCCATAACGCCTATTATATTAAAAATACAGGCTAAATGCAACGGTTAGTAAAAACAATCACAAGCACTACTTTGTGATGCACGTGAAAACACTGTACGGCTTCAGGGGGCCGCCAGCTTGAGGTTCAGTGCAGTGCCATATGTACTAACTGTACAGTGAATGTACTATACTGTATTACTGTATAATAATAATAATAATAATAATAATAACAACAACAGCAGCAACAAAATAACAATTATTATCATTATTACTATTTACTGCATTACTAATTTTTCTAACGTATCTGGAAATTTGACTTAAAGACAAACGTAAGGAACTAATCCCATTCGTAACCTGGGGACTGCCTGTACTACATTTACAGTAGCACTATAATCTACAATTACCACTAGTATTAGCTGAACTAACAACACAAAAAAGGCTAGGTTTGCATTCAGTTGACTTTTCTCTTCCTTTGTTCGCTGCTAAAAAGCAAAAATGCCTCTTCAGATACCAAAACTGTGACATTACAGTGCAGTTTGTTAGGGGCCAGCATTGGCGTCATGAGGAGGAAAGAGGTTTGTGTCGAGTGAAGACCGAGGTACGGCAGGACGAGCTCCTTCTCTCAGCCCTTATCATCATTACCAATAACACCAGCCAATTGGATTCATAGTTAAAGTCAAGCAGGCCAAAGATACTCATAAGTATGAACATTATCAATCACCCAGGGTGACTGATACTTAATCAGCCCTGACCAGAGTACCTCTCAGCCAGAGACCCACGATGTCAGCTTTACCCCAGTCTGCGTTTCATGCGGAACATTAGGGCAGGAGTCCAGCTGACTACTCATGACCAGGCTAAGGTGTTGTGATGCGAAAACAAATCAGCAACAGTCTCAAACTGTCGTCTATGCCACAAGATAGCTGAGCGTGTGTGTGTGTGTGTGTTTATATATACATTATAAACTACTGAAAATTTGGAGCCTGTAATGGAGACAAGAAAATCTTGAGGCCTGTACATTCATTTTTGTACATGGATATTTTACTGAATGGAATTAGGGGTTCCTTGGTATGGAATCCCTGCACCTCCTCGCTGTGAAGGGAACAGGGGCGCAACCGGAGCGAGCGAGGCATGGGCCCGTTCCGGGGGGCTGGATCCCCAACCGACCCCTCATCGATCCCTGTCCCTGCCCCCGCCCAGCCAGCAGGGGGCCAATCTGGACCACCCGCGGGAGCCCTTCCTTTAAATATTTTCCATAGTTTTCCATGATAAATATTTATTGCTGTGATCACGTTACCACGGTATTGCTTTGGTGTGCAAACATGTACCAAACATGTACCAAACAATTGCTTTTAAAATGACATATAATGCTCTGAAGGAACTATTTTAATAATGTTGCAATGCAAAAAATTTACTTACGTCATCTTTGGCTTGGAAGAGATACTCATTTCCATCTGTTAATCTGCACAAAAAGAAATTGTTTACTGTAAGGGGTAACACCCACGGAAATCAGCCAGCAGAGGCGTGTCAGCGTTCCGCCGTACCTGAGCTTGAAGACGTGCTTCTTCTTCTTGTAGTCAACGGCAACCTCACACGTTGCATCCTTCAGGCTGACAGGGATCTCGTTGTGGTACGGGATGCCCTGGTTTGCATTCTTATTGTCTTTATAGAATCCCATCTCCTGTTTGTTTATCACGCAGTAAACATTATGCCAGGACCTGCAGCCACACACAGAAAGCATGTGGTGTTAGTGGGTGTCCTGGGATGCCAAACATCCTCATTATTAACATTTTTAGTCACTCCCCCCACCTCACCCCCCATTTGCAAAGGTGTCTAGCAAACGTTTTCAAATGTTGCTGGATTACAAATGGTAACAGACGCATTTTTCTCCGAGCGCTGCGTGGTAACACTTTCAAACGGAGAGTACTTAAAGCCAAGATTAATAATAAATCAGAAATAATTTCTGTTAGAGTGCATGGACGTGCAGGAGAAAATTAGTCTAGATGATAATCTGTTTAGCAACAGAAGCAAGCAGAAAGTAGCCTGGCTTTGGCGGCCGGATGCCGGCTTGGGGCAGGACGGGGTACCTGCTGGATGCCTTCTTGTTGTGGCCCTCCCACTCGTGCTTGCGGTACAGGACGCCCTCCATCTGCGTGGAAGCCACACCCCTGTGCTTGGCCGGCAGCGTGGCCGCCTGGCTGGTCTTCTCCCGTCGGTTGGAGGTGGGTGAGGGCAGTGGGCTTCCGTCCTTGGAGCTCTTCTCCACCACGCCATTCACGGTCTCGCCGCCATCGACGCCGTCCGGCTAGACAAAGCATGGGGGGGGGGGAGACGTTGAAAGTGGGGGAGGGTCTCAAAGCATGGTAAGGGAAACGTTAACCGCTAATGCGAATGACGTGTGTGCAACAGCAAACACCGAAAGAAGTCAA
>JAODLC010000045.1:15958079-15972094 GCA_026781145.1 Hippopotamyrus pictus
TTGTCCTCGATGGCGACCAGGTCGCGCTCCATGCCTGTCAGTTTGCGCTGCAGGGCCATGACGCCGGCCAGGTCGTTGCCCAGCTCCTGGGTGGACTCGATGAATTTGGTCTTTTCACGGATCCATGACTTGGTCTCATTGCACTCCAAATGGTAGTTCTGCACACCCAGGGCAGAGTTCAGGGACTCCTTCTTCAAGTCAACAAGGTCACGGAACTGGCTCCATCTGAAAGAAAGAGCGGTCAGCCTCCTCCCGTACGAGAACATCCAAAACAAAGGAATGCTTTAAAGTTTACAGGAAGATAAACAGATCCATGAGACATAGGGGGATGAAATGGTGGATTTTAACGGCAACTTGTGCATAGAAACGGGATGACAAACCGAGCCAACAGACAAATAACTGTTTGCTGTTTACCAAAATACTCGAAAACACAGAGAGCCGCCACGTGTCCTGATCTCGCACATCAAATGAAATCTTACTTTTTTATTTGTTTATTTTTACACTAGATCATTTTGAAAAGGAACCATCATTAAAATAGAATAAAGCTTACTAAGTTTGGTATCCAGTTACTAATTAAAAAAAGTTTTGGTGCAGCCTATTGAAGCTTGAAGCCAGCAGACTATCGCGTTCCATGAGATGTGACAGTCGCATGTGCATGAAATGCCATGTCGACATTAACATCGCACATCGTGCAGGCAGTCGCATGTACATGAAATGCCACGTTGATATTAACATCGCACATCGTGCAGGCAATCGCATGTGCATGAAATGCCACGTTGATATTAACATCGCACATCGTGCAGGCAGTCGCATGTGCTTGAAGCATGTTGAGCGATATATGCCTGCATGGTGGCTTTACTGAGGATCCTCTGGTTTCCTTTCACTGTCCAAAAACATGCAACTTAAATGAACTAGTGTGCTTAAACTGACCATATGTGTCACTCAGTGTGCACCCTGCAGTGGTTGGTTGATTCCTGCCTAACACTAATTATATTATATTATATTATATTATATTATATTATATTATATTATATTATATTATATTTAAATTATTACTCAATGAATTGTCAGATTATTTGGAAGACTGCTCGATTATTGATATCAATTAATCGATAGTGACAGCCCTAGTTTGCACCTTACCTTGTGTTGAGCTTGTCTTGTTGGGCTTTGATGTCTTTTTCGCTGGGGTGCCCATTGTGCATCAGTTGCCTGGCAATCTGATTCACCACGGCAACACGAGATGCCTGGTTGTTCATCTCAGGCTCCAGGCTCTCGAATCTGGAGCAGCCATGACAAGGATCTCATTAGGGCTAGCAAATGTGTCACTTCCACTGTCCTCTGAAAACAGGGACACTGCATACAATTCAGACGATTAACATTGTATCATATGAACATAGTGGACCCAGACACTTTCATGACAAAAGTATATGAGTGAATACAAAACCACTACACAATTCAGTGGCATACTAAATGATGTTGTATAATTGTTTATCTGGAAAACTGTTATTTCTTACGCATATTTTTATACAATTTAGGATTAAACCTATTGTGCTATTCAGTTACAATTACATTATTTAATTACGACTGCAATAACACTACTCAGCAATGGGAAAGTACTTACAAGTGTTTAGGACAACAGCAGTAATGTTTAAGAATACTCTTGAAATCACCCCTGAGATGATCCACAACTTTAATTAGATTAGGTCCTATAAAATCAGGTCCTCCCACACTTAGTGAGAGGATTGCATCTAATAGATGAAGTGACAGAAAGGGATGACAGTTCAGATATAAACTGATACAAATGATATGTGACAGTTCCCAGGTAGCACACAGAATGTTGAATTCACCTTCAGCTCATTCAGCAAGAATGAAAAATGACATCAAAATCATATTTTGCCAACATCTGGCACTCACGGGAACACCTCGATCGATGCAGCTCTCGTGAAGCCTTCGTCCTCTCACCTGTGCTGGATGACCTCCAGGTCCTCTAATTTTTCTGGGATCTGCAAGTTGTTCAGCCACTGTTCCTTCTCGTCGATCCAGACCTCACAGGCATCTGCCTCGCTCAGCATCTTGTACAGGCCCAGGGCGTCCTGCAGGGCCTGTTTCCGCAAGCGTGTCAGCTCGACCACCTCCTTGTAGCGCTCCTCGATGCCCTCCAGCCGGTTCTGTACCTCAGGCGACTCGGCGTGCGTGCCTGGCAGTGTACGCGACTGCTCGTGCAGGGCGTCGATGACTGGCCGGTAGCTGTCAATCTCTTCAGCGACGTCCTTATGCTTCTTGACTAATGCTTTGGTAGAGAACTCATTGTGACCGACGTCGACGCTGGAGACAATGCGCAGCACATCCAGCATCCAGGTGTCGATGTCGTCTGCGTCAGCCTGGAATTGGTGCAGGTTGCAGGCCTCCTGGAGACGTGCCTTCCTGACAGCTGAGAGCTGAGCCAGGCTAGCCCACTGCTCCTGGATGTCGGAGATGCGCTCGCGGATCTTGTCTGAGCCGAAATGGCCGGCGGTCACCATGGCCTCGCCCTCCCGCACAGTGTGCTGCAGGTGCCCATTACGGCCGATCATCTCATCCTCGAAGGCCTTGTGCTTGCTGAGAAGGCGCAGAACACTGGTCAAGTCACGGCCGTAGTCCTCCGAGGACAGGATCTGCTCTTTCTCCCGGATCCAGCCTTCCTCTTCCGCCATCTCCCAGAAGAACTTCCAAAGGCGTCGGGACTCCTCGAGGCGAGCGCGGCGCTCGGCGGCCAGCTGGGTCAGTTCCTCGTAGCAGAACTCCATGTGGGCCACGCGGTCCCGGATCACCTGCGGGTCGCAGGGCTTGTAACCTGCCCGCGAGATGACAGGGAGTCATTAGCATACGAGCCAAGCACTAATGCTTCATTACACACTCATACTATGTTACAAGGGTATGGAGTCTGGAGTTTGCAACCCCCTAAGGGTCCACAGAAGATTTGCAGGAGGTTCACTGAAACACATCTATATCAGCCAATTTCCAGGTTTAGTAGGTGTGTCTGAGCAAGGAAATCTGTAAACCGTGTTGCGAACCTGTCACCGCAGGCCAAACTCTGTTGTAAACTGATGAAATGTCTGAATAATTATGCAGCAGAAAAATGTGAACCCCATCTTACTTACTGTATGTGATCACACATTATTTGTAGGGATTCCCCAACTCTGTTTTCAGCTGAAAGTCTCTGGTCTCAGAAAGGTTTAAGCACCTGCTACAATAATTGCAACTAAGCTGGAGATCAAGTGCCACAATGTAACACAAGTGGCACCGGGCTTCTCCTCTGGCTCACCATTGCTGTCGATGGCAAACTTCTGAGCAGTACCATTGACTGTCTTGACGCGCTCAGCTTGAATGGCGATGTCGGCCTCCACCAGGGCGTGCTTCTGCAGTAGATCCTCCACCCCCAGCAAGTGCTTCCCATAGTCCTGGGAGAGCAGCAGCACCTGAACGGAAGAACTACACAGTGAGCAAACCAAGAGCACTCAAAGCCAGTCGTGTGTTCCAGGAAAATCAAATTTAACAGACCATTCCATTCTTGCCACGTGTCTGCACTTCTCCTCACCTTCATCTCGTCCATCCAGTCCATGATGTAGAGCATCTCCTGGAAGACCTTCTGCAGGCCTAGGTTCATCTCCAGCCTGCTCCGGCGAGCCCGCAGCAGCTCCAGTAGGTACTCCCACAGCCTGATCACGTTGTCCTTGCGTGCCTTGATGCGCTTGATGTCATGGTAGTTCTCCACTTCGAGCTCACGAGCCACAGCCACCACCGCCTGCACGCGCTCCTCGTACGCCGCGATGTCCGTCTCGATGGCCTCATGCTTCTTGGTGGCGGCTTCCACTGCCTGCAGGTCGAATCCAAAGTTGTCCTGTGGAGAGAGAATGTAGTATGTTATTGAAACAAGGGTCAACAGTTATGGGGAAACATTAACGTTACTACAATATGGCTATTACTATTACTACTATCGGTCATGACATGTCATGATATCACTTCAAATATGTATACACAGTAAAAGTCAAAGAAAATGATGTTTACATGATCTTCTTGTTGATGTCTATAAAAATCTACCAGCTTAGCCTTTTCAATACCTCTCCTGAAGTCACCCCTGGATTTGCAGCGACTGCCCAACACACCCATGTATCCTCTGACTCCACCACTAACACACCTCCTGCGGCTAATCAATACCTCAGTGACATTAATTAATTAATCAATCAAGCTGGTGGTGGAAATTTAAGAACACGTGGAATGGCTGAGGTACCCCAGAGGAGAGGTTTGGGAACTGGTGTTTGTCTAGTCAACCAACAACATACCAGTAACTTCTAGGAGATAAGAAAAAATTCCTGTTTCTTTTTTATTATGCAAATTAAGAATAACACATTAAATTGTTTTTTTTCTGACCAAGTACACACTTACTACACATATAAATAACTTTCCATTTCCTTTGACTGCCTAAGACTTTTGCACAGTACGTACTGTATACAGATATGTATAACAATATCTGTGTGTGTGTATAGGTGCATGTATACATATGTATATCTATACATCTATCGATATATAAACTATTCCCTTTTATGTATATTTGACTAAACAAATTCAACGTATGAGTGTAAACCTGTGAAGACTGAACACACACATAGCAGCTAAATTTAACGTATGAGTGTAAACCTGTGAAGACTGAACACACACATAGCAGCTAAATTTAACGTATGAGTGTAAACCTGTGAAGACTGAACACACACATAGCAGCTGCTGACACTGCAGGACGTCCTCTCTGGCGGGCAGATACCTGCGAGACGAGCCGCTGGTTCTCGCTCAGCCAGGTCTCCCTCATGGCGGCCTTGCGGTCGAAACGGCGGGCCAGCTGCTCCAGCTTCTCCTGCCGGATCAGCTCGATGCGCAGGGCCAACTCCCGCTCGTGCTCCGCCTTCTCCAGACGCTCCCACGCCTGCAGCAGCGACGCCGCGTCATCTAACGCCCACATTTCATTAACCGAGCTAAACGGAAGATTTTATTTTCCAGAACATTCTTTTACCTTGTTAATGTCAGAAATGAGCTTGCCCTCACGTGGCATATACACTTTCTGATTGTTAGCCCTCATCTTACTCTGGATGGTGAAGAGCAGCACCTCCAGGTTCCCCTTCTCTGTGAACCTTGGAAACCACAAAAACCAGAAGCTTTCAGTTCACATAACTCCTGCTTTTTAAAAGAAAAATGATAAACAAGCATTTGAAAAAGCAATACTTTCCTTGTATCTGGTGCTGAAATAGCAAACGGTATCCTTTTAAAAATCCTGTTACTGCTCCTCAATCTGTATCTGGTCTGTGATACTGGGTTTTTATTAACATTACAGTAGTAATTACATATTACATCTTTATAGTGAGTGCAGGATGAGATGGGTGTTTTTTGACGAGCAGCGGTGGCACCCCAGCGGCAGTAGGGTGGGGACTCACTTGGGGGGCTTCTCCACCGTGCGGTAGGTGTTGAAGGCCTGCAGCTGCTGCTGAACGCCTATCAGGGAGTTGGCAAAGCGGCGGTTGTTGAGGATGATGATGGTCTGCTCGATCCACTCCAGAAGGTCGGAAGCCAGGGACTCGTACTTTTCAATCATCTTCTCGGTCTCAATCGCATTGTCGAGAACCTGCAGTCGTGACCGAAGAGCATTCAGGGCTTCAAGACTTCAAGAGGTGATTAATGTGCCAAATGATACTAGTGTCACCAAAAAGAAGTACATTAAAGATTTTGCTGAATTAATGGCCAAATCAAAAGCCACTTATACAGATGAGTCTGGAATAGTGGATAGTGGATATAAGGTGCTAAATACTTGTGTTTTTTTTGGGTAGATTTCCCCTTTTTTAGCCTGTACGGGGGGGGGGGGGGGGAATTGAGTATGAAATTGAGCTTTATCAATTATATTTCCTAATTTCTGTTGTGAGGGGCAGGGAAATTCAGCGGCTAGTTTCGCTGCATCACGCCTCCATGCCTACGGACCCGATACCTGCCTAAGCTCCACGTTAAGGGTTTGCGAGCTCTTACCGGGTCCTCATGTGTTCACTTTGAACTGTAACAGGAACCAGCAGTACACACAGACATGTGGTGTATGCACTGGTGCCCTGAGAGCAAATGTATGTGTGTTCAGGATGTACCCTGTACTTCTTAAGAAAGACTGGGAATGCTGTACTGGGCAGCACTGGGCAGAATGAATGAATGGATTAATTAATGAATCAATTAATTAAATTTCTAATGTGGAATAAAACTACCCTATAAAATAAAATAAGTACATGCTAGACCCGCACATTGTGCAATGTTAATATTGACATTGTATGTCATGCACATGCAATTACATAGCAAGGACTGCGATAGCTGATTGTTGATTAGGCTGGGGCGGTATCTAAGTTTGGTAATGATTTACATTAAGTGCACCTTCATTTTAATATACTTTAATAACAAACATTATAATCATATGATTTCATTCTTGTCCTTGCTGTAGGACTCACTCATAGACTGTCTGGCGCAATTGTGATAAACGTGTGACGAGCAGAAAAGCAAACTAGTGCTGGTCGCCAGAAGACGTTTGTCTTCCGCTGTAAGGAAACATTCTGGATTCCATGAAGACGATATCAAGCAAAAGCAAATGGTTTGTCAGGAGCGCAGCCTGTTTGCAACATGAGCACCTTCATGGGTTCTTCTTGCTTGATCATACTGAGGTATCTTGAAGTGCCACATATTGTTCTTCTTACTACCTTGATTTAACTACACATAGGTGCTTCTAGTAAAAAGAAAAAGGCAGCCTGATGTCAGCACTTCAACAGGTAAATGCTGAATTACACCATCCTATCACTCTGAGCACAGTGGGAAGCCCGTGAACAGCTCCCAGCACAAGAGCTGCTCAAGCCTGTCTGCTCACATTCAGGCACCGACATACTCCTCTGAGATCCATGTACCTCTGCTTCTCAGAATTAATTGAAATTAATGCTTTTTTAAAGTTGAAATTCTGTGTGTGGCTCAACATTGTGCTCAAGAACTTCTGCACCTTCTGTGGCACTAACGTTCTTGGGAAGCTGGCACTAACGTTCTTGGGAAGCTGGCACTAACGTTCTTGGGAAGCTGGCATACATTTGGCTGTCTTTCACAGAGAAAAATGACGCTCTTGCCTCATTTCAGGAGGTTCCTGCGCTGTGGGCTGGTCCCTCTCAGGTGACACTCACCTTCCCAATACGCTTGCCCTCCACCTTCAGCGCCTTCATCTTGGAGAAGTAGTGATAATAGGTTACCACGTAGGTGATGACGGACTTCTCATCAGGGTGGTCCACACTGACATCTGCAATGCGGGCCATGCTGTTACCTTAATGTTCCTTGGGAGCTGCTGTCTTGCCTCGCCCACCCCCCAGCTGACCCCCCATCACACACACACACACACACACGCACACACACACAGGTTTGTAATTATATCTTTGTGGGGACTCTCCTTTCATTTCTATGGGGAAAACCATAATCCCAACTGCAGCCCTAACCTTAACCAAAGTAGTATCTAAATACAAGACTTTTGGCGTTTTTATCACATTGTGGAGACATTTGGTACCCATAATGTAATATATACATGTCCATACACACACAGATATGCTAGGGGGATTATTACTGTTCAGGGTAATTCAGCACAGCTGGAGGTAGTTACTGCGCTGTCTTACAAACCATGTGAGTGTGGTACTGCAGAAATAAGGCGTCGTTGCAAAGAAAACCACGCTTACTAGTACTATTCTGTACACCTTAAGCTGAAGAGTAAAAAATGCCACTGAGATTTCATCCTAAAACCTCCATTAGATAATACCTCAGCTCCACAGAGGTCTATTTTAGAGCTGTCACTGAAGGTACTATAATTTCCTGTCCAGATGCATTGTGGGAGAGCTATCAGATGGGGTGAAATACTTAAACTTTAAGGTATTCTATCCATGGAGGTTTTGCAGAAACACAGCCTGAGCCTTCAGACTATGATATGGGGTTTATTCATGTTCTCCTAAATTTGATGATAATTTAAATCTGCATGCTTGATGGGTGTGAAATTCTCAGATGCACCTTGCTAACACTTTACTTGAAGGGGCACAAATAATGTAGCAGTATGTTCTTAATTAATGTATTAATTAATCAGAAACTAAGTGTTAGTTGCGTACTGACCCCATGTTCGTTCATCATTAATCAGTCATCACCGTTCATGTATGTCATGCAGTTACTATACAGTAAAATCCAGTTATAATGGACTTCATGGGACCTGGTAAAACAGTCTGTTATATCCAAAGTCCGTTACATCCAGAGTTGCTCTATGCCCAGAACACAACTACAGGACACCATTTACTCAAGCCACACCCAGCAGACACACTTGTGGTATAGATTATTATATTGTACATGTAGTAATCCAACTTTACCTGACCATACGCGTGACAATCAATAATCCCGACTACGAACCTGCGCTGGATATCACCAGCCCGCCACGCGCCTTGTAGGCGGGGCTGCATGTCCGTTATAGCCGAACAGAACTACAGCTAAAAGCGGCCCTGCATGGAGACCAAACTGTCTGTCCGTTATAAGTGAAATTCCGTTATATGCGACTCCACTACATCCGATGCTTTTTCTGCCGGGACCAGCGGACCTCGTCTGTTATAGACGATATTCTGTTATAAGCGAGTCCACTATAACGGGATCTTACTGTTTTTGTTTCTGATTTGTATTTGAGTACTAACTGAGTTTAACATTTTACTTGTACCCCCTCAGGTAAAGTTTTACCAAAACCTCTTCCAAATGATATGACCTATACTGTTTATTTAAATCACTTATTTGTTGTTCAGACATAATTACACACTTACACCTTGAAAAACACAAGGTCTTTATCAGTATTGACCACAGTCATCTGCTGATGTGGTCAAGTCCCCCAACAGACTTCCATCATACATGGTGTAATGAGAGGTACACAGTACAGCTGAAATGGTCTACAAGGTTAATCCTCTAACAATAATACCAGCGAGCAACAAGCTTCTAATCTGAAGCTCATCAATTTACACGCGGTACCTGTGATGACAGCTAAGTACTTAAACAGTGGTTAAACACCTTCCAGTTTATTTTATGGAATATTTGAGAAAATTCTGCATGCTACATTAGGTTAGTGAATAAGCTAATTAGCAGTGATTTTTGCATATATTTCGTTGTATTGTTGGCAACTAATCACTAAGCACAAATTTCCTCTAACCAGTTAATCAGCCAAAATCGCTAAAAGCAGCAGTGCAGACAAGCCTAGTTTAGCAAGGGTACCGTCTCACCCTCAGGATCCAGGAGCTTGGTGAGGCCCAGATGCTGCTCGGCCAAGTTGAAGGCGTTCTGCAGGTTGTAGTGGACGTTGGACTTCTTCAGCTTCTCAAAGTCGATCAAGTCCGGCCTGTTCGGATATCAAGGGAGGGGTTTATATTCCAGTGCAGGGATGGTGAGCGGTGTGCAGTGTGGAGCAGGCAGACGGTTCTGCAGGGTTCTAGCGTACCTGTGCTTGTGGATCAGCGCATTAAAGGCCATGCCGTCCCGCCAGCTGGTGGTGAAGTTGTGAATGTTGACATTAGGATACCTGTAAAGAGGAGAAGCAGCATAAGAGAAGCACATCAACAACACAAATTGTATGACAATACAGTTACAATATGGTACATTTAAAATCAGTGCTCACCAATGCATTGCCCACAACCTGTTACTAGGTTACAGTGAGACTCTCCCATAACACTTTTTAGAAATAGGATAAATTATGTTAATTTCTTTTTTGTTCTCCGTTTTATTATGTTGTCTTATGTGCTTAAAAAAATGGGCCAAAACCAAATTGCACAACATTACGCTTTGGCGTATTTTTTTGCACAGGAGTGTATATTGGGGCACTACCAGGAATGATACATAACTACTGACAACATTACCGTAATATTTTAATAAACTTTCTTGGTTTTACATTTTTTAGTTAGAGAGGTTGACAGCAGTTTCCACCTGATTCCAGCCCACAACACCATGCTAATATGTTAGCAGAGAACTGGGGAAATAATACTAACCAGTTTAAGTTCACAGTAACTGCCAGTAATGGCATTGAAATTATCCCAGGATACTGCTGCAGCATTTTTTTAGAGCAGCTCAGTAATTGGCACAAAATAAAAACCCATTTTTAGATGGTGAAATACAGTAATCAGACTTATTCTGTGCTTTAAAATTGATATGCTGTAGGTTTAAAACATAAAGCAAACAGTTGTTTTCTTGTATCTTGTCGAGGCCACAGCTCCCCAGATTATTTTCTTGGCAGAGGTAGTTCTCACCGTAAGAGATTCCTGTTTTAAACCAATGATTGGTATTTTTTTATTAATGTGATGAATGTTGATCTCAATTCATTTTCATGGGTGTATTACGACATATCACAGCTGTCTACATCAAATACGACTATCAACAAAAAAAAATTAAAGTTTGTCTCCTGGAAATGCTTGATTTTTCATTAGAGTAAGAAAATCTGACAGTACTTTATTCAGGGGTTATGTTCCTTTGTGGTCCTGAACTGTAACTGGTCACACTGGACACATGTGATCCACCACAGTCCTGAACTGTAACTGGTCACACTGGACACGCATGATCCATTACAAATCTCAACTTAAAATTGAATTGTTGTTGGATTAATAAGTTTCTTTGTATACATAATAATAATCATAATAATTATTAATATGATTATTATTGTTGTTGGATTAATTGGTTGCTTTGTATACATAATAATAATCATAATAATTATTAATATTATTATTATTGTTGTTGGATTAATTGGTTGGTTTGGATACATGCCACACATACGGACGTAACACATGTGATCCATTTTGCCCCAGAAAAGGGATGGATAGGAATAGGTATCCGTGCCCATGTTCAGAAGGTCACGGGTTCAAATTCCATGGCTGGCAGAATAGTTGTATTGCCACTGAGTCCTTGACACTGGCTGACCCTCTGGCCCGCTGGCTCACTGATCCTCAATTATACAATCACTTTGAACAGAAGGTGTCTGTTTAAATAAAAATGCACTGATGTGTGCCTACAACTGGGAGGTTGTTGGTTCATGAGCCAGGGTCTACAGGGGGATTTGACCAAAGTTCTTAACTCTCAATTGCTCCTGGGGCTGGCTGACCCTGTCTGATCAACTGTATGTCACTCTGGACAAAAGCAAGCTGAATAAATAAATGCAATGTAAATGAACTGTGAATGATCACCCTTGATACTTGGCTCAGTTATGATATGTTATGATCCTGAACTGATTATGTGGGTAAATTGTGTTGTGCGATGATATTATACACTGTACATATCTGCCTGCCAGGTCTCTGCAGAGGGAGAGCCTCTGCTCTATCGCCCCCCAGTGGCTGATTGCACAGCAGACAGCATCTCACCCCGCGGTCTTCATTTGGCACCAGAGCAGCAGGGCATCCTTGGCAGATCGCTTCTCCTTGTTGTCTTCTGTTTCAACACTGATATCCTGGATCTGTGCAGTTAATGAAATAAACCTCAGTACATGCTGTCATTTCGCATACATTTTTTAAATGCCCCTCCATGTATGAAAATACATTAGGGAAGGCTGTTTATATAACCTGTGAATTACCTTGACCCATAAATGACTCAGCAATTTGTAATTACAGAAGTCAGACCATTTTTTACAGGCAATTTTCCCTCAAATTTGAACCACTGCTCCCCTTACTGTTATATTAGCAAACAAATTGTAAAATACTGTAATTGCTGATCAGCTCCATTAATAAGACCTGGCTCAATTGAAATACAATAAAATCACTGCATCACCAACCCGCACGTCACACTGTCCTGCCCACCTGGAAGCGGAGGATGATGGTCCAGATGAGGCCCAGGGTGAGCCGGTGGTTTCCGTCGACGATGTCGTGGGAGCCCATGTTCTCCAGGTGGACCCTTTGCTCCTTCAGGAACTGCAGCGCCTTGTCCACGTTCTCCAGGCAGTGGATGCGCATGCGGCCCTTCGTGGGCTTGGGCTGGAGAACAGCAAGGAAGCACAGAGCATCCGGCAACTGAAGCTCTATTATATTCATTAATGGGACGGATCTGGGCCAGATAGGGCAGGACAGAATGATCAAAAATGACCAAAAATAGCTTATATACAATACTGTGTAAGTCTTAGACAGGCAAAGAAATCTATGTTTAAATGATGTTCATGTTGGTGGAAAACTACGCCTGTCAAAGTGTGTTAGCTTAGCCATTTCAAAATCTCTCTTAAAGTCATCCTTGTATTTGTGGCAACCATCCAATATTCCCATGTATTTTTTGACTCGACCACTAGTGCACCTCGTATAGCTAATCAACAATTAGGTATGTATTTATACAGGTTTAAATGGGCAATCATTTGGGGGACTAGAATGGATTGATTTAATTTATATTATTCCTTAAATGAAAAATTGACATGATTTTCAACCAATCAGTTCTTGTACTTCTGTAATGGATTAAGTTGGAGAACTGAGGTTCCACTGTAGTTTTTGAGTGTTACTCTTAATTTTGACAAGTTCTAACGCTGAGTTTTGGTTTTTGCTCTGAGCAAAAGTGCACTTACTACCCAGATGAATACCTTTCTACAAACATTTCTTTTGACTGCCTTTTAAGCACAGACAGACAGACAGACAGACAGACAGACAGACAGACAGACAGACAGACAGACAGATAGATAGATAGATAGACAGACAGATAGATAGATAGATAGACAGATAGATAGATAGATAGATAGATAGATAGATAGATAGACAGACATACAGATAGATAGATAGATAGATAGATAGATAGATAGATAGACAGATAGATAGATAGATAGATAGATAGATAGATAGATAGATAGATAGATAGATAGATAGATAGATAGACAGACAGACAGACAGACAGACACTATGTAAGTATAAAATATACAGTGTCTGTACTGTACATATTTCACTCTCCCATTCTATTTTATGCCTCAGAATCTATTTCATTGTAAATATACTCCCAAACTACATTTCTGTGTGCTTTTGCACTGTACTGTATAACTGAGGAACAACTGAAAAATTTCCTGACAACTATTTTCGTAAAAAAAAATTGTCATTTATCAGAGTCCACTGTAAAATACCATATGTCCTTGTATGCAAAGAGATCAGAAGGAAAAGCACAAAATGGAAGGAGGAAGTTTAAGGGATTAGACATGTCCCCTCATGGCCACTAGAGGGCGACGTAACTGCAGCGCAAATGGAGAAGCAGGTGGCGGCGCAGGTGTGGAGGAGGCAGCCGGACCCTTCCGGCGCGCGGTGACGCGATGGCGCTGGCCGAATGCGGCGAGACGTGTGACGCACAGGCGCAGCTGGCAGGAAGCTCACGCCGAACACACGCAACGCCAGGGCACTGTGGCAACCAAACGGCAAAGCAACACGGTGACGGTGACGAGGGATACTCTATAAAAAGGTTAGAGGCAGCGAAACGTGGAAATGAACAACGTGAGGAAGGAAACCCCACCCATACTGGTGGCAGGAGAAACATGATGATACAACACTACCAGCTGTGGGATCTGAACCCACAACCTTTCAGACACTGGCACAGATCCATAACTGGCTGAGCTGCACACCACCCGTTTATTAACACGCCATAAGGTTCCACATTGAAATCCACCAAGCAGCAGCGTTAGTCTGACACACTCTGGGCAGAACAGGTAGCAAAGTCTAACTAGGCTTTACTACAGGAATTTTAATTGCCGGCTTTTGTTCCAGAAGCAGAGTTCAAGACATGCAATTGTGATATTACATCACTTTATCAGTATGGTGAACGAGGTGTGGATGTCAAGGTGCGTCACATTCGCTATCGGTTGGTCCCAAGTGCGGAGTTATATGCTACAGAAAGGCCCCCGGCTTGACCATTCCTGCCAGCAGTGTTGGGCATTTCAGGTTCAGAAGCTACAAATCCAGACCAGGATTTTGTTTTTACCAACCAGTTCAGCA
>JAODLC010000045.1:16047978-16062139 GCA_026781145.1 Hippopotamyrus pictus
TATGTCTCTCGGCTGGCCTGGGAACGCCTCGGGATTCCCCCAGAGGAGCTGGAGGAAGTGGCCGGGGAGAGGGAAGTTTGGGTTTCCCTCCTGAGACTGCTGCCCCCGCAACCCGACCTCGGATAAGCGAGAGATAATGGATGGATCAATGGATGGATGGATGGATGGATGCACACATGCGCTTGTGTTTAAAGAGTATTTGATGAGGCTGTTGTTGCTGTACTCTGCTTGAGATGATGAGTTTCCAACCATTTCTATCAAATTGCAGTATATTCCAAGGCCTGTTTACATGCATCACACCCTTTCTCTGACAGAGATAAATGGTTTAACTGAGAATCTGTGTTGCTCAAACCCGTTAAAAGTGGCAGAACATGAAGTAGCAAGACGTTTTTCAATTAAATTCAATTCAATTCAATATAATTTATTTTTATATAGCTTCTTTTATAACAGAGTCTTTACATTGGTGCATTGTGACACATTCCTGCATAATTTATACAAAATTATTCAAAAACTGGGAAAAGAGAAGGAAAAAAGAAAGAAAGAAAGACAGATAACAACAGAGGAGAGGAACCAAAAGCTCCCAAGTAGGGAGAACCCCCCCCCTCCCCCCCGAGCATGCTAACGTTATAGCTGCAGTGCTAATGTGAGGCAAGAGGGTCCAGCTGCAGACGCCGGTAGAGTGGAGCTCCACTGGAAGTACTGTATGTCACCTCCACAGGAAGCACGTGATCTTTAAGGGCGTAAAGTGGAGCTCCGGTTAGGGTTAGGGTTAGGGTAGGGGTTAAGGTTAGTGTTTATTCGCTGTAATACAGAGTTGAGATCACATGTTTCCTGTGGAGGTGACGTACTTCCAGTGGAGCTCCACTCTACAGGCGTCTGCAGCTGGATCCTTCTCACGTGAGGCCTAAAGGCGAGGCCACAAGCAGAGGTCACGAGCAAAGGCCACGAGCAGAGGTCACGAGCAAAGGCCACGAGCAGAGGTCACAAGCAAAGGCCACGAGCAGATGTCACGAGCAAAGACCACGAGCAGAGGTCATGAGCAGAGGTCACGAGCAAAGGCCACGAGCAGAGGTCGTGAGCAAAGGCCACGAGCAGAGGTCACGAGCAAAGGCCACAAGCAGAGGTCACGAGCAGATCTCACGAGCAGAGGTCACGAGCAGAGGCCACAAGTAAAAATTACGCTATATCTGGAGTCGTTCAAAGGAAAATCCAGTATGCAAATTTCAACCAAGCCCACGACACAGTAGAGTAGCTTGTGTCCGTCCGGTAGTATCAGTGCTGTCGGCACAGGACAGTCAGGTGCCTACATACTCACATCTCGCTGACTTTCTCCGAGGGCCCCTGCACCTGCCCCACCACTGTGCCTTGCCGGGTGTTCTTCACCCAGCCATTCAGACCCAGCTTCTTTCCATGGTCTTCAGTGTACTTTGTTAATACAAGCCAGACACACAACATTACCTGACAAGTGCAGGACTGTCATCATGGTATCATCTGCATGTCTACCATGACAAGACTTGACTGATTATGGTGTACTTCACTGCAGAGTATGCTGGGTATGTTAATATCACAAATACTGTGATTAAAATAAATCAGACACTGTATAAATATTCTCTTGTATTATATAAACAAAGCTGTTCTGTTCTGATTCATAAAAACCTGGTTTAGAGCCACTGATATTATACCTTTACCCTGCGTCTCACCTAAAAGTTATACTTTCTGATAAAAAAACCTGAACCTCAGTATACAGAGGTGGCCATCTTTAGTGAAACCTCAGACATACAAACAGACGCATAATATCAATAGTACTTTAGATGGCCACATCCATAATCACCCTAAGCATACTTGTCATTCCATCTTGGATTTTGTGAGCATCTGGATTTTTTTGTCTAGATGTCAGTGTGTCTTTCAGGGTGTGTCCACATTGATGCCGAGAAGGCAGACATTTGATAAAATCCGTGTATGCTTGTTTGATTCTGATGTTTCACCAACATATTCTGAGGGTTTGCAGTGTAAAGGAGGACACTGATGCAGATTGGTTCTGGAGAAGGGAGCTTTTATTTTTGGAGAATATTTTGTAGTAATATGGTCCAAGTCAGAGCCAGAGAGAAAAAAGAGAATTAAAATCGAAATGCAAGGTGATGGTAAGGATGACAGGTGAGAGTCAGACGATCAGAGGACAAAAGCAAAAAGTCTTGGGGCAAAAAACAGAATCAGAAGTAACCAGGTAAGCAGAACAAAATAATACAGGAAACTCTTGGTACCCAACTCTTGGGCACCCTTCTGGTAAGGATCTGGTAAAGTGCTGCACTGCCTTCATCGCTTCCTCAGTCACCCAAGAATCTGCCCCAACAAAACAATGAGCAGGAAGGCTTCGACTGGGATGCCCCTTACCTTCCTCCTTCCAAAACGAGAAAGACAAGGCATCAGGCTGGTAGTTCTTGGTTCTCTTTAGCGGCCCAAAGGTACTCCAGGTTTTCATGGTGAGTCAGAATCAGTGCCATCTAACCAATTCAGCCATTCCTCCAAAGGCCATTCCTCCAATTTGACTGCCAGCAAATCATGATTCCCAATATCACAATTTCTCTTGGCCAAGGTGAGCTTACATAAAAAGAAGGCATGGGGAGTAATATGCTATCTAGGGAAGAGCAGTGGGAGAAAATGGCCCCAACACCAGACCCAGAGGCATCCACCTCCACAGCAAACTGCCTCGAGGGATCCAGTAACTGCAAGACGGGGACAGACGTAAAGCAATTCCAAGAGTGAGAAAAGCCCTCTGTGCCATTTTGGTCCACTGAAAAAGTATCTTCAAGGATGTGAGTGCAATAAAAAGGGTGGCGACTGAGCTGTACCCCCAAATGAAGTGTCTGTAGAAATTTGCCGACCCAAAGAATCACTGAAGATCCATTCCGGTGCAAGGTTGTGGCCAGTCCAACATAGCAAAAATGCCCCAACAAAAGTGATTATATTGTTTAAAAAAACAAGTTTCTGTACCGGGATAATATGGGTGTACACCAGGGGTCTCCAACTCCGGTCCTGGAGAGCTACTATCCAGTAAGTTTCCTATCCTACCCGACTTCTGATGAGCCACGCTAGTTCTCAGGTAAATACCAGGAACATGTGTGGTTCATCAGAAGCCAGGTAGGAGAGAAAACCTACTGGATAGTGGGTAGTGGGATAGTGATAGGACTGGAGTTGGAGACCCCTGGTGTACACAGATTGTTAATGGAAAGTTTATGAAGCAAAATATTTAATAAACGAGTGTTCCATGTTCCAGTCAATGTTTTATTGTTCATTGATGCAGCTTACAGGATAAAGGCTCCGGACCACGCCCCCATGCGCGGATAAGGAAAATTAATGGATGGATGGATGGATGGATGGATGGATGGAAAATAACTTTGCACTACATGGTAGCGTACTTATACACGATGTTAAGTTTGCTAACTGTCTCATTTCAGCTTAGGGAAGCGAAAATGGCTTTTACGCATGTGTAAGCTATTTTTATTCTATATATGGTTTTCGTAGCCAGCAAATAATCGAATAATAACCAATAATAAATCTATTAAAAGTCTAATCAAAATTCATGATGATCTTACCATTCTGAAGCAGACACCTACAAAAGAGGTGAAGAGATGTTTACTGCGTGCAAGTTAAATGGGAAACTGCATGAACACATATAAACTGCAACCAGTGCGCAGGTTAAGGTGCAGTAGCCCAGCCAGAATTGTTTATTGCAAGAAACCCATCACGAAAAGAAAGTTAATCATGCTAGTCTTTAGTTTAAATAAAATAGATAAACTCATAGTAATAAATTCGGGGACTAGAACTTTGATTATACGTACATACTGTGTTATATATACAAGCTGGCACTGCTGGTCACAGTTGCTATAATTAGGCATTCGTGCTTGGAAAAGGCTAGAAAGTACTGACTGCGTGCGGTAACAACAAGCAATGAAATAAGAATAATAAAAGGAGGTACCTACCCTGCACATTTCCAAAAATCTCAAAATCTACGGAGCAGAGTTTTGTGTCCCCACTGGCAGCGTTTCCCGACATTATATATAAAAAAGTAAGCGACAGCAATCCCGGACACCATGGAGAAAACATGTGCCCGATTAATGCTCCGATGTCACAGCAGCTCTGGAGTGACACTCGGATAAATGCGGCTTGTCACACGCGAAATTGCAAACAACTCGAATGGATCCGACTTAAATAGCAGGGCGATCATTTCCAAAATATGATTTTCTGACATTATTATTATTATTATTATTATTATTATTATTATACTTCAGCAACAATTGGTGGTAAAGTTCAAAATTTCGCAATAATAAAGACAGCTTAACTTTTGTTCTTTGTTTTATTATTTGAATTTATGTTATGGTTGTTCTACGTTTTCCGTCATTGGTGTCACAATACTTTATATGCTTTTTCTGCCATCAAAAATACAAGCCAAAATACTCCAGATTGACCTACGTGATAGGATACAGTAATACAATGCATTTCAGACAGCATACAGTCAGTGCTTAAATTGTGCCGCAGCTCAGCTACAGGACTTCCGGATCAATCTACGCTACACCCAGTATAATTACATTTAAAATCGATTTAGAGTTAAATATAGGAATATATACAAACTGAACTAAAGAACGTATATTTATACCAGTTGCATTGCATGGTTTTTTTGACATGCATCAACCTAAATTAGTAGGTTTCACTTCTGACTTTTGATTTGAAAGGGGAAAACGTACCAGCAACGCTTATGCAGAAAAGTCCACTTCTTGGCCTTCAAAAATCTGTTACCTTCTAGTCCATGAAACTCATCTAATAGGGTAAGTTTCTCTTTCAGTTAAATGTATATAACAGTATGCAAATGACCTATTTGCCTTTCTGAAGGTCCAGAATATACTGTAGAAGTTACCGTGAAACTGTCAAGCTGCACTCATTGGTCAGCTTCCCTCATTGGCATCCCAAGGATGAGGGCATGGTCAACCTGAGCTGCACAAATCTCATCAGAAACCATCTGTCCCCTTGGCCTTCCTATTCCACTTCCTCTACCTTCAGTTCTTTGTGGATCCATTGTTCCCAAACAAGTAAACTGACCCATGGCCCCTTTGTCTATTTGATTTAGTGTGTGAACAATTTTGACTCTTTATGTTTCCACCTGGGGACTTGAGGTAACGGAATTCAATGCCAGTGCTCTTTAAATGAGCACATGGTGTGATATATGGAAGGATTTGTTTACAGTTTCTCAGAAAAAGTTCAACAATTCAGAATTGTGTGAACACAGGTCAATGGTGTTTCTTGTTTTGGGAAATGTGTCTTCTTTGGTAGATGCTGTCATGGTTTTTGATATTTAGTTAGTAGACCCAGTTATAATGCGTAAGCAATCGAGTAAAATGGCCAGGCTATGAGTATAAACAAATGTGTCTCAGGATCATAAATCTATTTTAATCGTGCCATAGAATAAAAATCAGACTTTACCTCAGCATAGCTAAATATGTTGAGTTTGGTACATGGAAATGACATACCGTGAATCTCAAACACCGTAACTGCCTCTTTCAAATATGAACTCTACATATGTAAAAGGTGGTAAAACAGGCTGATACAAAAGATTATGTAATTCTTCACTATGCCTCCAAACTTAACATACACCAGCCCACCTTCAAGCCCAACTGACCTGCACAACCTGTAACATATATTAGGGGACACGTGTGCAGTTTCCACAAGTGCACCTGCTGAAGAAAAAAATATATACTGCCAGCTCTTGATGTATGGTTATTTATTACTAGCAGGTTAAGAAGGAAAGTCCTATTCAAGGGTACATTTACCAACTGTTCAGTTGCATAGTTCCAACTATGTTGGTAACATTATTAACAACTATGCTTTTGGGAAACATATCCCAAGTCATCAGGGGAGTATTAAACGACATTATGAAATCTGTGATCGACAATGGGAAGTACAGAGACCTCTTGTCAATGTTCTTCTTCCAATACCAAAAAACAAAATTATGACATTAATGTGCCTTGGCCGAAGTGGGAGTATTAAAGTGTGGCGAAGCAGAAAGTAGTATAGTATAGTATAGTAAATACATAAACCAGTTACATACTGTAGTTATCATTATGGGTTCCAGGGTTACATGTGTGTGGAGTTTGCATGTTCTCCCCGTGTCGTCGTGGGGTTTCCTCCGGGTACTCCGGTTTCCCCCCCCAGTCCAAAGACATGCTGAGGCCATGGAGTTATCAGATTGCCTGTAGGTATGCGGTAGAGTAAATTGTGCCCTATGATGGGTCGACGCCCCACCCTGGGTTGTTCCCTGCCATATGCCTGTAGCCTCTGGGATAAGCTCCGGACCCCCCGTAAACCTAAACAGAACAAGTAATTTCAGGAAATGGATGGATGGATAGTTATCATTATTATCAAGTATTATGTACTATACATAATTGTTCTATACTTCTACATGACTGTCAGCACAGGTTTGTTTACACCAGCATCACTACAAACACGCGAGTAAAGCATTGCGCTAAAATGTCACTGTAGGACTTTTTCAGCTTCATTATCATGCAATGGGACTACTGTCGTAAATGTGGTCTGTCATAGACTGAAATGTTATGAGGCAGATGACTGTAGAGATGTTGATTCTGAGTAAGCCAATTCAGTGCATCACTGTAAACCAGACACTTAGAGCAGAGCTCATCACATAATAATTAGTTCACCAAGAAAGGCAGAGGTAGGCAGTCCTGATCCTGGAGTGCCAATATCCAGCAGGATCTCTCCCCTACCTGATGCATTACTATCTGCCTGAGATGAGCTGTGGGATTATCAGAGACCAGGTAGGATGGACAACTGGCTGGATGCTGGTACCCTAGGATCAGGGTTGCCTACCCCTGCTCTAAGACCAAATAGTAGGGTTGTAATTGGCCTTGAAAACCCTTTTCTGTGCATTTTTAGACTAAAGTTCAAGTTCAAGTTCATGAACTCGTACCTCCTATTTAGACACCAGAGAACAATTTAAAATTACTGAAAAAATGCATCCTATGGCACCTTAAAATGAGTTTTGGCATCCAGTATTGCCAATGGAACAGGTTTACAAATTATTGCAAAGAAAAAAGAAATCTTTTTAAAAAGAGGCAGACTGTACCATTTTATAAAACTGAAAGATACGCGAATACATATATCAATTTATTTGCTTTGGGTAGATGAAAGATACCATTTTTAACAGTGTATAAACTACCAAGACAGATAAATACATATAGTATAAAAATATAACAAAATCAATATCAAAATATTATCTTTAGCACAGAAATGATAAAACAGAAATAAAAATGACCGTTATTTGCTTTCTGGTAAAACAGGTGTCTAGCAAAATAAGTTTTTATTTTTTTTGCCGAATATATATTATGCTACATGCATCCATCTTCCAAACGCTTATAGTGAGCAAGGTGGTTGGTTACAGATACATTGATTCTTTCATGTCTATGTACTGGCTGTTTGTGATGAGTCACACTTTAATGCAGGGTGCTGGATTGGGCATACCCTGTAAAATGTAGATATACAATACACAGTTTTAATTGAACAACGGGAAAAAATCAGCATAATGCAGACTTTCACACAGTTTCACTTTATGTGGAAAGGGCCAAAAGATTAATCTTATATTTCATTACAGGTAAATTATAAAATGATGGAAATAAAGTTCCATAGAACACAAGGCCAATATGCATGTAGTACAATATGTAAGGGACATTGCAGGTCTTTTCTGAAATAATGGCAAAGAAGCGTATTTAAGTATTGGCATTAAATCATAAAAATAACATTAAGTGAGCATTATGTTACGGAATGGTGAAGACTGCGAGTCTCTTTTCATTCACCATCAGTTTAAAAAGTCTAAATTCCATTTATGTAAATTTGCCTGCATTTGTACAATTTGTCACCCAAACCACAGGAGAAAAAGGTCTATTTTATACAGAACAAATCTTACATACATCTTAATACTGGCTGTAGTTAACACTCTTTATAGTAGTAATGTTAATTTTTCAAATTAAGAAATATGGCTTATATTTCATTCACTCTAACGGGACCTGCCACATAAAATACAGAAAAATATTATGACAAAGATTCTAATAGTTCTGGAAATTACTTTCTAGAGAAAATAATTTATTTAAAAACATCTTGAAAACCATATACATTTACCATTTTTCTGTAAAACATGAAATGAATAAATAAGTGGAATTCAAGTAATAGTCTTAGCACAACTTATAATCCAAACTACAAAGTTTTTTCATCTTTAAGGATATCACTTTCAAATAAGGACTCCTTTTTAGCCAGATGCTATTTTTCTTTTTTCTTTGACAACAATCCCAGATGCTTTCATCGAAGATAGAAAAATTAAATTCTTTGTAAAACATTTTTAAAATAGTGAGCTTAAGCCCGCAATACAGGAAGATCATTTATGTTTTTAAAAAAGCAAACAAACCCTCATACCTCGACAATCAGCAACAATGCATTTTTTCAATATTTGTCAAACAGCTAGCTTTGTGCTGGTGGTCGGGCACACTAGTTTGTGGGTTTATCACTAGTACCTCAGCAAGGGGCTGGAAATTGCTGGGAAATTTTAAAAGCTGAGAAGATACTTGCTAGCATAACTTATTTTCAATAACTATCTTACAGCAATTCCAAATGGTCAAAATGCATGAAAACCTTATTATGGATACAGGCACTACAAACTCTGTTTTTCCCAGTCCAAAGGTACTTTATGATTTTTAATGAGATTATCATACACTATCGACTTTTTAAAATAGTACAAATAAAACGACTTATTTTCAGCTGTATTACTCATGCATATTCATCAATTGCCCTTATATAAACCTAT
The DNA here is from genome assembly GCA_026781145.1 of Hippopotamyrus pictus. Lineage (NCBI taxonomy): Eukaryota > Metazoa > Chordata > Actinopteri > Osteoglossiformes > Mormyridae > Hippopotamyrus > Hippopotamyrus pictus. The sequence continues at coordinate 16,056,839 of JAODLC010000045.1, forward strand.
TTAAGCTCACAATCACGTATTTTAATTGCATGTGTTTTGTTGCAAAACTCCAGTAAACCATTATTTCAAAATAGGACTCAAATGTCCAGGCCATAACTGTACAGTAATTCCAGAGATTTTCTAAATTTTTCAATACATAGACACTTTTTACAGCAACTACTAAGAAAACTAGACTAGTAAATTAACTGAACCAGAGGAAACTATTTCAGAAAGAAGCTGTACTTGTCAAGCAGTAAAGTGAAACCAGTCAGGCAGAGTTGTGGGTAAGCAGGCCTCCTCTGGATCCTAAAGCACTTACACAGGTAGCGTTGTAAAATCCACAGGTTTGTTCTTAATACATTACTTAAAAAGCAGACAGTACAAAAACACCAGGCTCTGTTGGGATTTGTAGGTCATTTTATCAATTCCTACATACAAAATAATCTCCCTTTCAATGACAAATCCCAAAGATATAACTACATAACCAAAATACTTCAGCAGAATGCATTTACAATATCTTTAAAGGTGTAAGGCACGTTAAAATATTTATGGCATACACTAAGAAGCTTTAGTAAACAGTGTGTCCCCTTTGCCTGTTTTACTTTTTCACAGTATGAAAGTCCTGACATTTTTAGACCACAGTAAACTGTAGTAATGGCCACTATGTGCAATAGAGAAGAAAAAAAAAGGAAGAAGTGAAGGTGTTTGGCTGCAAAAGCTCTTGAGATACTCTGCATAACTGCAATTTCTGATCCAACACAAACATTTCAGAAAAAACATAGTTAAAAAAAAAAAAGGAAGAACCCATGAATAAGCTCTTACTGTGCAACTTAAAGTATCACATTCCTGTTAATTTATACAGTTTCTAACAAACATTTCTCTATTTAAAGGAGGATAATGGTCACATTTTGCTTTGCTCCTTATGCGGTGAAATATTCAGTGTTGAATTCAAATAGTTTCTATAATAATAATAATAATAATAATAATAATAATAATAATATGTTAAGTATACTACTTAATATACTGTTGTACATTGGCAATTTCATGCTGGTTTTCTGAAACAAGGAACATCATAAAAAAAATGTCAGAGAACAACTTTGAAACTATTTCCTGTAAATTATAAAACAGCAAAAACAGCATATGCAGTCATATCTTTTCAGTCCATTTAACCAAGAATAGTTAAGTGCAGTTGTGATAAATTCAAGTACATTAGTTTTTATCTTTTTCAGTAAGAGAACAAAACTGGTCGTTCAAGAAACAAAAAACAACACACACTCGGACACAATCACTCATGTTAACTTAAGCAACCAACCAATTTTAACCTGCGCTGTCAAAGTCACTATTTACCTTTACCCGTGGTCTGAGGAATGGGCGAGCTCATTTGTTTTCAATCTAAGCACGTACTTATGAATCATTTTGAAAGCTTGCTGATAACACGGATGAGGGCGGCATTTTCATCTTTTAACCGCTGATTGTCAGCTCTGAGGTCAGCCAGAATCTTAGAGAAAGAAAACATAGACAAAAAGGAAATTTACATTTCACTGGTGGACATACATGTCCAACAGCACTTTCGTATCCTTAAACGAGTTTCCTGAGCTCCTGCCCTTATTAAACCGGATTGTTATATTTATTGATTTATAGAGAAACAGACTTATTGAGGCAAAGAGTGGTCACGTTTTAATACTAGGACTATGCACAATCCCTTTAGCATAGCATGTTAGGAAAAGAAACAACTCATAATGCAATCAAAATAAAATTTAGATGCCATTCTGAGGATTTAAACGTATGTGACTGTCAGCATGTCACACTGCTCTAATTTATAATAATCTGTAACTCAGTAAAAACACAAGGTATTTAGAAAGCAGGAAAAGTAAACTTGGTAATGAACATGTTTAAGAAACATGTAACACTTTCAGTTTTATAAAAAGTATTTAAGGTTATTTTGCATTTTATGTCACTGAACACAACTTTGTAGCCTTTGTTACCTTCAGTTCATCTTCCAGTTCCATTGCCTTTGTCTCCAATGCTTTTTTTTCCTATGAAAAGCAACATCTTTACAACACGCAACATTTTACATTTACCATGTAAAATGACAAATAAAACCCAATATACATCAGCACACTGTTCACTGCCTCGTTTGCCAGTGTTGAAAATGAAAGTACTCACATATCTCTCCAGCTCCAACAAGGCTGGTCTGTCTGAACTCTGCTCCTGATTCTGAAAGAGTCGTTCACAACCATTAGACCTCAACACTGACACTGTTAAAGCAAAGCCACTGATAAGCTGCAGTCAATGTAGCGCAGACGCCTTTCCCTGCTGCTGAAGCCCTTGCCCTTGTCTTGTTTTCCTCTCTTTCCTCACCATCTTCTCAAATCCATGCATCTATCCTTGCGTCCTGTAGTCCTGCACACCATGCCAGTGACAGAGCGCTCAGGCTGCCACCCCCCTATCAGCACCGCTGCCTCCTCCCGCTTGCACAGCACACTCACCTGCCTCGGTCTCTCAAGCCCACTCACCTGCCTCGGTCTCTCAAGCCCACTCACCTGCCTCGGTCTCTCAAGCCCACTCACTTGCCTGTCTCTCAAGCTCACTCACCTGCCTCAGTCTCTCCAGCACACTCACCTGCCTCAGTCTCTCCAGCACACTCACCTGCCTCAGTCTCTCCAGCACACTCACCTGCCTCGGTCTCTCCAGCACACTCACCTGCCTTGGCCTCTAAAGCACACTCACCTGCCTCGGTCTCTAAAGCCCACTCACCTGCCTCGGTCTCTAAAGCCCACTCACCTGCCTCAGTCTCTCCAGGTCCACTTTGTTCTGATTGAGCTGCAGTTCTGTCTCCTGCAGCTTCTCCCTGAGCAGCTCATTATCCTTTAACACCTTATGGTACAGCTAGGAGAAGAATGACAGAAGGTGCTTGGATTTAGAATGGGCACAAAAAAAAAACGACCCAACCTGTCCTGCCATGTTTTGCTACTTTTTCCACAAGGTGGAGTCAGCGTGCAGGTGTGGATGCTTCCTAGTAATTGGTGGGATATTTGGCTCACAGTTAAACAGGCTGGATGGGTTCATTACACAGTGGAGGGAACAGAGCAGAGGGCTTCAGCTTGTTATAACTTGGGCTTAACCAGGCCTTTATATATGTTTTTATATGTTTCTTTACCCTTAAACATTCATACTGATGTCAGTTCTCTAAGTATTTAATAAATAAAACTTTCTGCATGCGGCCTCCCCTTTATGTTATCCAATCAGGAGCCAGGTGGGTGTAATACTGTACATCATGGGTAATACTATCTCAAAGAAAACAAAGAATATTAACACTAAGAAATACAATAATTAGGCAAATAACGTTGATGAGAATTGCTCAGCAGTGCAATCATTACATGTTCTACACATTGCTTTACAATGGTTATTTGAGTGAGCTAGCACTCAGGCATTATTTATTTTCCATTTTGACTGTTATGATTGTTGATATCTCTCAGACTATGTTACAACTGCATGATGTGTGTATGTTGCGCCACAGTTTTTGGATAAAGCGTATTACACTGCAAGCTGTTTATGCTGATTGATATCATTGTATAATATATCAATTGCTTTGCTATAACACTGCAATGTCCAACCATTTTTACAGAGTGAGCCAATTTTATACAAAGAAAATGATGTGTGTATTTGGGGGAGGGGGGGTAGGTGTCACAATCCACTAGTAATTCTTGCCGATCACCTGCTTGGCGCTCATTGCTGTAATATATTTTAATACAATTTATATAATGTGGAAGGACTGTTATTCTCAACTAACCAATGAATGTTCAAGGAAGTAACAGCATACATAACATTAAGCATTATTCTAATACAAAATTCAAATTATGTATCATCTTCAAATGTTCATCCACTTTTTACAAAACTGCTGAAACAGACTGATAAACAGATCATGTAACGTGATGCTGAATGACAGAAAAATGTAAAATGAAATGATGAAATACAGAACAGAGAGAATGAGCCTACCGCTCTGTAGTCAGGTGAAGTGGACAGGCTTGTGGGATCTTCTGCTTGAGGCTCACTGAAAGAGCAACAGGATCTGCTGATTAAGCTGCTCCCGGACATTTCTGCCTAATCTAGTTAGACTAAAGTCTATTGGTCTGACCAAAGCCACATGTTTAAAGTCTGTAGGTCCGGTTTGTTGCCCGGCAACAGCTACCTGTGTGAGCTGGAGGAGTCTGTGAGGGACTCATCCATCTGATCACTGTCTTCCATCTGAAAGACAAATTTGCCAGGTAGTATATAGCAGGACTTTAATTTGGGAGATTGAAAATGCATTTCCACAATTATTATTAAAGTGCTTGGAAAGGAATTGGATTAATGCTTCACACTGTAAAACACTGAAGTATTTCTACTATAGAATATAATTCAGGTTACATGGGGCATCGTGTGGCTCAGTGGGCTAAGCCTGTGTGCCGTTAATCACAAGGTCGCTGGTTCGAACCCAGCCTCAGCATGTCTGTGGGTACTTGAGCAAAGCCCTTAACCCCCAGCTCCCTGGGCGCCCCAACAGGTGGCTGCCCTTCACAGACAGTTTATCCTACAAAGAGGGAGTCGTAAAGAATTTCCCCACGGGGATCGATTACTATTATGAAGCTTCTATACAAAGTCTGGTAGAGGCAGCTACTGTTTGTACTGTGTATTGAATAATTAAAAGCAATTTCCACTAAATTAGAATGTATGTGAGATTCTAGCTGGACCTATTAGCCCTCTGAGGATGAGGGCATCATCGGCGATGCCGCTTATATTTGTCGTGTATTTCAGTTTATATCTCGCTAAAATCTTTTTGTAGAATCATGAAAAAAAACGCTGACTAAATCCATTATCTTATTTTCAAAACTTCCATTGTCGGAAGTATTAACGTTTTTAAAATTAGGTTAAATCGGCAAAAAAGTAAACCATGTCACCTTACATTGTTTTACCTGCATCGGGGACGTGTAGTACCGCTGTCACTATTCGCATTCTAAATCGCCGCATTACCGCATATTCAAATCACATTGACATGGTAATCTGATGAACAGCGCAACGGTGAAACGTTGAAATGAGTGTAATGCCGAAAGAAATATATAAGAAATAATTTATTTGCCATGAATTAAGTTTATAGAAAGAAATGTGTGACCATACCCCAGTCAGTGAAAGTGTGTTCCCTACCCTTAGATCACAGAAGGTTAATATCACAGTGTGATGACGAGGCCAGTTACCTCTCCAGAGAGAGCCTGAAGCACCGCAGTGAGAAGCCCTTCCTTAATATCACAGTGTGATGACGAGGCCAGTTACCTCTCCGGAGAG
>JAODLC010000045.1:16082701-16095164 GCA_026781145.1 Hippopotamyrus pictus
GATTGGCTGGGAGCTGGGAGGGAGCAAAAACATGCACTGTCTGGGGTTCCCCGAGGACTGGGTTAAGAAACACTGTTCTAGAGATTGCTGAACTTTATTCAACTCTTAGTCAGAGCTCCGGTTACTTATTTAATCATCCAATATATGATATTTGTAACATTCTTTGATTGTTTATAAACATTACCTCCACTATTTATGTATTATTTTTTAAAGTGTAATGCCAAAAATGCTAGGTATTTCCACAATTTTGGCCACTAGTATATGAATGCATTATGAAGGTGCAGTTAATGTAACACGTTACCAAACATCCTATCCTTTGTTACAATTTAAATACTATGTACCGTAGCAGGACGGGCCGGAGCGACACCCTTTGCCCAGTAAGACAAGGCAGCAGCTCCCACCTGGTGCAGTGCGGTGATCCCATCGGCGTTGGTACTGTTCACGATGCCCCCAGAATCTTCCTCTGGATCCTCTTTCTTCCCCCCGATGTCCCGCAGCATCTCTCCGGCCTCCTCCGTGTCCCCGCTGGCACAGGCCGCCAGAAACTCCGCTGTTCTTTCAAACCGCACCCGTCGCCTTCACAGGAAGAAAATAATAGATATGTTCCTTGATTAAAGAGTGAGGATTCACCTGCAGGCAAGTCATGGAGACCACTCACAGTCCAATTCAGAACTCATAGTGACATAAAGTCTTCAGAGGACACGCACAGGCAGACAGACCCGTCTCTGGACATTAACGGCGGCCCATCTGTGAAAGGCACCAGCTGAAAACTTCCCTCGTCTCTCCGGACTCACGTATCATCGCATTCCCTTCTGTCATCCTACCAAAACATCCATGATCTGGATGCTGCTGCTGCTGCTTTCTGAGGAGCCAGGCAGCTAGACACGCATCCGACAGTCTCACAGAAAGTCTGGGGGCGATCGCTAAATTCAGTAAAAATATTGCGAATGTATTGGTTTTATAAGAAAAATCATTACTTTATTCATTTGTTAAGAAAAATATGTATCGCATGAGCAACAGAACTGAATAAGTCAGTCAAAAAATTATGACACTTAAGAAAAAAATGCCTGCGCAGAAAATATGTGCAAATACATGAATGGACTTTTGTTGTGAAACCAATACATTTGTGACATTTTTACATAATTCGGCAAAGGGTCCCAAGAATTTGTGAGGGCCGCAAATGCAGCGTGACTTCATTCAATGATCAGAATGGGCTTTTCAGAATATGCTGAATTTCTGTACTATTCATAATTAATCTGAACAGTGTGCAGTGTGAACTGTGAATGTGACATCATATTCCACAGCTCCTAACTGAAGAAGCAGCTGGAAGAGGCCCCCGGAAAGGCTCCAGTGTAGGAAACAGCAGGCATGATGCCCTGTCTGCTCACCCGCCCCTGTCAAAACCTGGCCGATTCCACTGGAACGAGGCAGCATCAGCTGTGCTCATTTCCCAGTGATGTTCAGGTCTTGCGCTCTTCAGGGCAGTGAATACTTCACTTTTCTGCATGCACTTACTGTCCTCACACAGGATAACATAAAGCTGATCATCAGGGGTTTGTGCCAGACTTTGCACGTGCAGCCCAGATTTTTATGTCTGGTGGATATCATGCACTTTGGTTAATGTTGCCTGCACGTGGGCAAGAAAATTAACCAGGTGCTTCCAGTAAGCCAATGAAGAGTAAAAGAATAATTGTTGCTGTAGTAGGTGTATAAGTATCCTCATCATACCGTGCAGACTTTATACCGAGGTATGTCTTAAGTCGATTTGCTGGCTTTATAGTATGTTTAAAACCAGTACTATTCCGAAATCTCTGTGATTCCACACAGCACACATAAAATGAGATTCTTACATCATGTGGAGGGTGGTGTGTAGCATAGTGGGCTAAGCTTCTATGCTTATGACCAGAAGGTTGCTGGTTTGAGCCCTAGCCTCGGCAGAATAATCACATTAACCCTCAGCTCCAAGGACGCTCCCCTCTCTCATGGAGAGCAAAATGGGGTAGGCAAAAAAAAAAAAAAAGAATTTCTACATGGGGGTTAGCAAAGTATCACTAGTCGATTCCAATATTAGCTGGGGGTGGGATCCTGGTGAATTTTGTCACAAGGATTTTAAGATGCCACAACATGCCATATTACTGTAATAACACCTAAGCTTAGTAACAACTTTGCAACTGTTCATAAAAGTCGGCCCTTTTCACTACACTGCTTGTACTTGTGTTTCCTGTAATATATCTGCCCTGGTCTGGTCTAGTGGAATTTCACCGTTGCAGACCATACACACACTTGGAAAACTGAAGTATGAACTAGACTTTACATATCCTTTTTAAAACACAGTCTAAAAGAAATAAATGATAAATCATCTTCAGACTTTGCCAGAGAGTCTAATAAAATTTCCCATTTCCAATAAGCACACAGATTTCGCATTGCTGCCTAATCTCACGCTTAACATTTATTCACCTGGTAATATGCTGCTTGTATCATGTAATTCGAAGCAAGCAGGATGACAGCAGACACCCAGTGAACGGCGGTGCTGAGGTCTGCCAGGCAGCACCCAGGAGCTCTGCTCACTGCTTTGCAGCATGGCGTGAGCAGGACAGCAGGGGCTAAAATCAGCTACAGCAACCTCTGGCATTACATGAATCGGAACCCAAATCTGCTAAGGAATACAGGCTGACCACTCAGGGCTGCTCCCTGCGTAAAACCAGAGATTCTGGCTGTACATCAAGAGCAGACAAACCTTCAAACACAATGAGTGGGAATTACTAGCAGATTCCCGTGGGTTTGTTGTTGTTATATCGCAGCATAAAGGACACAATGAAAGACTCACTGAATCCACACCGAACAGAAAGTGCCTGTGTTCTCACAACACAAGCTGCTTCCACAAAGAAAGAACATTTCAAAGAATTTACAGAACCACCTGAGAAACCTGACGGAATGGCGGCTGATGGAAGCGGTTGCTAGGAACCCTTTCTGACCAAAATAATGGAGTCAAACCCCATGGTAGCAATGAGTATAACACATTGCACAGAGTGATGTCCTTAAATAAAGCACCAGATTCACTGAAGATAAGGTTATTGCACCAACCGAAACTAAGAGTGTTAATCCCAAAGACCTGGTCAAATTTCCGTTCAGACTGTAGGAGATCCCAAGGCCTGGCAATCGTCCCTGTGAGGGGGCGTGGCACACGGAATGAGCGGAAGATCGGGGCAGGATTGTTTGGATACATTTATTTTCTTACTTTACAAATTACTGTTTTGATAAATGTGCATAGATGTGTTTAGTACAGTATATGCTCTTCTTGTTTTATCTGGTTCATTTTGTATTGTAAATGCTTAAAAAAACATATTTAGGTGTAATTTTTTGGGGCCGGGAACCAATTAATTGGTTTTCCATTATTTCTTATGGGGAAAATTCAATCACAACTTGAACTTTTTAGGATTCGATCTGGAGTTCTGAATGGATTAAATTCAAGTTCTGAGGTACCACTGTATTATATTTGCATGCATTTGTTTAAAACTATCAGCAGATGGTGCTGTTTAGAATTACAGTATAAGTGGAACAAACCAGTTGATACTGTTTAGAAAAGCAGGGGGTTTGTTTAAACAAAAATAGTAAACATGTAATTTGGAACACTAGTTATTACTGCAATATAAGTATAATCTGAAAATATCTCAAAATATTTTTGCTGCTTTATAATCTGTTTATGTGTGAAATCCTTGATTCGACTTCAGCAACATCTAAAGAACCATAAACATAAAAAAGGTTCCAACTTGATCTTACCTAAGTATATGTTAGTTAAAAGTATTTGTGTCATATTGCAAAAACTGCAATGGGTTAAATCCTAAAACTCTATAGTACTCTTCATAGAACCAGCAAACGCAGCACTTCTCTTTTGTGTAGATATTCTAAAAAAGCTAAAGGGAAGCTAAAGGGAACATGATATAACACATAAAAAAACAACAACCTCACAAGACAATACAGAAACAGAACAGAAATAAAGGTAATTCATTAAAATTGGAAAAATGTAAAACAGGTCTACAGTAATTAGACATTAGAATGACTTTAAATGAAATAAGAGTTGCAGTAAAATCCCACAATTGATGGTGGAAAGCTGTAGAATGAAAATGAGGTCCCCAATCAACAGGTCAGGGGGTATCCCAACAGCCATACCTGAAAAAATGTTAACAACAACAATTACTGTTTACTGATCTCCATGGGGAAATTCTCTTTTTACTGACCCCATCTTGCTCTGCATTACACAGAGGCACATATGTAGGTGAAAGCAAGCTTGACAGTGAAGGGCAGCCACCTGCAACAGCATCCAGCTCAGGGAAGTAACTATTCTTTCCAAGGCCAGGCTTGAACCAGAGACCTTCCAATCTCAGGCACAGAGGCTTAGCCCACTGAGACACATACCGCTCCCAAGATAACAACTTGAAGATGTCCATCTTTATTTGGCATCACAATAGGGCTGAACGACATGGGGAAAATATCTAATCGCAATTTTTCTTATAGACATTGCGATTACGATTTGATTTGCGACATAATCTTTTATGTCAAGCTTCAGTTCAATATTCAAACATATAACGCAGCATTACCACATGAGATACCATCAAAATATTAACTAGTCTATATTCTAATGCAAGGATGAGAATTTAAAGATGTGGTGTGTTAAGCTAAAGTAATAACGAAAACAATTGCAGCAAAAAGAAAAACAACAGCAATCTTGCAGGTAAGGCTGATTACCCCCCTAATAACACTATAACCGCCTTTTCCCACACCAACGAACAAGCAAGAACTACTTTGGTGTATGCAGCCTAATGCGTTATTAGTGTTAATAACAGAAGTGAATCTAACACTCTCAATCAAAAAGCTGTAATGTTCATAACAGAGTGGCTGTTCTGTCCTGAAGCCGTAAAGCTGGAAATTTTTAAACGCAGTATGCATTTTATAAAATTTCGAATAAATAGAAGTATTTCACTGGTGATTTCATGTTGGTCGAAGTTTCCGCTTTTTAACAACTGTATACGGTTATTTTCTATACAAATCAATTCAAGTGAAACAAAAAAAATGCATGTGTTCAGGGATGCAAACTCAGACTCTCACGCAAGAAATCTTACGGCAAATCTATATTATTCCATTCTGAACTTAAAATTAGTTGCATCAAAAATGTTAGGGCAGTTTGCAAACCCTACAGACTATTTACAAGGTAATAAAACTTTACATACATGTAAATGTCTGTGCAGAACAGAGAACAGAAAATCTCACTCCATACAGCTGACCAAAGTTGGCAACCCTGCATTTTATTTGAAATGAAAAGTAAAATGCAGTTTTCGACTGAAGCTGCTTATCATTCCTTTGCTTTGTTACTCGAACAAATACAAAACTTAAGAAAAAACATTATATGCGTCTCTTTTTGTATCTTTTCTAAGACCGCGTGCCCATACCCAATTGTAATAGTGATTAAAGCGATCTATTCTTTTAGTATTTCTGTTAAATTGAGTTACTGTTGTGGGATTAAGATTAATTTCACAAGATTAATCTTTGGAAATACTGAAATTAATAAGCACAAAAACATCATAGAAACACGACTGTTTTATAGGTTTTACGCCCTTTTGGGAGGCCACTGACTCCGCTGCTGTAAGGATTACTGACTGTCTCATTGTTGTTTTGATGGGTTAGCAGTATGCTAATGCTATTGCCTAATAACAAACACCAAAGGCATGATACGCTGAAGTATATTGCAGCTGGTGTTTAAAAGGAGCTCGCTGGTTCTATTGATGATAGGACCTTTCTGAAACAATCTCGGACCATGAAATAGGAAGGCAATTCAGTTATAGCTCAGTAGCGTAAACAGTATTTTTTCCGCACCGTAAATGCAACATTTTCCTTGGGTTTCACATGTTTGCTGTTTGTGGGCCTATACGCGGTCTTCTTGGGCCACTTCTGATTGGTGAGAATGACTGCCACGCGAGAAGCAGGGCGCTTGTGATTGGTGAGAATAACTGTCACACAGGGAGCAAGGCATGAATTTCTAAAAATATTCTCACAACGGTTTTAAATCCTGGGTCTGACGTGCTGTATAATGTATATCCTAAATCGTAGCCAGGCTTTGCGATTTGCTAATCGCGTTGTTTCAAATCGCGAGTTCGATTTGAAATCGATAAATCCTCCAGTCGTATATCACAATAAATTCTTCTGACCTATTAAAAACCAACCTAGACCAATTTTCAATTTTTACATACGGGTACTTAATTTCATTCCCCAAAATTCTCGGCTTAATCAAACTTCACATTATGCATGTTGAAATTGTTGGAAAGTCAAGAAAAATCTTGACTTTCCAACATTTCTCTCGGGTTTAAAAAGCCCGGTATTAGCAAATGCCTCCTTTCAGGTTCTAGGCAGCAGTCTGTCTTATAGATGCCCATCACCAATAGCAGCAGCTACATAACTGTCACGGTGAGTAAATTATTGTTGCTGCAAGTGAAAACGAAGGCAGCAATGCACAGCACAATTCTAGTTAAATATCCCTTAGTAACAGTAACAGGATTTCGGTACCGTCTTTATGCGAACATTAATTTCTGGGAAGCTTCACTGAACTTCATACATTTGATTTTTAAGAAGTATTTCAGCTGTGTGGAAAAAAACATGTAGTTCTTTAGATCGCATGAACCCCCGCAAACTAATAAGTTCCTGATTGACTGTATGACAGAAGTTTCAACCGGGGCAAGAGATTCAGCAACATTCAGCAGGATTTCGAAACCGGGAGAATTACAGCGCTGCGATAGCTTTCGAAAGTCGCCTAAGGTCTTATAAAGCGAACACTTTACTAGTTGGTGCATTTGATTTTGTCTGAATAAATAGTTGGTTAGTTAGTTTAGTTTAGTTAGTTAGTTAGTTAGTTAGCAAGAGCGATCATTCACAACACTGATCCCTGACAGCAGTTCCGTAACCCGTCCGGCTGACGGAGCTCGATACCTTCGCCCGACGGTGCTGTCTGATCTATCGCCCTCGGTTCCGGTCCTTCCACCTTGTCCCAGCGGGCACACTGGTTCAGTCTCGGTAGGTTGTCGGGCCTTTGGCTCGCCCGCCTCCCACGCATCGCCTCGCCACCTTCGCCTGGGCACCGCCGGTTCCCTGTCTGTCATAGAACCGGCCCAGCGCTTCAGCTGCTCCCGACGCTTGGATTTAGCTGCGTCTGCCATCATAATTCGTGGGCACCCCTGGTCCCTTCGGTCCGATTTGACTGTCTCTTTTTCCGGTTCAGACTCAGCGTCCCGCTGTGTTTATCTGTCACTGGCACCGACAGCGGCACCTCACCCTCCCTCGCACAACTTCCTCGATTTGGTTTCCGCTCCCCGCACAAGCAGCGAGCAGGAGAACCAGCGGCCGCCGCAGCCAACGTCGCGTCATCATTAAGCTCCGAACCCCGCTCGTTCGCGCCGCGCGGGACATGCCCGGGAACGTCATATTTGCCCGACCGGGCGGTGTACGTGCATTCGTGCGTGCGCGCCCTATGGCCTGGTTTAAAATATAAACGCGCGATGGTCCCGATTTAAAAGACGTATATATCAGTTATTAATGCAAGCTATATCTGACTACAAAACTGTAGAATTAGCGTTTCTACATGTCACTCAGTATCTATCAGAAACCTAGTATAGCCCTTTACGAGTATATAGACGTACGGCCGTGATCATTTCAAAATAATTTACTATATATATAATATTTACTATACTAAATGTACTACCATAGTCTGGCAGACCACAGAATGGCCGATTAGCCCGAAAAAATATAATTTACTTTACTGATAAATTACTTCCTGATATTACTCCGACAGGAAATTTGGGTAAATTGATGGCGGGCGGGCTGTCAAAGGTGTATAGTGTCGTTGTCTTCCTGATTCTCCACAGGGGGTTACTAGATCGCATATTCTGTATTACTGATTATTATTATTATTATTATTAATAATAATAATAATTAGCTCAATATTAAGCAATGAAGCACAGAACGGTTAAATTTCCTCCCGATACAGCGGTTTTTCCTCTAATAGAAAAAAGATGCCATTAGGCGAAATGGTGACAATTTTCCCATATAAAACGATGGCATATGTGAAAATGTGGCCTGTGAAGGACGTATCCTGTGCTTCTGGGGTGCCGGCTGCAGGCTTTTCGTGATCGGATGCGGGATTGGTGGTTGGAAAGACGTAGTACAAACAACATAGAAACCATCATACACAGAAATATGGCATAAGAGTAATGAAATTTCAAATATTATTTAACAAATGAACAACACACTATTCCCTCAAATGATTTTGTGCTTTGTTAATGCATACCCTGAGAGCACGACACTAATCATCCAATGGAGGTCGCTGTTGCATCACTGATAAATGACACTGGTAAATCACGCATTTCTCAAATTAAAAAAATACTTGATACAATAGGCCCTTTTGAAGGCTTTGATCTGAAACAAAATGATGACGGTTTTTTATGTTACTACGGTGGCCGAGAGAACCCGATGCGATTCAAAATAAAGACGAGAAAGCCCAACGAAATTCAAAATAAAAACGTCTAGTACAAAAACACGCTGCAAAGCAACAAAGGATATTAAAGTTCATAACGCATATGCAAGCACACTCAAAATGCGTAGACGCTACACAAATTCAGAAAACACTTTCATGAAGATGACAACACATGCAAACCACATTTTAGAAATGCGCTGCACATTCACAGATGCGCTGCAAAAACAAAAAACAACTGCAATTTTTAATGGACACACACAATGGAAGTGTTTCTGGAGGATGCTTTTTTGGGCGCACTTTTCAATTGAGCCAATGATGCTAATTTACATGTGAAAAGTTACAGTGGAAACCGCTTATAGTGATTACGGTTATAGTGATCAACCTCTGATAGGGGGTACAGGATTATTTCTGTCTCGTAAATGGCGTCCTTCACCCGCTACACTCCCCCACCTCAACATCTCCTCTTTTGAATCTCACTCTGTTACTGTCACATATCCAACTAAACTCCACATCGTTGTTCTTTATCGGCCTCCAGGCCCACTAGGAACCTTCATTGATGAGCTGGATTTTCTTCTGAGCTCCTTTCCAGATGATGGCTCCCCACTCATTCTCCTTGGTGACTTCAACGTTCCGAGAGATGGGATACACACCAGTGGACTCGTGACACTTCTGTCGTCCTTTGGCCTATCTCTTGGTGAATCTCTTCTGACCCACAAAGCAGGCAACACTCAACTTGGTATCATTCAGATCACTTCCCATGTTCAACATATTGTCTACTCCTTTACATGTCTTGGATCATCATCTTCTGTCCTTCAGATTTCCACTTCTGACCTCTTCTCAACCTCCTATAACCCCAAGTCGACCCACAGAAATCTGTTCTCTTTCTCTATCTTCCCTCTCCTCTGCTATCCTGTCCTCCTTATCTCTCCCTAACTGTGCCAATCCTTGTCCACTTACTGTTGAATCTGCTACCAATGACTTTCCTCTCTCCACAACTCTATTAATCTACTCTGTCTTCTGTCATCCAAGCCAAAACGTGCTTCCCCCTCAACCCCATGGCTGTCTGAAGCCCTACAAAGCAATTGGAGATAATTAAGAACAGTGGAAAGAAGATGGAGGAAAACGCATCAAATTCAAAGAATCTGCATCTAATCCTCGCAAAAACTTTTTGCCACGTTTTCTTCACTACTCAAATCCCCATCCCCTTCTGCTTCCCCAGCTCTCACACCAGAAGACTTTGCTGCGTTCTTTGAGGAGAAGATCGCTACTATCAGAAGCTCCTTCCCTACGACTGACAAGCTGCCCACCTGCTCACAACCTGTCTGCACTGCCCAGCTTCTTGACTTCACTCAACTTTCCCATGAGGACGTGTCTCAGATTCTGACAGCCAGCAACCCCACCACATGTTCACTTGACCCAATCCCTTCTGGCATGTTGCAGCTTATTTCTCAGGATCTTCTCCCACACATCACACACATAGTCAATGGCTCCTTAATGACTGGCCATGTTCCGACTGCCTTCAAGTCAGCAGTCGTCACCCCCATTCTAAAGAAACCCTCTTTGGACTGCCCCTGATGTTAACCACTACAGACCAGTGTCCCTGCTCTTCTTTCTTTTGAAAGTACTGGAACGAGCAGTTTATAACCAACTTAATGCCTTTCTCTCTGAAATTCCACTTCGTGGCCCTCACAGGTCTGGATTCAAAGCTGCGCATTCCACTGAGACTGCACTTCTCACCGTCTCTGAAAAAATTCATGCAGCGAAATCCTCCAACCTCAGTTATGATTCTCTGCAGCCTTTGATATGGTCACCCACCAAATCCTCCTGGATTCTCTCTCCAGCCTTGGGATTTCAGGTACAGTATGGCAATGGTTTGCATCTTACTGTTATGATCCACAGGGAAGCAGGTGACGGAAGCCGTGAATTTAGACTGATATCTCCTCTTGGATGACATCCCACCACCTCAAGCTAAACCCCAGTAAGACTGAACTGCTGTACATCAAAGGCAATTCATCACCAACTCTTGATCTTACCATTTCCTTTGAAAACTCTCTTATTGTTCCCTCAAAAACAGTAAGAAGTCTCGGTGTCATTCTGGATGACGAATTGTCATTCTCGTCACACATTAACAACCTGTCCAGGTCTTGCAGATACCTTCTCTACAACAATAGAAGGACTCATCCCTTTCTCACGACAGATGCTACTCAGCTACTTGTCCAATCGTTGGTCATCTCCAAGTTGGACTACTGCAACTCCCTTATGGCTGGTCTTTTAACCCGTTTGCTTCTAGCTATAGCAACCTAAGGCTAATGCTGCGTGCACAGAAAATCTGATGGGGAAAAAGAAAGTCATTTTCTCTCAATGACAAATATATGATTATTGAAGCTTACGATAAACCGCCAAAAACAAGCCACTGAGATGTAGCAATAAGCTATAATAAGCAATAATTTTATGTACAGTACCATATTATAGCGCAATTGAATTATACATAGTTCAGTAATTTAATTTGTACAGTACTGCAACTTGAAAGGTTTTGAAACATGTCAGTTAGATGGTAATCTGCCTGAGACATAATGAAGAAAAAACCGGGCTTTAATGATCGTACGCTTACAGTGATCAATTTCACCCAGGCAGGCGTGATAACTATAAGCGGTTTCCACTGTACCTTCCATTTGAACAGATTGATAGAACAACTTTATTATATGAGCAAATAATCAAGAAGCTGTGTGGTAAATGGTGGATTTTATGTGACTATAATTGCTATATTATATAATTGATCGGACAGTTATACACAGGTTAATCATAAAAACAGATGCCACTTGTTGTTTACTGTAACTTGCATCCATGCCGTCTGCTAGATTAAACGTTTACGTTAAAAACATTATTACAAGCATGTGACCATACGAAAAAATGTACTCCGGAAACGCTTCCGTTGTGTCGTGGCTATTTGCAGCGCCTTTCAGAAGTTGCAGTTGTTTTCTGTTTTTGCAGCGCGTCTGTGAATAAGCAGCGCGTTTGTAAAATGTGGTTCGCATGTGATTTGATTAAATTTTTTTCTGAATTTGTGTAGCGTCTACGAATTGGCAGTGTGTTTGCAGGTTTCTTATGAACTTCATTGATATAGTTTGTTGCTTTGCAGCGCGTTTTTCTATTAGATGTGCGTTTCTTTATTTTGAATTGCGTTGGGCTTTCTCGACCACCGTATGTATCCCTGTTAAGGAAGATCATTGAGTATCAACCCAGTTCTGCGTGGGAAAAAAAGAGAATTGAAATCTCATCACAATGTCTGAGTTACTATGAAAATAACACTACATAAACAATGTATGTTTCCTCAATTTGCTAGTCTGCTGTAGGAATCAAAGGACAAAAATGTACAGCCCTGCACTCATGCAATTTCGTAGTGTATTGTTATAAATTAACAACGGGTCATTTTGCAAATGTGTAAATGCTAAAATTAGCATTTTCCTCAAGATGATGCTAATTAGTAGATTACAAAGGCACCTTTTTGTTAGTACTTTACAGTTTAAAATTATATACTTTTAAGAACCCTATATATACTGGAGATTTTCCTCAACATTGCTAAAATAAAATCAGTACACTACTACATATACAGCTTATGCTGGATGTTGACTGCTGAGGTTCAGTACAGGAGACCACGACCAGAAAAGTCTGCTGGACCTTTGCAGAAGGATGAGGATGTGGAGTTCATCTTGTGCACTTGGGGGTGGCACAGTGACTCAATGGGCAGTGCGGAGTTGGCAGGATCTCTACTGTGTACTTCTGTTTCCTCCCAGTCCAAATTTAGAGACACTATTCCACATAAGAAATTGCCCATCCAGGAAATCCTGTCTTGTGACCTGTGCTTCTGGGGGGTTATACTCCATGCTCACTGTGACCCTGTACTGCAGTGACCTGTGCTTCTGGGGGTTATACTCCATGCTCACT
>JAODLC010000045.1:16130545-16142688 GCA_026781145.1 Hippopotamyrus pictus
CGGGGACGGGGACCGCCAGAGTGGACGGGGACGGGGACAGGGACAGCCAGAGTGGACAGGGATGGAGACAGGGACAGCCAGAGTGGACAGGGATGGAGACAGGGACAGCCAGAGTGGACAGGGATGGGGACAGGGACAGCCAGAGTGGACAGGGACGGGGACAGGGACAGCCAGAGTGGACAGGGACGGGGACAGGGACAGCCAGAGTGGACAGGGACGGGGACAGGGACGTGGACGGGGAGAGACGCAGGGTGCCAGCCGTGCAGAGCAGGAACACAGCAGCCGTACGCCTGACAAGCACAGCATCCACTCCACATCGCCAGCATCTTCACATGGGATGTGTATGAAATACGCACATCCTTCAGCTTCATAACACCTGGTCGCTGCGCGTTACAGAACTTTCATCACAAAACGTATTACAGCAAAATGAGAAAAACTGAGGTTTGTCAATGGCAGCCACAAACGTTACAGCATTACTGCAACAGCAAGCCCTAGGCTAATGTCACTCTCAGGTATCCAAGAGAACAAGGCCAGACATATAGAGACACAGCAGAAGAACAGAACACACACACACACACACACACACACTATTTCCATCCATCTTCACCTGGTCAGAGTCACAGGGGAGCCTGGAGCTTATCCCAGGCAGCACTAGGCCCAAGGCTAAGGTACCCCCTGGATGGGATGCCAGTCATCACAGGGCACAGGGCTGGGGTACCCCCTGGATGGGATGCCAGTCATCACAGGGCACAGGGCTGGGGTACCCCCTAGGGTTGTGACAATGAGGAAATTTCCCCACCGGTTAATGGACATGTGACAACACCAGTAATACCAGTATCACCGTGGGGGTTTCCTCTTTTCCTCTTTTTTTCCTGCTTTTAAATAGCTTATAAATGCGTGCGTACTATACTTTCACTTTTAGTTTTGCGGGAATTGGCAATTCGGCGTCAATTGTTTGAATGGACAACGAAACTACAAAAAAAAAAATCACTGATATTAAACAGAACTTTTATTAACATAACAAAAAACACAACAATGCTACAGGCTGAAAAAATTGTGGAAGTTGGAACCAAACAAATAACAACCATAGAACGTTTATCAGTAGCCTATGTTGGAACGTTTTTAAAACGAATAAGAAAATAAAATAGAAAGATAAAGTTTAAATAAGATTTAACGAATGAACAAGAAATGAATATAAAAGAAAAACTTCCAAAATGACATTAGGCTTCTCTTTCTGTAAATTCGACTCCTCTCATTCTCCTCACGTGATAAATGAAATATGACGCATTGTAGCTATGTTCAGTTTTTAATTATAGTGCATGCTCTCGTCTTAAGTAAATTATTTAGAATTATATTTTCCATTTAATTCAAATAAATATTTAATAAAAAAAACAAATACTTAAAAAAAAAAAAAAAACAAATGTGGGGACAGTAGTGATGTCACTGGTGTTGCGTCTTAAACCCGGTAACACCGTCAACACCGTCTATTGCGGCAAGCCTAGTACCCCCTGGATGGGATGCCAGTCCATCACGGGGCACATACACAGACAAGCACAATCACAGACCACGAGTGATTTAGAGAGACTAATTACTCTAACTGCATGTCTTTGGCAAGAAAGCGGAGCAAAATTTGCTTGCTTGACATGAATTTAATGTCTTGGATGACAGGGAACTTTAGTATTTTCCGTGCAACACTGCTTACTTTTTTCATTTTTATTCATCTATTCATGTTTAATAAATTGTTTCTTAAACTATAGTCACAATGATCTAAAGGCTTTGCCATCCCTTACACAGCTTATAAACGTAACAGTCACGTAAAGAAAATGACAATGTCCAGTTTAACGTAACTGATGAGATCCCTGTAGCCACCTTCATGCCAAAGCTTCCAGTGTTTCAAAAACAACCCGACTGGCATTTCATGATTGTGAGGTGCCGCCCAGGCCTAAGCCTTAATGTTAATACCCTGAAAGATGACAAAGGTTCTGCTGGCATGAGCAAGGAGCTCACAGAACCGCATCCACCTCAATCATCCAGGCGGACACCTCTCTCACTACCACAAGACCAAATTCCCTAACATCAAAAGGGAAACTGCATCATTTTCTAAACTATAAACGGCCTAGACCAGTTAGGTAGATTAATTTCACTCAACACTTCATCACATTAAAATGCCTTAACCATGCCACCCAATTATGCTTACCGGATATGCAAGATCTCATGTTTAATGCAACCTATTTTCAGGTTATAACCCAGCCATTGTATTGCACAATGGTTCATTCTGGATAATTCTCATATGTGAGATATTCTATCACCATAGCTACACACTCAGCGATATTGTGAAACTGTTCTGTGATTATTGAAGTATTGGTTGCTTAAGAGGTTAACCACACACTTATAAGCCTACAATAGCCTATACCTACACTTGACCCAGGCCTGATGCTGGTTTTGAGTCCAGCTTATCTGTTAATTGATTAGCCTTGACTGAGATAATAGCCCTACTTAGTTCCCTAGCGCCCATGACACCAAGGCGACTTTGCAGCTACTTGCCGAGGAGCAAATCTCCCTGGAAAATAAACACACTGTATGTAAAAATCATGTTGCAAGCCAGAGACTGTCTATATAAGCAAATCATGTCTTTCAATAAATACCACTTTATAAAGTGAACACCAGCACCATCCAAACAAATAAAATAAAGGGTTTGAGTGAATCTTATCTTACTCTCTTCTCCGTAAGCTATAGATGAAAGAAGCACTGAATTTCACATTAATATCCTAGAACAATATTCCACAGCCTACTGAAAGGCAGACATAGAGTACGCAATCAGCCCTCTGGCTTTAACACAAGCCAGTGGTCAATATGCAGTATCAGTTTCTCATCGAACATCAAGCTGCATTCTACCTTTACACTGCACCATACATAGAAAAGGAGACTCTGAAATTCACTCTCACACAAATTTCACCCATAGGGTAGCACAGTGGGAGCTGAATCCCACCCCTGTTGTGCCTGAGGCTCTGGCGTTTACGTGTTCTCCCTGTGCATTTCTGCATTTCCCCACACAGCTTAAAAACATGCAATTAGTAAAACCAATCTTCTAAAATTGCCCAAAATGAGTGAGCATGCATGTATGGTGTGTGTCCTGCAACTGACTGGCATCGGGTCCAGAATCGTCCCCTCCCACAAGCCCTATGCTACCTGGTATAGGATCCCTACAAACACATACTGCAAAAGTAGCTGGAAGAAATAATTAAATCTGGTTATACATTAAAGTATTTCGCATGAAATGAAACATCAGTGCATGCGTGCTTCATGTTTTGAGCACCTGAAATTAAACTTCATTTCATAACCGTTTAACCAGATGGTGTCAATCAATGGCAATTAGGATTAGATGTGTTCCACCTAGTGACGACGTCTAGAATAATTCAGTGGACAACTCACTTATTACACTCATGTGACAGTCCAAAACTGAATTCAGCTTACCTGATCCAGAATAGCCCTTATCACACGAAAGTCCATGAATACCCTAATGTGCTGGCATTGTGTGGTTTCTGATCATCTGGAGCCAATCCAATAAGCAATTATTGAAAAGGCATGGTTGGAAAACAACCAAGAATGAATGTCACACTCCACTGTTGGCTTCACATTACCTCTAAGAAGCAGGACATGAGTTACGCAGCCATGCAGCCTTTATAAATACAAGCAAATGAAGTAAAAAATGCCTTTAGATATACCTGATATAAAAGTTCTCCGATTATGTTTATGGTTCGCAGCTGGACAGTCATTCAGAAAGGTCTGAATTCTAGGTCTAGAAACTGACTGCACTCAACTGGAAGTTTGCATTTTTCAGGTCATCGAGTTGGAAATGCTGTGCAGATACAGAGTTATTTTCGATTATGCCGCTACAGAAACACAGTTTGCTCAGAATGTTTATAGGTTTACCATTATGTGCAAATTGAGACCTGAAATTCCAGCTTGACAGTTTAAGGGGCCAATTAGTGCCATCATGGGTCTGCACATCAACAGCCAGCCCCCGCCATGAGCAGGGTGCCTGGTGCGCAGCTCCTCCAGAGCGGAGCCAGCAGCAGCCTCCCACGTCCCGGTCCAGGCGCTGCGGGATTCGCTCTCATCGGGACACGCAGTGCCACTCGCCCAGTTCCACCCACAGCCCTGCAGGCACCCAACCCAAGGGGAGGCATCCCAGCAGAGCGAAAAGGAGCAGAGGAATCCAGCCACGTTAGCCACCCAACAGAACGGGTCAGGGCCCTCGGAAGACCTCCCGGCAGCTTTCCCACCACGGGGCATCCAGAGCGCCACCAGAGGGGCCACGACAACAGCTGACACCTTAGAGAAGAATCCGAAATGGCTTAGAAATGTTTAGCTCCCCAGGACAGCTACCCATAAACAGGTTTAGCTCAACTAGAAAATCACAGAAAGTCTTAAACTAATGCACCTGTACTTGTGACAGTAACACCACACACACACAAACACGCACGCAAACATACCTTTATACAGTTCATTGCTTCAACTGGAAAATACAATTCACTGCAACTCAAAGAGGCGCACTGTATTTTAGTTATTTCTGAATAAATCCTGCAAATCCCTTTGAAACTGCACACGGCTAACCTAGGGGTCAGGACTGCGCTTCTAAAAACCACTGACCAAGGCAACCACAGGAGGTCCTTCCCTACCCTACACACCCCTGCTAACACTCACTGACATGCAACAGGAACAGACATCAAACAGGCATCATTTATATACACACGCACACCTAAAAACACACAGCAAACAATGTGAGTTCACCCCAACATGCCACTTAAATCATCCTGCTCACAGCTTCAACAAAATCTGCTGAATGTCCTACAGTAACTATTTTTGGCTGGAGTTGATTTGATTACACTTATTAAAGATGCATAGGCAATTACAAACATTGACTAATCGTACATGTATACATTCAGAGACCGACACAATGGGCAAAGGCACACACACCAATGTCTGAGAATTAGCTAAGTTACTGCATAATACATCCCAGCTGAACCACAGCACACATTTACATACTTTTGCAATGAAACACATTTAAGTTGTTTTAAAAACAAAAAACAAAAAAAAAAAACATCAGCGATTAGCTCTGTAATGCTACCACACTGGTCAGGTTTGCTTGCGGATACTCACATGCCTTTCGGTCATACATGACGACAATGCCAGCTCAGGTTATAGGTGGAGGTGATGGACCAATCTGTCCTGTTCTGGAATCATCTACAACATACTGACCATGTTTTATCCTGTCTATTTACCTTAAAACCCCCCAACAAACAGGCCTTTCACAATTTAAAAAAAAAAAAAAAAAAAAAAAATCGCTCACGATTACATCCCTCTGCTTTCAAGCTTTAACAGAAAACATTTACCAACTGTCACCACTGGCAATGAGAAAGGAAAAAGCCAAATCATATTTCCTTGGCATCAGCACTCATTTTAGTGCGGGGCTGTGTGCAGACCGCCCAGTTTAATGTTCAGACCCCGAAAGATGACAAAGGTGCTTCTGGCATGACCAAAGCGCTCACAGAACCGCATCCACCTCAACCATGTAACACATCCAGACCCATACCTCACTTACTATTAAGTTTCCTCATTTATTATAGACCCCATCTGATCCCCTTTATTGGAGTTGAGATCTGTTAACTAACCCTAATACCTTCTTTGAAATTAAACTACATTTTTGCATTGAAATAATCAGCAGTTTTGAGACTCTGAGACAGAAGCTTCAAGGAATGTGCTAGGCAGACATACAGCGAATACTATGTCAAACCTGTTTACATCTCATGGTAGAGAGAGAGAGAGAGAGAGAGAGAGAGAGAGAGAGAGAGAGAATAAGTGTAAAAGCTGAATAGCATTTAAAAAGAGCTGAAGTGGGAGGGATAGGCCAAGGAGTATAGACAAAGCAGGGCAGAGACAGACAGACGGGAGAGGGGGGCTGCAAGACACTGGCAGACTGAAGGCCATTCACATTATCTCAGGCCCAGCACACATGTGCCTGGCCTCCAAAAGGCACCTTTCGGGATTTAAAAGGCACCCCGGCCAGACCATCGTGTCAGCCACTCGCTGGCCAATCTGGAGACGCCTATTGTGCATTCTCCTCTGCATCCATCCATCCATACGAAAGAGTCACGGACAGATCATGACTCTAGCAAAAATTAAAAATAAAAAAATAAATAAAAATCCAAATTTCCTCCTGAATCGCAAACCAATCCAATCGCTTACTGTGGCCTGCTACGACATCTAAATGCAAATCGGCAACCGAATGTGGTCTTTAAAACAATTAACGACTTGCAGAGTCCTTCTCACAATATACAGAAGGTAAATCCTTATCCTTAATATGCATCACTTCACAGCCTTATTCCCTCATATTCCTACTTGCATCCCCCTATTCATGTAACCCGCAGGCTGCTCTCAGCTACCTACCTACGGAGCAAAAATTTATTCGTGCAATTATTAAAATATTACTTGCAATACCTACGGATGCAATTGTAAAAGCTGCATTACCAACCTTTTGGTGCCGAGTCGCATAGTCCTTGGGTGCGCATTAGAAATGTGTTGAAAAGCGGTGTGGTGCGCTAGCCTGTGCTCTGCCCGTGCTGCCGTCTTCACCAGCCTTGCATGCTGTGGGGCGGCAGGCAGCCTGGCGTTCACTCGGCCGGCTCACACCGTACCCTGGCATGCATCAGCTCCGCCGAACATCGTGCGCCGCAGCCCGCTGTGCCGAAAATGCCCCCCTCCCCGGTCAACCGAATCCGTTGCCTGGGTCCGTCCCGTCGCCCCACTTCGGCCGATCACTCTTTGTCGCTCTCCCGTCTTTCAGTATACTCCCCGAAGCATGCTCGGCCAAGACGAGGTAGGTCGGTGGCGTCCAAAACCCAACCAGATAGTCACGATCGGTCCCCCAAAAAGAGCCACCTTTCGAGATCCGAGACGCCCGGAGCGCTAGCTAATTCGCCACCACGTTAGAGTTCCGCAGAGGCCGAGCGGGCATGCTTGCGGGCGTAAATGCACGGGAGTTTGTCAGAAGGTGCAGCTACTAACTAGTACGGCTAACTATTGTTTTCATTGTCACTCGGGTAAACATAAAACTAGTTTTGATCCGAGCGCTAACCGCGCAGCATCTAACAGCATCGACCCAGTGGCGCTCCTGATTGCTGGCACGATGTCGAAATCACCATGTTTGCTCAGCTTCTCCTTTTTTTTCAATCCTGAATGAAAAATAAATAAGTTGACGGAATCCGAGAAAAGGCATCATGGCCGCCGCGCGGTTGCCCAGTTGCCTTCGCTTCTGGGGGGGCGGAACTGGAACCGGCGGGAATTGTAGTTCGCTCCCCGTTGAAAAAGAACTACAAATAATAAGAAACGGTAGAGTAACCTTGCGCCATAATTGACACCTCCCCGCCTTGCCCCACCCCTAACGTGCTGGGTGGAGGGTGCTGGCGGTGGTGCCGTTCTGTATGGTATAGATGCGCGGTATTAACGTATACCGCGATCACTGTTTCTATTAAGAAAACCAACTGTCATCCACAGATCGCTATACCGTCCAGTTGGGTACTTTGGTGATGCAGATCGTTTGAATGATTATACCCTCACTCTGCGTAGGGCTGCGTGATCTGTATACGCAGCCATAGATGTTTCTTCTAGATATATTTCTTCCGCGATCATTCAAAGCGCCAACCCTTTTTACTGAGAATTTGTTTTCCGCGTTTGTTAGGTTTTGAGCTGGCATTTTATCTCCTTTCCAAACAGGAAGTAAGTTAACGCCCACAAAAAGTCTTTAACACAGTCCCACGCTTTTGCCATCTTGCTGACGGTGTAGCACACCCGATTCCGATATCTAGAATATTTCGGAAATCGCTTTAAAATAAAGTACTGTCTAATATGTGACGCTTAGAGACTTAGAGTAGAGGAAAGGGTCACACATTTGTGTGGGATTTGAACCTACGTCCGCGTTGTTGAACTACTGGAGCTAAAATGGTCAACTGTATAACCTGTTGTTAATAGCATATACCGATTCTTGTTAAAATAAAATTTTGCAGACATTATATTGTATGCAACATATATTACAACATATATATTATTATGTGGCAGTGGTGGCTTAATGTTTAGGGAAGCACACTTGGAATTGAAAGATTGCTGGTTTAAATCCCCAACCAGCACGGCACCACTGAGGTTCCCTGAGCAAGGTCCCGCCCTCAAGCACTGCTCCCTGGGCGCTGAATTAGCTGCCCCCTGCTATGTCACGATGTCACATATGGGTTAAATGCAGAGGACACATTTTGTTTGCGTGCTGTGGTGTGTCAACAATGACCACTGATCACTAAATTCTAATTGATTCTAAATTACAAATATAAAATTAAGGCTCCAGGTTGACCCTGGACAACCACTATAAAAATGGATGGATGAAATAAAATATGGGTATATTGTAACTTATAATACAGAAATAGTCACATGCTTCATATACTTAGAAATATATGCAAATGTGCTTTCCTTGCAGTGTGATTGGAAACTAGTCGGAAATCCACACAAACACAGCAAGAGCATACAAACGCCACACGTGTTGGAGAAAGGAACAAACACCTGCAGTATAACACTACAGTGCCACCCATGTACCAGGGAGCCACTGCAAACACTGTAGAAAGATCAGAACCCCAGAAAACACCCTGCAGCATGTGACTATATCCATTCATTTTCGGGGGTCCAGAGCCTGGGAACAGCCCAGGATAGGGCGCCAACCCACACTCACTTGTTGTTTCTGGACCATGGGGGAAAACATGCAAACTGCACACACAGACTCAAACGCTGGTCCCAGAGGTGTGAGGCAACAGTGCTAACCACTGCACCACCCCCATACATAAATATAGCACTGAGCATTTTTCACAGGCAAGATAGACACATTACAGTGGTGATGCAAAAACCATGCAAAAGAAGGGAAACTGTGACCTTCGAATGGCAATTAAAGGAGAGGGGAAAATTAAAACAAATAAAAGCAAAGGGAGTAAAATAGTACTGTGCCTTTAAGACATTTGTGTTCATTTTATTTAAATATAGCACAGTGCATTG
This sequence comes from Hippopotamyrus pictus, assembly GCA_026781145.1. Lineage (NCBI taxonomy): Eukaryota > Metazoa > Chordata > Actinopteri > Osteoglossiformes > Mormyridae > Hippopotamyrus > Hippopotamyrus pictus. The sequence goes on from JAODLC010000045.1 coordinate 16,139,636, forward strand.
TTGCTCTCTGTCTTTATGAGCTACATCTGGAGAGTGGTAATGTTTCCCCCCATCTCCTTATATTGAAGTACTTTCTTGTTGCAATAGTGGTCTCTGGATTTTATTAATACTTCTAACCAGAAAAGTATACCATATATGCATGCAGTCATCTTCAAATCTCAGAATGCTTGATCTCTCCCATTTCCTAAATCCACATAGCTGATCCAGTTTATCCTAAACATGGAATAATTCCAGTTGCAGGCAAGTGTTTTCTCCAGTTTTACTACATTATTTATAATTTAAGGTATATGAAGGTGTGATGTAAGCAGTTTGGTGATGTAAAGCAAAACTGCAGCACTTAGGAGGAGTTTACCATACTCTTTGTTGGAAACTGTCAATTTACTGTAAACTCTACCAGAAACAAAAGATATCTTATGTGGCAAACAAGCTCATAAATTATATGTGTTTTTAAATCAACTCTGTATTCTTAAGTTACCCATTACCTATCTGAATTATCATGTGAATATGGTCTCGTCCTGCCTTGACACATTGTGTGTATGAAGAGCTGTTTATATTCTGAGACAAACTGCACAAAAACCAAAGCAGGGTGTGAGGTTGGATCCTGCCTCCCCCACGGCCCCCTTGTCATATCTCTTTCACCAGTCGGCTGTGTCTCACTTCTGTTTCTGGTTCCCCTTGATTGACTAACCTACTTCACCAGTCTAACCGGATCCCTCAGTGTTGGGGAATTGCTGGCTGATGTCTGATTTGTGAGAGGTATGCTGCCTTGCCTTCTCCCAGCTCTTTGGTTTCCCTCTTGCACGTTTTAGTGCAGGTGTAGGCAGCCCAGATCCCGGAGTGCCAGTATCCAGCAGGTTTTCTATCCTACCTGATGAGTTACCATCTGCCTGACATCAGGTGTGGTTCATCAGAGACCAGGTACGATGGAAAACCTGCTGGATGTCAGCATACCAGGATCAGGGTTGCCTACTCAAATCTAAAAGTTTTTCTTGGATTTTTTCTAAATTCCCAGGAATATTGTGTAAATGGGAGGGTGTGCTACATTCTTGGATTAATGAGTTATCCAGATTTAATTGTTCTTGATTTTACAATATCCCATATTTTTTGGTTCTTCAAAACTCTTGTTGGATTGGTTGTCACGGAAACCTATCCTTAAGCTCAAAACTACTCAGAGCAAGTTTGCGCAATGTAAAAGAGATTATATCACAGATTTAAGCAGACATGCCCGCTCAGGAAACCTGTCCGACCATGGAAACGCCTTTCTTATTAGAGCAACCTATTGCAATCGGTGTGTTCATATTAAGAGGAGTGCATTTTTTTTAATATGACTTATAGCATAATATTACTGTATAAATACAAACAAATTTATACCAGGGGCACATTGACAAGAATAAATATGAAAATAATACACTATTAGTCAAGCAGTAAAATTCATCAACAAAACAACCATCCTTGGATGAAATAAAAGAGTTATACAAATGAATTATTTCCAAATAAAATCTATCATAATGTAATCTTCTCAGTACCTTCACGTCATCATACATTGTTAATTCCTATGTGTTATTTGCATTCATGATTAGTAGTTAGGATGGTGCAGTGATGCAGTGGTTAGCGCTGCTACCTCACAGCAATAAGGTCCTGGGTTTGGTCCTGGGTCCTTTCTGTGTGGAGTTCGCATGCTCTCCCCGTGTTCGCGTGGGTTTTCACCGGGGGCTCCGGTTTCCTCCCACGGTCCAAAAGTGTGCAGGATAGGTTGATTGGTGAGTCTAAATTGGCCCTGTAGTTGTGATTGTGTACATCCTGTGGTGTGTTAGTGACTGCCCATTGCTCCCAGGATAGGTTCTGGTCCCCCCCACAACCCCAGTTGGGATTAAGTGGCTTCGGCAAATGGATGGATTAGTAGTAATAATGATTGTGGATTGTGCACCTCTTGCCATTTCGAGTTCATCTTAAACAATACAGACTTTTTGCTGTAAAAAAATTGACAAAAATTTGCTTGCACAATTTTTACTTTTGTTCTTGATATCAAGTTCATATATTGGCTACAATTTTTAAAACTGATAGTTTTATCATATTCATATTGCAACGTTTTGATGGTTTTTCAAGGGTTGTACCGGTTGACATGGAAACTGTAAAAGGTTTTAAACAATTTTTAAACATAAAACTAAAGTATTTTTTTTTAGTTACTTAAACACCAATTTTAATATTTTCCTTACTCTGGTTATTTATTCTGACAGGTGTACCAACTGGCATTTTTGGACTTCATGTGACAAAAATGTGGAAACTAGGCTTATGTTGTTTGAAAGTTTTGAAAATATATTTGCATTAAAGAGGTTTCGTACAATAATGTTATGCATATGGATGTGGACAAAAAGACTGCATGTCCTTCACCTGCGTATCACTTCCTCAGATTCCCCGTACTCCTCCAATAACAGCTCTCGCTCTGCTGAGGGTGAAGGACTGCGCTCTTGCTTTCATCATTTTCAGCAGCCAATCATACACTTATCAATCACATGTCAATATACTATGTGTAGCCTAGTCAGTGTCCACGGGAGCATGCAGTTATGATGATTTAATCCTGCTTGGCTAATCTGATTCTCCAATGGCTTTGAAGAACCAAAATAGCAGGCTAACTATATCCACAATTAGACAATCCCAGATGAGTCCTTTGATCTTGGATATTTTAAACAACATATGAAGAATACCCTCCACTGCTTCTCAAACTGTGGGGCACAAGATTTTCAAATGCCAGCAGCACAGAACTCCAGGGGGGTGTTCCACAAAGCAGGATTTCTCAGTTAGCTGGGTTAACTTAAGATAGTTATCTTAGGTTGACGTTCACGGTTTGACTTCTGAGATTCAGATCGAGCTCTAGGTAATTTTTTTCCAAATTGGTTGGTTCAACTTTTAAGAAATTCAAGTTCTAGTGAGTTCGAGAACTGAGGTACCACTGTGTGTGTGTATGTATATAGTGTATATATATATATATATATATGTGTGTGTATATATATATATATATATATATATATACACACACACACACACACAAATTT
>JAODLC010000045.1:16164630-16180625 GCA_026781145.1 Hippopotamyrus pictus
AACTATTTGGTTGAACAGCATCCAAACCTGTTAGAATCTTATAGACCTGGATCATGTCCCCCCTCAGTCTCCTTTGCCTCCTTTCAAGGCATGAAAAACAGTATCACATACAAGCATTTATTGTATAATGACAGTCAAAATACTTTCCATATGTCACACTCAATAGTGGGACAAACGGTGGTCAGTTTGTCCCACTTACCCTGCCTGGTGAGTGTATGCCCTGATCCCCATCTCACTGCCAGTGTGTTATTCCCGTTACCCTGCCTGGTGAGTGTGCGCCCCGACCCCCATCTCAGAGTAACTGTGTTACTCCTGTTACCCTGCATGGTGAGTGTACGCCCCGACCCCCATCTCAGTGTGAGTGTGTACTCTCTGAGGTATCTCGTTCCAGCCATGCAGCTAATTGATTCCTGTTTTTTTATTTAAAAATGTATAAGTCGAGACATATTAGTCATCTTACGAAGGAAAGTCAGGTGACCAGGATTCATGATGATTTGTGTAATGTCTTCCACACTTTCCGTAAAACTACTGTGGTGTGTTTCACCCCAGTATTTCAGCTTTTGTTCCTTTTCTCTCCCTGCAATATCATGCTACTTAATTTTATTTTTATGCTTGTATTGTGTTGGCCATGTTCCTACTCAGTCCCTGATAAATGCTTATCCTTAAAAGTCAAACCTGGCGATCACAGCAGAGTCCCGTGTCACATGGTGACATTTGTCACCCTACCACAAATAAACTGATGTGTTATATGCACATGGATGTAAGGACCAGCTATTTTAAAGCATATGATTGGAAAAGGATGTGGGTATGTTTTCTCTGTTACAATTTTTGCATATATTTAGAATTTTAAAGTGTTCAGGAGTTGAGAGCCAGAGAAGGCAGCTCAACTAAGGGGCAGGGACTAAGGTTGTAACAGCAAATGTATTTATCATGTCCCATTCAGTACATCATTTGGGGGTTGGTGACAGGATTGGCACTCTAGCTACTGGAAAAAAAAAACTCACACTGTTCCAGTTGGACTAGTGTGGTGCTGCGGTATCACTCACTGCCCTCAGGTTCTCATCCCTGAGATGGAGTGGTGGATCACTCACTGCCCTCAGGTTCTCATCCCTGAGATGGTGTGGTGGATCACTCACTGCCCTCAGGTTCTCATCCCTGAGATGGAGTGGTGGGGGCTGTAATCAGTGCATACTCCTTAGTGCTCTCTGCTCATCATAGAGGACGAGGCCTCAATTCAGAATAAGCGATGCTGTAATGGTTAGATTGTGTTGCAAGGGAATGAGGGGCAGGAAGGTAGCTTATTCAGAGTACAGCTGTGTAGGAAGTACCAGGCAGCAGCTGTAAATGTAACACCCATCCTGCATTGATTAGAAATAATTCAGCAGAAAAATCACTAATGTCACCATACAAAATTCAGGTCCCCATCTTTTAACTCCAATTGTTGCAATTATTCTTAAAATAATACTTTGATACTCTGGTTATTAATAATTGTTGGCATAAGAGTGATGGAGGGTAATCCCTTGTGCTATAGACGCAATACATTAAAATCATTAACCTGTGTATTACTATCAACTACAGAGCAATGAATGAAAGATTTTAGAATCTTGTTTTGGTTTACAACACTGCAATACTAGTCTATTTACTAACTTCTCATAACTCAGAATATAAGATTATATCTGTAAACTAATGTTTCTTTTCATCCAAAGCCAGCAAACACAGTCTAATCCATTATAATGCATTCTCCATAGTGGTACCCCAGTGTCTAATAAGTTTGGAATTGCTCCACAGAGAATAAAATGAAATATTATTTACTTCCTGCTGTAAATAAGACTGGTTGAAGGAGTTTAGCTAATACCGCTAAGGAACTTTAATAAATCATGTAGTGATAGGTGCAAATTGAGGGTCACCTATACCCTCTAAGGCTGTCAGTCTCTCGTTGTTACTCACTTATGGGAATAGTTTATGTGCAAATGGGACCTGTATTATTGTTAGGAAATAATCCACATCAAACATCACGCTACACTGAACTCTTGTTTAAGGGATTTAGGTATTTAATGAGGTCCAGGGGAGCATGCAGTCACCAGGAAGCATATCATTTTGATACTTGTCATTAATTTAATCGAGTCCATCCTGTGCCACTCCATCACAGTCTGGTTTGAAGCAGCCACCAAACAGGACAGGAACAGACTGCAGCGGAGAGTTAGGACAACAGAACGAATCACTGGGGCCTCCCTGCCCTCCATCCAGGACTTGGACACTTCAAGAAGCAAAACTCAGTGACCCATCACACCCTGGACCCTGGAGAATCATCACACCCTGGACCTTGGAGAATCATCACACCCTGGACCCTGTCTCTCTGAACTCCTCCCCTCTAGCAGATGATTCAGAAGTCTGCAGACCAGGAGCAGTCGCCACAGGAACAGTCTCTTCCCTCAAGCCATCGCCCTTACAAACACCTGACCTGCAACATCAACCTACACCAGCTTCCCTGACTGCTACACCCTGCTCCACTCAACACACTATTGATCTGAATCTAAGACCCCAGACATTTTGCACCTTGCATGTTGTTTGCTCTTTATGTATGTTGTCTGTCTGAAAATAAGATGTCTTTTATATGTAAAAATATTTAATCTGTACCGTTTTGTTCTATTGTATTGTAATGTACCGGAGAGACACCAACTGCCAGAAAGAAATTGCTTGTGTGCCCCACGCATGCACGCACGCACGCGGCCAATTAACCTGATTCTGATTCTAATTTGTTTAATTTCGCATTTCATTTCTGAATTTCAGGCATCCTATACATATAACTCTAGGCTTACCTAATTGATATTAAAATTCACGAGTTGATTAAAATGATTATACTTTATTGATCCCTGTGGGGAATATCTCTTTTTGCCGACCCCATCTTGCTCTCTGTGACACAGAAACATACAGGTGAGAGCAAGCTTGACAGCAAAGGGCAGCTACTCACTGAGCTGTGGGTTAAGGGCCTTGCTCAAGAATGCAATAGCCAGGTGGCTCTTCTGGTGAGGCAGGGATCAAACCAGCAACCTTCCGATCACAAGCATGGAGTTTTAGCTCACGGGCAACATGCTGCTTTTGACTAAAAACACAAGGAAGCATTAATAAATGGGAATCCAGTACCTTACAGGTCTCAGACTCACACACACACCAAGGGCAATTCAGAGACACCGATGCCACATCACTTTGGACTGTGAAAGAAAACCAGAGCACCGGTTTCTACAAGCTAAACAGAAGTTTGTGCTGCAATTTCTTATCAAAAAATTGTTAATCTACTTATTTGGCAACTAATGTATTATTGTTCTCAGTCAAACACTGACAATACCTCAGTTGTTTCAGATATCACCAATTATCATTAAGATACTTTTATTATTACTGTAACTGCATATGGAACTCTACTGTACTGTACCTTGAGCCGACAAACCACTGAAGCCGTACATTGTTTTCACGAGGGTCACAAAGAAGTGTATGCATTTGCCATTACGGACCATTGTATTTAACCTAATTATTTATATAACTGGCTTTGGATGTTCTTAACCTAGGGACTGCCTTCATACAATAAGTAGGATAATCTGGATCTCGATATTAACAATCAATATACAAAAAAAAAAAAATCAACGGGAAAAAAAGTTTTGCAAATACCATTTCACTATTGCTGTACTCAGGAAAGGGGGGGGGCTTTGCTTGCCAGGCTGTCCTGACCGTATGTCTCTGGTACTGATATTGTCTGTCAATTCACACCAACCACACTAGCATGTATACCTAAATCCAAACCCTCTAGGCATAAATTCAACTCACATAGCAGATGGCTGCAAGTTCCTGGCGAAGCATCTCTGTCTCTTTGATAAAAGGCTGTTTTTCTGGATTTTCCCCACTGTCAAACACAGTGAATTTAGTACCCAGCACGTTGGACCTGAAAAGGGAAAAGGATCATATGACAGAAAGACCCAAACGGCATGATTCACAGAGCGAGAAGTTACTGTTACAGATGGGCTTGCTGAAGGACAAAGGGACAATCCATGGTGCAGCTCATAAAATACAAAGAACTTTAACTAAAAAAAAAATAAAAGAAACAAGAAATAGAAGTCAACAAAAAATCAAAAACAAAGGATCATGGCCAGATCAAAGCCAGAGCATAAGAACTAAGGCAGGGAGCAAAACAGGAACAATCACAGCACTGCAGAAACAAACACATAAACAGCTACTCCAGAACAACTACAATGACCGACTAAAGACTAAAGCAAGGGCACCGAAATACACACATGACAAGGATTAACAGGACACAGGTTTGGGCAACAAACACAGGTGAGGGGCAATCAACGGGTAAAGATCACACACTAGGGGCGACTAGGTTAACAAAGATAAATTAACAGTACTGCAAACAAGAACTGGGAGCAACAGAAAAATAAACCAAGAAACAAAGTAGAAAAATTAAACATATGGCAAAAAAGAAGCCCGGATGACACAGCTACCAGCTAAACCCATTAAGCCATGTGGCAGCACAATGCACAGGAGAACATATTAGGAGCTAATGGACACGGGATGGTCAGTGACACCTGCTGGCCAAACAGGGAACAGACATGGGACAGGGACTGATCCTGACAGTGACTGTATTAAAATATAGCAACGTGTAATTCAGGGAGAGCGCTGCTGAAAGGCAGGTGACTGTTTAGGACACAACACTCTGCAGTGTTGCCAGATGTCATGAGGGAGGCTCACCGTAATTTGCCTATGTAGCTCTTTGTCTTTCTGGATAAGTCGGTTGGGTCAGTGGAGATCAGGTAGTTTGAGGTTTTGCTCTTTTTCCTCTTCCTGCCAGCCATCAGAAAGACCTGTTATGGAATTGTCAAGTTAAATATTGGATAACCTTTTGTGATTTTAACCAATTGTGTCCTTCGCTTCTTGCTTACGGACCCGTGTCCCATCCTCTTTCTCAAGATGGAGGTAATATGTGGGGTAAATTCCTCTCTCCATGCCTCTTCTGTCCCGCGTTATCCTGCATTGGACTGTCGAGTCTCTTGGAGCAGGACGGAGCGCGAACTGTCCCAGGTCCTCTATGGAGAGGGGGAAAGACTAAAGCAGAAACAGGCAGAGTCAACAAACCGCAACTGAGGCTCAGGCTTATAGCACTGTACCTTAACGGAAGCTGGGTAGACACGAGCATTTAGATCACAATGGCACTTACCCTTCCATCTGAGATGTCGTCTGAGAATGAGTGCCGTCGATTAGTATTGAAATCTGCAAGGCATCGAATGTCCCCAACCCTTTTTTTTTCCTTTATAAAAGTTTGCAAATCTTCTTCCTCTTCTTCATCCCTCTCCTCTTCATCATCACTGTCGCTAGTTTGACTCTTTGCTGAAATACCAGGGATGACCATTAAAGAACTGCTGCATGTGTGTTTGGAATAAAGTGAGAAACTCAGTGACCATGGAGCCTATTGCAGGATGCACACAGACACCCAGAGAGGGATGTCAGTCCATCGCAGAGCACACGCTCTCCCAGTCACACGCTGTGGGCACAGGTCCATCCAACCACTGTGGGTAAAAACAGGAGTATCACGAAGGAACCATTAAGAACACACTCCACACACACAGAGACAAGAGGAATGTCCATCCATCCATCCATCCATCTTCTATTATGTTTTCTTGGTGAAAGTCATAGTAAAAATAAATTCAGCAATAGTAAATCAAAAAAATGAAGCAGTTCCCATAGTTGGACACGTTAAGAATATGCAAGCGCAATGGTAAATAGAACTTCTTCTTTGGCTTTTATGTGATGGGACAAGACAGCAGTAAAAAATCATCAATGTGAACCTGCTCAGCTACCTAACCACAGAGTTTAAGCAGCAAATCCCAGGGTTCTGGCATGAGGAGGGAACAGAAATAGCAGTGTATGGGGGGGTGGTTAGATGAGCCCTTTCACTTCTCATTGCAAGTTCTGTGAGACTGGAATTCTGTTTATCTCCTGATGGTCACACCCAGATATTGCAGCTATCGCTACAGTACATGATTAGGAGATTGCCTGGGAGTTCTACCTTGCGACCATCTTGGGGAAATATATCAGGTCATCTGGGCCAGTTATGTCACAGGTAGTGCAGCAGTAGATTTGTCCATCTACTTAAACAGTCCTGCGTCACTGTTACACACTGCAGCAGTACAGATCACTGCTTTCCCAAGTGCCATGGCTATTAAAAAGCAGATGCCGTCTCGAGTGACATGCAAAGTGGGTTGCAGGTGTGATGACTTCTCCTGAATCTCTAGGCCTCACCAAAGGAACCCTTGTCAGATGGAAAGCTACTGGTGGATTCCCCTAAACTAATAGTCAGCCACATATCTCCACAACTGAGTAAATTAGTCATCTACTGCATTTAATGCCATTTGCTTCCAGAGGTGACAGATCCCAGAAACCTGACATCGACATCGCGACCTCCAATACCTGCCCTATATTCACTGCATTCCCTTTTACATGAACAATAAAAACAAGCCAGTCATAAGAGGTAGATGTTGTCACATTAGGTTTCTTAAAGGCAGAATGAGCAGGATTTGTGCCGATAAAAAGTTTTCTAATATTAAGTGTTGCATGAATTACATTCAATGCAAGGCAACTTTACTTATCTCCAGTTTCTCTGAATCTTTTGATGATGTTATGCACTGTAGATGATGAAATTTGCAAAGCCTTTGCAATTTGATGTTGAGGAACATTGTTTTTAAAGTATTCCGCAATCTTTCAGAGATTGGAGAGCCTCTGCCTCTCTAAGACACCCCTTTCATAGCTAATCATGTTACAGACTTGATATCAATTAACTTACTTAGTTGCTAGTGTCACGCCCTGCTCCGTGCGATCCTCCTGTGTGCCACGCCCACCTCGTTACCCCTTGTTTTTACCTGATTGTTCTCGCCTGTGCCTTGTTAGTTTGCTCTGTCTTTTGTATTTAGTCTTTGTCAGAGTCAGTCTTCCCTAGACTTGTCATTGTAGTGTTACCCCCATGTTTGCCCGTCCTGTGAGTTTCTGCCTTCGAATAAACCCCGTTTCCCCGACCATCTGGCTCTGTGCGCCTGCTTACCCGCTCGCTCACCCGCAAAACGTGACAGCTAGATGTTCTCCCAGCTGAATCTTTTTAAACTTTCTTGCTTTTTCAGCCATTTGTCGCCCCCATGCCAACTTTTTGGGACCTGTATCAGGCATCAAATCTGAAACAAGCTCATTTAGTAGATAAAGATGTACAATTTCCCATTTTGAACATTTGTTATGTTATCTATGTTTCGTTGTGAATAAAATATTGGCTCATGTGATTTGAAAGTCTTTTAGGTTTCATTTTACTCAAATTTAAAGAACATCCCAACTTTTACGGAATTCGGGTTGTACATAAGACATTTCATAGAGAAGGTAAATTCAAAATAGTAAATTTATTAACAAAGCAAAAGGATGTCATCACCTTGTATAATGTTTACATCAAACATCATTGACATTAGGTCATCACTTCCGCCCTCTACCAGGAAGTGGACCACCACTGTGAAGCCGGTGCTCTTGCCACTCTCGCTTTGTTGCTTTCGCTGTGCTTTGTTAATTATTGTGATTTTGCCAGTTCATCTATGCCTCGGGTTTGTTTTCTGGATTTCTTGCTCTTTACTTTGCCCTCAGTACTCCTTATGAGTTTTTCCAATTATCGATCTCTTTGCCTGTTTGTTGACCACGCTTTAGATACACCCTCAGATACCTTCACCTCAGTTACTTCTGCATTTTGTGTGTGTGGTAAGGAATGACTGCCATTTTTGTTGATCTATTTTGTGTGTGTTTGGGTAGCAAGTCAGGGTGAGTGACTGTCTTTTGTTTTCTTTTTCTTTGTTTAGGGAAGGTGATATTAGATCACCCTGAGAGTTTTTTGGTTGTTCCTTTGGCCCGGGTCGCAACCCAATTGCGTTGTCAGTCCTTGGTGTCCTTGGTTGTTTTTACTCTAATCCATTTCAGCTGCCGTGGATTTCTTTACCCCTTCCATTCATTCTGTTACGCCCCTACCCACCTAAACGGGGGGTCATAACGAATCCCTTGATCGGCAGCACAGGTACAGCAAGTCAGCTATTTACGTGGCGCAAACAGTCAGGGTGTGGCACTCACAGAAACACACTCTGTAGTGAAAAACAGTACACAAGTTACCATGCGATCATTCACAATATAAAAACCTCATAAACACACACACATTTAAACCACAAGGTTAACACATACTAACATCGTGGTGCAAGGCATGCTGGTACTTGAATAATGAAATTGAAGTGACTGGCCCTGTGGAGTAATAATATTATTCCAGTCCCTCTCATACTCACTACCTGAGTTCAATATGAAAATGAACACACAGTACAATTAAATATTCCTAGAGGCTGAGGATGGGTTTGAATGTTTTCCGGAGACATTCCTGTGTTCAGTAACACTAATACAAAGAAGACCATGGGGACAGAGTAACAGTATCTATTTCTGTATCTGTTAAACTGAATATGAATATTGTTTTAACAGGCTGAGAGAATGTTCAGGAATGAGGGTCAATATTCAGGCCAGAAAATTCCAGCGATTTGCACAGCTCATGAATTCTGCTGTCAATAAACTTTCAGAATAAAGCAGCACAGGAATAACTTTTGATGATGTAACAAGATGAAATTTGTCATGAAATTCTCTGCTTTTTCACAATTCTCCTTTCACTGTGCACACGGAAAACAGACCATACTTTACACGCTTCAGTAAGGAACCCAGATCCACTTCTCAGTGCTCTATACATACCTCAGAAACTAACTGGAGGTTAATAAAATGGGTCCACAGTTCTTTGAGCTGATTTTTCATACCTACGGTACACAACTTACATGTCGCAGGCTGACATGTCTCCACAGGGAATGGCCGGTCAGCATCATGAGGTGGGTCGTCTCTGTCCTGCTCACCGGTCACATGGTCACACATTTTATATGCCATCCCAAGATTAATCTGAGCCACTGAGAAGTAAGAAATGCATGTAACAACCAGCATTTAAATACAGCGCAATATATAGCAAGGAAATATCGGTTGCATTGTTTAAATTTTTGTACACTAGTTTTCCTTTGATACATTTTCAAAGATACTGGCTTTAGTACCGGCTTACTTCTCATTTTTCATTTTCTGAAAGTCCTCTTGTGTTTGTATGTATGTGTGTATTATGTTTACATTACATTATGTGGACCAACTGGCCACCACAATGTGATAAAAATGTGTTATTTTGACATTGTGGGGACCATTTTTAAGTCCCCCACAAAGATCTATGGATGCAGTCAAAAAACTAAAAATGCCAAAAGTCTCATATTGTGGTTACTTATGGTTAAGGTTAGGGCCGGGTAGTGTCATGGCGTGGCGTGGCACAGGCGCCGAAAAAAGGTGACAATCCACTTAAAAGCACCAAGACAAAGGGGTTTATTATGAAAACTTCAATGTAACAGGACCTTGTGAGGGTCAAAAGCAAATGAACAAAAATCTACAGCAGCAGGAGCACCTAACAACGACCAACTAGGGAAATAAACTAAGGCAGGAACTTAAATACACACAGAAAACCATGGAGAACAAGGGACAGGTGTAACTCACAATTAATTAAGAAGACAAGATACTAGGAACAGGTGGTATGGATTACAATTAACTAATCGCAGAACAAGGAAACTCCAAACACTGAACACTGCAAAACACTGAAAGCTAACATTAGGAATAACTAAGAACTAAAAAAACATAAAACAAGACACAGGCAGGATAAACCATGAAAGATAAGAAAAAACCAAACGTTAAGAATAAAATAAAACCCAAAAATAAAAAATGGTAATGCAGGCCAAAGCCAAGCTCAGATCCACAACTGGAGGGCTGTTAGCTTTGAAAGTCACTCACTCAAGCCATGAGCTATGTAGGGGTCATGGAGCACAAGGAAGAACACACGAGACCAAAAGGGGATGAGACACAAAGGGCTGCTCAGATGGGAGAGGCCCTGACAGGTGGGGGTTAAGGTCGTCATGTTGGGATTAGAGTTTTCCCCATAGAAATGAATGGAGAGTCCCCACAGAGATATAATTACAAACCTGTGTATGTGTGTGTGTGCATATATAAAATACACCATTTATATATAAAATACACCATTTATGTAGCAGAGACTTTTGCCCCAATCAACAAAATGAGGAGCTTAGGATCAGAGAACAGGTTCAGCCAGCATCGGGGGGCAGTTGGGCTTGAAGCTACAGTGGCAGCTGTTACAGCTGCAAAGTGGGACCAATTCAATATTGGTGACTATGGATTTAGAATGGGACATCATCAGGTGTAATGGCCAGGTGTCCCAATAATAGTGTATATGTATAGTTGAGTGTAATTTTGTTGCTAAGTGATTTGTTATGGGACTGATTTTCTCATCTGATTTTATGCCCTACCCACTCATACTACAATTTCTCACTCTGCTATTGGGTTAAGTGGTTTGCTCAGTGACAGGATTTAAACCTAAAACCTTCCAGGCAGGCTCTGAACCATAAGCTGCTGAGCTACATATGTAGAAAGTATATACAAAACACACATACAGGATGTATTCATTTAGCATATGCTATATCCAAACAACATCTAGTATGTATGCATGTTTACACAGAGTTTAACATAACATTATTTACGTGACACACAAACACAAACTTGCCTGTTTCATTTTCTTCTTTGGTGACTTTTTTCTTGATTTTCATTTGTTTCTCTGACCAACTTCTTGTTTCAGCTGCAGTGTCTCGTGATTCATGATCAGTTTGTAAATGGATCTTCCTGGTTATCATAGGCCTTGCAGCTTGGTTGGATGGAAAGTTCCCCTCGTCCAGGCTGATCTCTTCCAAGGGGATGTCAAAGCTGTCAGTGGGGATGGCTGTCACGTCGTCACTGGCTAACTCAGTCACAACGGAGAGGAAAACATTCAGGAAATAAACAAGTATTTCAAGAATTCATTTCCATTTTCCCATTCATTAGTAATAAGCAGAAGAGGTTTGTGGTTCATCTAGGAAATTAAATGATGTTCTGATAATAATTATGGGTAAAAGAACACTGTGAATGTTATAGTTTTATATGGTAAAACGTTATTAAAGCTTAGTGGGGTCGCACATCCTGAGATACATTTGCTTTTTCATTGTATGTTGGTTTGTAACATTGGTATTTTTAAAATTATGAATAAAAAGTCAATGTACATAGGCTCAAAACGTCAGACCAAAGCATTTTTGATATAAACTGGCACCTGTGCTGGTTACAATGAATGCTGTGTGCTACTTTTATTCTGCTCCTGATCCTTCCACACATATTGTCGCAGAGTGTTTAGGGTACAGTAAGAATTTCTGGAGAGTATTGATCCTGAGGAATATACACTTTGTCTGCTTTCTTATTACTGATGGGCATCTCTGTAGCCCCTGAATCTGTATGGTCACATTGTGGGCCTCAGTCATTATCAGAGCGATCAGCAGCAGTCAAACACACCCAGACGCCCTGATCGGGTGAAGAAACGGTGCTGAATCATTGAGTGGAATGACGAAAGAACGATGGCTTAACTGAATGCACAAAGACATCACAAATCACTGAAAAAAAAATTTATATTTAGTTCTGTGGATCCAGAAAGACTCATGGGAAGCACACCAAAACAAATGTCAGTTCCCCAAGACATTTCAGTCTTGACTCCCATGACACATTGCTTATAACTGAGTCTCTGGGATTTTCTCCTGAAGGCAAGCTGAAAACTTTGTCTTGCTAGTGTCAAATTTAATTTATTGCCATTGGAGCTCTGAATGTTTCATTGTTTATCTGACCATTATGGAAAAGAAAGTATTTAAAAACCATTTACTCTGAATTACAGAAAATTCCTCAGGGCATGGTCTTAATGCCTGTGATGTCCATTTTTGTTCATTATGAACTTTTCTGACCCAAATGGGTCTCATAAATTGTATACCATTACTTTAATAGTGCCAGTTCAGTGTTTACTAACTTTTCAGTGATGTATAACTCTGTGGTTGGTTGACCAAGCAAGTCTTGTCCTCTGCCCCAAATTTCAGCTTCCTGGTCTTGGGCCAAACATCACAATTTGCTTTCAGCATTTGGGTATCAGCTCTCCTTCTTTGCTGCTTCTTAATTAGAAGAATTCTCTATAAGGGGACAATGGAAAGGCACATGAGGGATGCATTTTTTTAGCATAAATGTGATATTTTGTTCAGCTTCTAAGGGTATAATAACATGATATCCTGATTTACACACAGTAAAATCAAAGGCAAAAATAAGCAAAACACAAAAGAGAAACAAGCAAATGCAGGGACATCCAGAGACTTCTTGAGGAGCAGAAGCTCAACGGTAAAAGTTATCAGCCCAGGGTGGGGGGTGCTGGTGGTTCACTAAGTTGGTTGCCGTTGGTGCTCAGAATTGAAAAGCGCAAAAGCACAGAAAGGGCACTCAGTGCATTTACTGAGGGACAGTGTGTTCTGAATGGGCATGCTAAAGGATGGACGATCCACATTGTGGTACAAAAATGGAACTTTACCACAAGGGGAAAAAACAAAGCAGGTAAATGGGAAAACGAAGGCAAGGAGCAACACAGGAACAACCATAGCAATACAGCATAAACGCAACAAACAGCATGAGCGACAACAGCTACAAACACAAAATGACCAACTGTGAAAACAGAGCAAGGGCAGGCACATACATACAGATAATGAAGGCTTCAACAAGGGACAGGTGTACTACCACATAACACCAAGAACTACAACTTACAGGAAACAGGCAAGTATAAACAAGAATCACTACAGGCACTAGCAAAGACTAGATATATGGCTACAGAAAATAATTACAAATTAAACACAGGTAGGGATCACTAGAAACAAAGTTACAGAAGCAAGGACCTATACTAACATATAAAAACAAACAATCCAACATACCCATGACAGTAGGGTATCATAGATGCACAGCCACACACACAACCCATTCAGCCACGCGGCAGCCTGGGGAGCAGGGGAACACACTAAGGACTAATACAAACCTCTGGGGAAAACGGAAGACAGGATGACCAGCAACACCCGCTGGCCAAACAGGGAAATGACACATGGACCAGGGTAGGACAGGGACAGATCCTGACGCAGTGCCTTTAAAGGGGGAACTCGATGCCTTTAAAGAGAGGAGCTTGGTGCCTTTACAGGGAAGAAATCATTCCCTTTAAGGAAGGAACTCAGTGCCTTTAAGGAGGGCACTCAGTGTCTTTAAATGGAGGTACTTTCGATATTTTGGGCAAAAGGGAGAAGTGCTCGGTTACCCACAGCACCCTTCTCTGCACATGCCTGTACAAATACAATTTCTCTTTAGTTTATATTGATATTTCTTTCATTCTTGTCACAGATATTATGGGATACATGACTGAGTGTTATGCATTCTATATGTCCTGCCCCGATCGTCCGCTCCTCCTGTGTGCCACGCCCCCTCATCTACCCCGTGTGGAATCCCTGTGTTACCAGCTGTTTCTTGTTGTTGTTAATTAGTCTGTTGTATTTAAGTCCGTATTAGAGTATGTTTCCCCAGTCCGGTCATAGTGCTGCATCGTGTTCCTTACTGTTGTTTTGTACCATTGTTTTGCAAATGTTTGTAGAAGCAGTCTGCATGCCTAGGTGCTTGATTTTATACACCTGTGGCTATGGAAGTGATTGGAACACCTGAATACAATGATTTGGTGGGGTGTCCTTATACCTTTAGCAATATAGTGTTTAACTGAACTTATAGATATACACTAGTGGCCAAAATTGTGGAATCACCTAGCATTTTTGCCAATACACGTTAAAAATTACTACATGAATATTGGCAGTATTGTTTACACTACACTATTGTATACATTGGACAATTAAATAACTGGAGCAACAGTTGAATAAAGTTCTACAATCTTTAAAAATTGGAATTGTTTCCACAATTTTGACCACTAGTGTACACTGGCTACGTGTGTATGGGATGTTTCAGGTCTCCTGTGGAGAGGGTTGTGCATAGCAAAAGTGCACCAGACCCCAGACCCCAAACCATGGACAGCAGACCCTGCACCCCTGACTCCGGACTATGGACACTGGATCCCAGACACTGAACACTGGGCACTGGACAGCAGACGGCTCCCCTCCTCACTCTTCCTGCATGAGAATGACTGACTGAGCACTGTCAAGATCATGCTTTCAGAAACTCAGGCTGAAGCTCAGTGCTTTCTGTACTATTCTGGACCTTTAAAGAAAACCCATACATCCATCCATACCTGATTGTTCTATGCTGGCTCATGGGGGTCCGGAGCTTATTCTGGAAGCTACAGGTGCAAGGCAGAGAAGAACCCAGGATGGGGCACCAACCCATTGCGGTAAAGAGAAACGGATTCCTATATTGAAATATCTGTCATTCGGTAAATATCTGGTATTTCTTTTTCTGGGAATGTTCTTAAGGATACTTAAGTCTAAAAATGTTAAATATGCAAAATCATTATTATATGTATAACAGTGATGTGTTTCATGCAGATATTTCCGACTGTGAACCAAA
Source organism: Hippopotamyrus pictus (assembly GCA_026781145.1). NCBI lineage: Eukaryota > Metazoa > Chordata > Actinopteri > Osteoglossiformes > Mormyridae > Hippopotamyrus > Hippopotamyrus pictus. The sequence goes on from JAODLC010000045.1 coordinate 16,179,193, forward strand.
GAGAGGTTTCCTGCGTGGGAAACCAAATGTATTTAACATGTTGTATTTTTTGACTATAATCTCTAACATCAGGCTGAATTTTTTTTCTCTGTTCATAATCATTAAGCATGGACCTGCTAGCTTAGTGAAAATATGGCTAAAATGTGTGAAATGTGTGCCTCAGGAGGCTATGCCTCTGTGCCTGTGATCAGAAGGTCCCTGGCCCAAGTCCCAGCCTTGGCAGAATAGCCACATGTCCATAGGCCCTTGAGCAAGGTCCTTAACCCCCAGCTCCCATGTGCTGCAAAGTACATGGGGCAAAGACAACTTCCTCATGGGAATAAATAAAGTATCACTATCCTCCTCTACGTATTAAATATAAGAACAAAAATAACTTGTTTCATGTCACGTTCAGCTCCGATCGCTCCTCGTGTGTGTCACGCCCCCTCATTACCTCTTGTCGACTTCTGATTGTTTCCACCTGTGTCCATTTCATTCCACTCTATCCTGTGTATATTAGTCCCCGTCTTCTTGAGTCGAGTGTCAGTTGTTGATGTTTGTTGATGTTTGTTGGTGTTTGCCCCGTTCCCAAGATTAAATCCCCGTTTTGCCCTACTTCCTGATTCTCTCGCCTGCTTGCCTGCTCGCCTACCCGACGAACGTAACAGAATGACCGACCTGAAAGACTCACCGCAGCAGGAGGAGGACCTGTGCACGAGGTGAGCCACTGGCGAGAGCAGCCGGAGATCTGAGAAGACCCAGCTCTGTTTGGACTAGTGGAACAGAGCTGGAATCTACTACAAGGGATCACCCCCACCTCGGAAGTGTCCGTCATGGCTGAAGTGCGTGCCCGGATACAGCAGCTCGAAAGCCGGTTAAAAGAGAAGCGGCTCCAGCCCCTCGCCGGCGTGGAAGCGACTCCGCCCCCCTCTACTGTATCCAGGCGAAGGAAAAAGAAAAGACCCAAGGGGAAAGGAGAGGAGGCCACCCCGTCGCTCTTCTTGGGGGCATGTTACCTCTCCGCCTAGTCCTTTCTGGCCGAGGATCAGGAGGAGCCCCTCCTGGTTCGGCATAGCCCGGAGATCAACACATCCCCACTGTCCCGGATAACATCTGCCTCGCTGCTTCGGGACGGCCGCCTGGAGTATGCGGGGATCAAGGCGGTGCGGGATGCCATTCCTCGGGTCCCACGGACTCTTAAAGGGACCCGACCATTTCCGGAAGTGCCCGACCTTCTGTCTGCTGCCGCCGCCGATCAGCCCGCGGCACCTCCTGCTGGCCGCACGACCGAGGACGCCGCCACGCCTGCGGCGTCCCCTGCTGGCCACACGCCCCAGGTGCCTGCTGAGGCACCCCCTGCTTGCCGCATGCCCCAGGTGCCTGCTGAGGCACCCCCTGCTGGCCGCACGCCTGAGGTGCCCTCTCTGCCTGCGGCACCACCTGTTGCTGCCGCC
>JAODLC010000045.1:16192039-16207537 GCA_026781145.1 Hippopotamyrus pictus
TACTGGTACATTGGTACAGTACATATGAGTGAAATTCTTGTGTGCTAGCTTCACAAGCAGTAGTGGTGTGCAAAATAAGAGATAAGAAATAAGAAGACAATAAATAATAAAAAAAAAAACAAATAAATAATGTGCATGAATACAAGGTATATGTATTCAAATGTATGCATTAGCATATGTACAAATATAGGAATGGATGTACATAATAAGTACAGAATATACATATATATTATACCATTTAACATATATCTATATGTATACACATGTGCGTGTGAATGTGCGTATGTGCCTGTATATCACACATAGAATGTCCACATGAACGTTGTGCAAAGAGCAATTATGTGCAATATGGAGTGCATAAGTGACATGGTGTCGATAAAGTGGTAGTAGAGTTTTTTTTTTTTTTTTACAAAGTGTTAGTGGTTAGTGTTCAGTAGTCTGATTGCCTGATGGAAAAAGCTGTCCCTTAGTAAACTCACTTCATCAACTGTGACTTTGAATTTAAGGCTCAGTCTTTATAGAAGTCCCAATTCCTCAAAGACCACAGTGGGGAAAACATTATGCGAGGACGGGCTACGGTGTTTCACTGGAGTTTATGCGAGGACGGGCTACGGTGTTTCACTGGAGTTTATGCGAGGACGGGCTACTGCATTTCACTGGAGTTTATGCGAGGACGGGCTACTGTGTTTCACTGAAGTTTATGCGAGGACGGGCTACTGTGTTTCACTGGAGTTTATGCGAGGACGGGCTACTTAGTGTCACCACTAACAATGATACAAATATGATCAAAGCCACTGATATAAATGACTGTGTGTTTCGGACACAGACTGCACCTTATCCACAGTAAGTTTCATTTCAGTGATTTAATTAGCCAGTAACAGTGTAACATGTATATGACTAGTATTTACAGCATTTAGCAGATACTTTTAAGCCAACTTAGGTGAGTGCTATGAAGTCACCTGGGTGAATGTTTCAGATTTACTGGCAAACATAGACCAGAGTTTCTAACAAACTAGATTCTGGAACAAAGGTAGAATAAAGGCAAGTCAGGCAAGTTTTATTTTCCCTTTTAGTGCAATGGTGTAGGCAATGGCACACCTATATTGAGAATTGCTGGTGTCTGATTTAATAATTTTACTAATTTCTAATGTATACTAGGGCACATGCACATCAACATCTCCCCTGTATAAACTGTAGACAACCCAGCAGCCAACAGATGTCCCACATAACTCACGGACAATGCTTACAAATGTTTTGGTTTGTGTAAATTAGGGTTGCAATGGTATACCGGTTTCACGGTATATCACAGTATGAAAAATGATCATGTTCATTTGCTTATTACCACAGAATGTTTTGGATACAGCTACTTCCCATGATCCATGATCCAAGGCAAACTATATGTGCTTTGAAAACCTCACAGACATCAAGACACAGTTATTGTCTGATGCTGATGACACAAAGGGTAAGTTATTTCAAATAATTGATGAGTGAAAAGCTTCAAATATAACTCGCATTATTAAAAAATATATATACTTACATGCTCAACTAATTCCTGTCTAACAGGAGCACCAGCCTGCTGTTGTCAACACCAGAAGTTTAGCGGGTTTAGGGTCTGGGCCTCAGCAGAGCCATTCAGTCACAGCCCAACACAGCAAGAAGAGGCTGGAGACGACTCTGAAGTCCACTGGAGCTGAAGTTGAACTTAAGTTAACTTCTGACTCCCACAATTAGCAGTGAAATGGATCCTTTGGCTTAGTGGAAAATGCACCAGGTTAACGTTCCTGAATTAAGCAAGCTAACCAGGAAGTATGTGTGTGCCTGCCACAAGTGTACCTTCTGAAAGACTAGGTAGTGCATCAGGGAACGTTGTGATGTGTCACAGTTCATCTTTAAAGTCGAGCAAAGTGAATGTGCTACTGTTCTTGCCCAAAAAACTTTGATTTTAAGATGGAAAGTTGAGTTACAAAGCTCAATTTTGTTTCTGATAAAATTATTACTTTTATTTATGACGGTTTTCAGATTCTTGAGAATTTGGAGGTCTTATATAGGTTGTAACACTGGCATTTTTTATTTCCACTACTGCTGGAAACAACTTTACAGAATCATTATTTGTAATATTTTGCAGTGTTGCTTTTTGCCCAAAACATCGTTTTGCACCATTATTGAATGCAACTTGTTTATATTTATTAAGCAGCTAACAATCTCTATCCTCAATTCAAGCAGCATGTACTGCACAACCTTAGTCTAATTTATTGCACCATTTATCATTATCGCAATATCTTGCCATACTGTAAAGCCCTACATGATGGTTTATAGCAAAGGATTCAAACTGCTGTCAATCACCATTCCTTAATTATGAAATAATTTACATATACAAATACATACAAGTAGAGTTCTTCTTTTCAGATGCCGTCTGCATACCAATACTACCCACAGAGTTCTGGGCAAACTCAGAAGAAAAAAGCAGTGAAGGGGGACGAACACCAGACAATGGGCAAATGATTATCATGGCACTGCATATTAAAAAGAATCCAGATCATTCCCAACGACCTTTCAAAATTCTGCACAGCTCCAGCCTAGACATTCACCTTCGGGGGGAAAAACTCCACAGGGGCGTCGTCTCTCTGTGCCACCCCATATCAAGAAGAGTGCAATGCAGAATATATCATCTTAAATGGATCCAAGTGCTGCTAAACGTTTTCTTTAATTACAAATAGCAACCACGCATCACATTTGATGAACTGTATATATACAGATATACTGTGCAGTACAAGGAAACTAAACCCACAAGGACTAAACTAAAAAGAAACTGAGCCAGCTGTCACTTAACCACTTATCCTGGTCAGGGAGGCCTATTCTAGGCATTAACTGATCAGTACCATTTTAGGCATACCAAGGCTTTAATGACATGCTACTGAATGCCTGAAAAAGACTATGACTGCCCACGTTTTACATTCTTAAAGCCTTCACCAGTACAGCCAGTCCCTGGGTTAAGAATGTCCGACTTAGGGACAATTGGTACTTATGAATGGACTGACATAAAGCCAATTATATTAAAGATACGAGATAAATACAATGGTTGGTGATAAATGCACATACTACTTAGTGATGCTCATGAAAACATTGTGTAGCATCTGCGGTTTGTACAGTTCGGTATACAGTTTTATTATTAATGCATGATTATTATTACGGCATAGTGTCACGATACCAAAATTTACTTAAGCATTGATTCCAATTAATGAATTTTGATTATTTTCAATATTTTCCGAAAAAAGGAAACATTCAAATGTCTTTCTTTCAAACAAAAACATTTTTAATACACAAGAACGTGAGAAATTTACAAATGAGAGGCTGCCATTCGGCCCATCAAGCTCGTTTGGAGAGAATTTGACTAATAGCTCAGAGTTGTTAAAATCTTATCTAGCTCTGATTTAAAGGAACCCAGGGTTTTAGCTTCTACTACACTAGCAGGAAGACTATTCCATACTCTACATGCTGTGTAAAGAAGTGCTTTCTCAAGTTCATTTTAAAATGTTCTCCCACTAATTTCCACTTATGGCAACAAATTCTAGTATTTAAACTAATACTGAAGTAGCCATTCGTCTGAACAGCATCCAGACCTGTTAGAATTTTATAGACCTGGATCATGTCCCCCTTTAGTCTCCTTTGCTCGAGGCTGAACAGATTCAGCTCAGCTAACCTCTCCTCATAAGACATTCCTCTATGACCAGGAATCATTCTTGTAGCCCTACGTTGCACCTTTTCCAAGGCAGCAATGTCCTTTTTAAGGTATGATGACCAAACCTGCACACAGTATTCTAGGTGGGGTCTTACCAAGGAATTGTATAATCGTAGCATCAACTCCCTTGACTTAAACTCCACACACCTAGAGATGTAACCCAATATCCTATTGGCCTTTTTTATTGCTTCCCCACACTGGCGAGAGTGGGACATGGAACCATAAACATACACACTGAGGTCTCTCATAATCAGCTACCTTTATTTCAGTGGAACCCATAAAATATCTGTACTTTATATTTCTGCTCCCTGCATGGATTACCTTACAGGATATTTGGGTTATTTGTGAGTGGGTCAATTAAAATAAAATGTAAGCATATTAGTCAAAAAAGCAGGTTGATCATCATTTTACCATTGTTAATATTAGCAGCTGAAGTCACTGCCAGGTGAGATCAGGTCGCTCATGAAATGGACTCATGCATCACTGTAGATTATGTATGAATATGGATATTACTGTTCCACAGAGGTTTTTCCATAACTGACTTCTTTTATGCTCATAACTGGGGAGTCAACAAACACATGCAAGTCTTTGAATTTCTTGAAAAGGTTGGGATGTTTGTCTGAGAGACGTCTGGCCAGGTTTGACACGTTGCCTCCCTTTGCGAGACGCTTTAAAACAGCGCTTACACATCACTGCTGCAGTGTTTCAGGGTTTGTTTACATCATTCACTTTATAGCCTAAATACCTCCATGTCATTTTGGGTCCCCTCTGTCACTGAGTTCAGGTTTTGCCCCAGCCTGCTCGGCCCCCCTTGTGTCACCCTTATTTAATAGGCTTGCATTGTATGCAAGGTTAGTATTGATATGGCATTTCATGTGCAAGCAACTGTCACTTTGCAAGGACCATGATTATCTGCTGGGTCCAAACCATCAATAAGTTGCGCTAAAATACTTTTACTCAAAGGAAACAAACCTCAGCAAGCTATGCAAGTGTAACAGAGGTTCTTTTGCCAACATAGTCTAGTCTGTTTTTAAAAATCAGTCCAAAGTTTACCGCTGCGTGCGCTTTCCGAGACAATCATAACCATTCTCTTCCTCGCTACTGAACTAGGTCATAGATCTTGTGCCGTGTTTGTGAGAAATTAAACAAAAATAAGTGAAAAGGAGAACAGCTAATAAGAACTGGTCACAAAGACACAATCGTCTTCCACTGTATGGAAATATTTTATATTCCATACAAACGACATTAAGCAGAAGCAAGTTTTGTCAGCACTGCTTTGTGTTAGGTAGCACAACTCACAGCATCACCAACTTATTTGACAGGCTTTGCTGGTAGATAAGTTCCATTAGGCTGTATAGTTAATTTTAAACCCCTAAACATCACAGAAACAAACATGAACTTTTTCCAGTGTCACTCAGCTCCAATACACAATACCTTCAGAAAAAAGTCTAACTGGTTATATGTACTGTATTACGTAAAAATGACAGCTAATTGCAGGGGCAAACCTTCGTTTAAACTATTTTGACATATGGAAATCGTAAAAAGTAAATTAATCAAAATAATTTAAGTCAAAGTGGTGAGAAAGGCAGGCTAGTCTTCTCCAAGAGGCTAAACAGCACATATCTATGGCTAACCTTGCATTATTGGATAAGTCTGTCAAACCTGAATGTCTTCTTTTAAGATGCATTTGCATTGCAGTTGTGCTGTGGTGATATTCAAGTCTCACTTTGCAATACTGAAAGACTACATTTTCATTCACTTTTAATGTGAAGTGCTTCCACACAAATGATGCTTTCGCGCTTTACTTGGACCCTCACCTGTTATGCGCAGTCTTCATTGTGCCATATTGCCAAGTAATTGGGAAGAAAAAATTTAACTACGGTTTTTAAAATTCTAGCACCATACTTATTTTCAGTACCAGTTTACTATGCAACTCTATTACTAATCTAATACTACGTATTTTATTTTGCAACTTCAAAACTTACAAATTCAATTTAAAGACAGACTTAGGGAACTGATCTCGTTTGTAACCTGAGGACTGTCTGTATATATTAAACATGCATAAACTTCTACACTGCACCATTTTATGTTTTTACTTCTGTAAAAATTCCTATGTTGTTACTGATATGTAATACGTTACTCTAAATATTCTTAACCCAAGTTGCAGATTCTGTTACAAAAGTGATTAGACAAATTCTGAGACACTCAAAATGCTATATTCTTTGTGATTTCTGAAAAACTCTCTCCCTGAATAATAATAATAGTCTTCTCAAAAAGAGAAACTGTCAGATGCAGTTTGTCTCAGCAGCCTAATAGTCTTTGTGTGTGTTATAGAGAAGCTTAAAAAGGCCAGATGAAGGATGTCACAGAATAACTGCTGAGCAGTTTGTTCTACCTCAAGATATTCAAGCAGACGTTGCCTTCCAGGTCAATGTTGGGATGGTACACCATGGTCTCACACTTCACTTTCGGAGGATCATGTGGATATCCTTGTCCCACCTTAAAAAACAAAAATCAGGAAAAAAAAGATTACCCACAGGTAAAAAGATAAAAAAAAAAAAAACAAAAAGAAAACCCTTCAATCAATAGAGTAAGAGTGAACTGAAACCTTGTGAACAAAACTACAATCACCACCCAACTTTAACAAAAATATAAAGTTGTTTAAGTTGATTTAGAAAAAGATAACCATACACTGAACTACTGAATAAATGATTAATCAGATCAAAATAACCAGCAGCTCTGCAATGTACAACACAGATTCCAGTACATTCTGTAGTGTTCAGTTTGTGAAATACTTCACAAAATAAAAAATAAACTGAAAAATTATAGGAAATAGAAATCTTTCCCCAATTACAATTTCTCACCTTAAAGCTGAAGACAAACCGTCCACCTTTGTAAAATCCCTGTAAAGAAATTATATAAATATTAATCATCTGTTTACATTCCAGAATATATACTGCATTTTGATAAAAAGGTGACTTTTCTTAATTACACAGATCAATAAGTTAAACAAACCAAGCACAATATAAATAAATGCATCAGTACTTTAAAATTCGAGGGAATTTGTCAGTGTAAGGAAATCTATGCCTAAGTAATACACTAGACCTGACCTCATCTGGAGAGATGATGAGTTTGAAATTCAGTAGATCATCCTGATCAGGGAACACAATCTCACAGGTCTTTGGGAGGTTGAGCTCATTTATATCTGTGGAAGGAGTGAAAAATATGCCCTGGTTATTTAAGAAACAAAAAAACCTTTTTTTAATACATCACAAAACAAGCTGACTGATAACTCATACGACAGAAAGGAATATTTTACAAAGTTTATACAATTTAGTCTGAACACAGGCATTTAATTATTTACTCATAAGTCTTTCCCCCACCAAATCACATCATCATACACCTCTCTTACTTGGATTGGTATGTTCCCATTTATGAAATAGGTGTAATACAGAAATATTTCACAGTAACAAGAGTGAATAAATTGTTTTCAATATATGACAATTCTAAAAGGTACCGTTTTGAAATATCATTAGTTCATGGTATAAGCACAATGATATTTATCTTTTACTCTCATCATAATGAAATATTCCATTCATTATTTATAATATATGGTCATATATTTTGCAAAATGAGTAGTATATCCAAATGTAGAGTACCCAGGTAAATTTTCAAGTATATCAATCAATACATTACATCATATAATTGGCTGTCACACTGATTTTTTTTTTTTTTATTAAACCAGGACCATATTATAGGGAGATGAAAAGAAAATCTGGCATCACAAATAGTACAGATGCCCCGTGGCTCACCAGTAAACAGTTAGTGTTTCTATCTGAATTTCCAGTTTGTACAATGCTGAAATATTAAAACATTAATCGGCGTCATTGGTGAGGATACATCACCCATGAGCCGATGGCCGTAACCAGCTATACCGATCATGCACCGGCTACAAAAAGACGCGATCAATGCTACATCTCATCAGTACCTACCCTGACCCTACACAAAAAATACCCAATGAAGAGATACAAAGCGGCAGACATTTAAAATACTGTATGCAGAAATACTCGCCTAATATCCGTACACCTTCGTCTCGTTATATCGAGGTAGCTACCATACTGCTAACCAACCCACCAAAAGTGACTGAACTGGTTGAACCACCACTAAAATTGAACGGCTCTCCAAAATTAACATTTCTGGAAGTTTTCTGTTTGAAAGAAAAAAAAGTAAATCGTGTAACGTTTTTAACAAGCTACCTATTAATTGTATAGCTTAAAACGATGACTATTTGTTCTCATGGCTACAAATACAAATCTTGACTAGCTGGTTATTCTTCACGTATATCGTCCGTTAACATTATTTTGACTGCATTTATCACAAAACAACTTAAACATTCGAGCTGGTAATGTCACGTTGGTTATCGTTTATAAAATAAAGGTTTTTCTTTCTCCGCTAATTTAAGGCCAACAGCTAGTCTGCTAACAAGAAGATGCTCTGGGATTTAGCGGTATGCTAAAACTGTGTAGTTTGGCTGCAACACAATGCCACACAACTAACTATAAAATGTATATCTTAAGACACTTTCAGTGTCTCCTACAGAGATCAGTAAAGCCGGGCAGACACTACAAAAGACTTCATCTCTACGATTACTTGGGGCCACACTGCGGCGGCCTTCCTTAATCGACACCGGGGCTTACGGGCCCGCGATCTATTAGCGGTGTTTTCTTACTTTATTTCACTTCTGTTTTCCATAAAGCCCAGAACCGGTGTCATACCACTAAAACGGTAGCATGTCCCCTTTTCGCCATCAAAATTTACCGGCGAGCTGCGAGCGATACGATAAGCCGGCTACCTTTCTGTATCCGGAGCTGGGCCGCGCTCGCCTTCTTGCCCCCGGCTCCAGCTCTAGTTCCTCCCGCCGATTCCTCGTCTTTCTTCTGCTGCTTCAGCGAAAAGAGCTTAATCATTTTTAAATGTTCACTTAAGATGTGCAAGGCGCAGTTTTGAAAAGGTGCAGCGTGTCCGCCGTGGGCTGAGCGCTGCGCCGTGTGTCACACGGGGGCCGGAGTGCACGGCGAGACTGGAGGGCAGCTGGGCTCCTGCGTGACGAGCGGCGCACCGGGAGGGAGCTCCACGAAAAGGGGGCAAACGCGAAAAATACCGCTACGAATAACGCTCCTACTGCCTGTCTGCCTGCCTCTCCTCTACTCCTCCAGCTTTACATGCCAGCGTATCTTTATTCTGCCTCGAATGGCATTTAAATGCACCTATGACTAAACAACCTGTATATATTGGACAGATATATAGTGGCCACAGCATATAGAAAGACAGCCACAGAGATATTATTGTAAGTGATCTATCGCTATATTTAATAGTGAAGAGACATTAAATTTATATAATCAAAATAAACCATGTAATATTTGAGTGGGTGTAATAAATTACCAATATTTGTATGCAAACTGGGAATCTAACATAAAAAACATTACTAATGCATTATTTGCATTGTATTATAAAACATTGTGAAGATATTCTTTGGCAGACTTATTTGTGGATGAATCGCAGACCAAAGAGATTTTTTGTTAGTTGAGGTTATTAAAAGAGCCAGGTCTCTAGTCCTGTGTACTCTTTAAGTCTTCTATATTATTATTAATGACCAATCTATCACCAGACAACAGTAAATTACCAGCTGTTACTGTTGTCCACATATCATATTTCAACAAATTGAAAAATTGCTTCAGTTTCACCTTAACTGTTTTGCTAGGTAGTACCTAGTCTGACTTTCTTGTAATTATAGACGTCCATTAAAAATCCATTAAACTATAATGTATAATATACCATTATTTTACTCCAGCACACTACAGCAGTGTAAAACATGTTGTCTACCAAACTTTTTTTTTAATATGGTATGTTTTGTGTGCTGTTTACAAGGAAATACCTAGAAATTCTGGACCCCTGACAAAATGTCACCTTGGACCCCGTGCTCATATTTTATGTATATAATTGTACATATTTAAGGGCCCCAGTCAAGTGCTGCTCCTTCCAGTCTGTCAGGGTATCCATGCCCCTCCAGTGCCCCGTGCCTTTTAACATACTCTGCTACAACAAGCACTCAGTTTGAAATATAGTTCACAGTTCCCAATATCCATGGGTAAAATGAATGTTATCATGCAGTGGATGTTTCACATAAGTAACAGACAGCTGCACAATACCTAAATGTGCGCTGATCAAATGTGTTTTAAAGCAGTGTGTTGAACTTGTGGGTTGCAAGTCCATTTTCAATGAATCTGCCAGTTTCTCAAAGGTGAAACTGTCTGAACCCCATTCTCACCTCTCAGTCTGCTCATCCATTCAGATTCAGTTTATTAACATTTTGAGTAACAGATCTTTCAAAATTTGTGAAGTCCCACCTGTTTAAAATAACTGCTGCCATACTGAAGAAACCAAACACTGAATGCAAAGTTCCAATCAGATTTTAAACCTTTTCAGAATTATTGCCGTAGTTGCTAATGCTTTGCTTATGGCTAACGATTGTGTTCACCCTCTCTGACCTTTCAGCAGCCATTTACACAGTAAATCATAGCATCCTCTCGTGAACAATAAGGGATTTCTTCCTGAAATGTTTTTCCTCCTATTTCTTAAGTCAGATATGTCAGATGTGCTGTTCCCCAAGAGTTAACGTTGGTACCCATTATTTTTCTCGTCCACATCCTCCCTCTGGGCTGGGTCATTGATGTCTCAGTTTTCACAGTTTGGAGATGACATGCATTTGTATTTCAACACCAAACCAGATTGTCAATGAGAACCTGAAAAACTACTTGGAAGAGATCTGCATCTGAATGCTGCATAAACTGAAGCCCCTCACCACATTTTCAGTTTAAATGCATACAGAGTCACTGTTGATGGGAGCACTATCCTCTGTTTCAAATGGCATCCTATCTTGGCATGGTGTTTGATCCCCTTCATAGTTTTCCAGTGCTTATTAAAATTGTTTGTAATTTTGCACATTTTAGCTTAAACATTTATTGGTTAAGGTTCTAATTCCAAGGTACCCAGATGCTGAAAATCATAGCCATGTAATTTTTTTTCATTGATCATTTATTGATTATTGTAAGGCACTTTTCTGTGGCCTCCATTCATGTGCTTTTAGAACATCATCACTTCTCCAGAGTCATGCTGTCAGGGTTCCTACAAGAGTAAGAGAATTGAAGGCTATCATTCCACTTTCAGTTCCACTGCATTGGCTTTCTGTGGAACTGTAAAACGCTCCTCCTGGTTTCTATCAATGATGAAGACCCCGAAATAATAATAATAATAATAATAATAATAATAATAATAATAATAATAATAGCACTTTTCACAAATCCAAGGTCACTTTACAGGAAGGAGAGAGGGATAAATCACACAAACATCTAAGCAGTTCAGGAAGAGTAATGCTCATTAAACAGGAAGATCTTTTGGTCAGATTTAAAAGTGGAGAATGAAGAACAGTCACAGAGAGGTTGAGGAAGATAATCCCAGAATTTGGGGGTAATGGCATTGAATAAACTGTCAACCATAGTGAGAAGCCTGGTGCAAGAGACAAGGAGTAGATTACACATAAACGACCAGAGAGAGTGAGAGAGGGTACGACGTCAGGAGGTAGTTGAGGTAAGTGGGTGTTTGGCCATCTCACTGCAGTTGTTTTGAGGGGAGTAGGGATAAAGCCAGAGGAGAGACATGTTTGCTCTTTATTTGCCTCCGTAATGAAACTTATATTATACAAGCTATGAATCTTTTTAAAGCCCTTAAATCTCATCTTTTCAAGCAGAATTATTTATTACAAGGATCTTTAACATTTTGCTTTGATTGTAAAGCACTTCAGCATTTTTATACCTGGATCATGTCCCCCCTTAGTCTCCTTTGCTCGAGGCTAAACAGATTGAGTTTAGCTAACCTCTCCTCATAAGACATTCCTCTAAGACCAGGAATCATTCATGTAGCCCTACATTGAACCCTTTCCAATGCAGCAATGTCCTTTTTAAGGTATGGTGACCAAACCTGCACACAATATTCTAGGTGGGGTCTTACCAAGGAATTGTATAATCATAGCATCACCTCCCTTGACTTAAACTCCACACACCTAGAGATGTAATCCAACATCCTATTGGCCTTTTTTATTGCTTCCCCACACTGGCGAGAGTGGGACATGGAAGCATTAACATACAGACCGAGATCTTTCTCATTACCAGCTACCTTTATTTCAGTGGAATACATAAAATATCTGTTCTTTATATTTCTGCTCCCTGCATGGATTACCTTACATTTACCTACATTAAATTTTGTCTGCCAGGTATCAGCCCAATCACTAATTAAATCCAGATCCCATTGTAACCTCTGTGCTGCTAGATCAATATCTGCTACACCACCCACCTTGGTGTCATCTGCAAATTTAACCAGTTTACTGTATGTATTGGTGTCAATATCATTAATGTAAATTAGGAACAGTAGTGGTCCTAAAATTGTACCCTACTATGAACGCAGGCCCACTGTGACATTGTGCCTCTAATAACTGCTCGCTGCTTCCTGTCTGTTAACCAGTGTTCAATCCAAGCTGTTACAGTGATTGATGCTGCCATTCACATAATAGTTGTTCACAAAAGCTATAGTGCCATCTAGTTTTAGGCAACAAAGAAATTAAATAAAAAACTAAAGATTATACTGAAGGAAACAAAAAGGAAAAGAATAAAAATGTGTCAATACTAGCAAATTTTGCTGATGAAAAAGTAATTTTAAATAATTTTATCAGTTCAAGCAATTAAAACAAAGTGTTTTGTTCCAAATCTCATGGATAAAAAACATAAATAAACTACAAATAAACACAGCACATCCAGGGACAAAGGGGATTTTCATTGTAGATCAATTTAGCCAAGCCACACTGAGTATTTCAAAGATGTAATGGAAATGATTGGAGCAAGATCCCTTTGTGAAAGAGAGGTAAGGAGCATGCACTGATTGTTGCCACACCCAAGCCCACGATGAACCACCTCAGGGATGAGAACCTGAGTGCAGCCATGTGACAGGTGATACCTCAGCACCACACTAGTCCAAATGGACCACTGTGAGGTTTTTTCCAGTGGCTGGAGTGTCAATCCTGCCACCAACCCCCTGTCACGCCCATGGGGGCGGGACCAACAGGTGTTCCGCATTAGGGACTAAAGTGCCTCCCATATTTAAGGAAGGAGAGGTTCGCAGTCTCACTGCGAAGTATTGCACTTATGATTGGCCACACCGAGCACTCTCTTGTCTTCCGTTCCCCTCTAGTCCTGTTCCTTATCTGTCTGCCTATCGTAATATCCTTGCCTCTAATCCCTTACCTCCATAGCCCAGCTCCCGTCCTCGATCTTCCTGTCCCGCTGAGCCCGGCTTCCCCTGTTGACCAACCCTCCTGTTCCCCAGTCCTGTGCCTCTACGTCGGACGGACTCATCGGCTCACGACAATCGGCTGCCTGTTACAACTACGACTACCGCTCGACCCCTTCGGACTTAGTTGCTGGATCCCCTACGCTAAGAGGGTGCCCTTGCTCCGCACCGCCTCACCTGTCAACCAGGCGACAGCACCCTCCTACATCGATTGTATCCAGCAGACCTTGCCTTGTGATCACTTGTCCTTGGTCTTATTAAAACCCAGTTTACCCCGCATTTCTGGATACGTGTTTCCCTTGGCAGCTCGGTATAATAGAATACTTCGCCTGCGTATGGATCCAGCAGGGAACTTGGAAACTCGGGTCGCCGCCATGGAACGGATGCTCTCCACCCAGGCGGCACAGGTCCCTCTACCGGCTTCTCCCCTTCGCCCCACCGCTCCGCTACCTATCGGTATGATGGTAATCCCGACCACTACAGGGGCTTTTTGATCCAGGTGGGCATCTACGTGGAGGAGCAACCCGAGATGTTCACTATGTCGGGAGCCGAGGTTCGTTTTACCATCTCGCTGCTGACCGGACGGGCACGAGAATGGGCTACCGCCCTGTGGACAGATAACAGCTCCTTACTACGATCGGGTAGTGAGTTCCACAGGGCACTAATGGAGGTATTCGACCACCCTGCTGTCGGCAGACGCCCAGGGTTCCGTCTCCTGGAATGTCGGCAGGGGAACAGAATGGCTACAGACTTCTCGTTAGAGTTCTGCACCATCGCCGCTGCGTTACGATGGCCGGATGATTGTCTACAGGTGATCTTCCTCCATGCGTTGAATCTGGACTTACAGGACGAACTCTTATCCAAAGGAGAGGCCCCCTCATTTGACGACCTGGTGCGACAAGCGGTACAACTGGATAATACCATGAGAGACCGCCGACGCCGAAGAACCCCGGCGGAGAACGTGCGGGCTCTGACCAGTTCCAGCTCAGACGCCACAGAGCCCATGCAAGTCCGCTGTTCTCCTCTTACTTCGGCTGAACGTCGGAGAAGAACTCAGGGGGGCTTATGTTTGTACTGCGGGGGAGTGGGTCATGCCATCTCTGCCTGCCCTATCCGACCTCTACGGGAGGACCCGCCTCTGCCGATAGGTGCTTTCTCCTTACCACATTCGTCATTAATGCAATTCACGGTACAGATAACCGTAGGTTGGAAAGGTAGGCAAATAGCCGTAAAAGCACTTATTGATAGCGGAGCCGCTGGTAACTTTGTGGATGCTGCACTGACTAACCAGCTTCGGGTACCTCTCAAAAGGGTAGCCTATCCTATCAATGTTCAGGGGGTGACCGGTGAGCGTATGATGGAGGGAACAATCAGGTACCGGACGCACCCCTTTCAGCTACAGGTGGGAGCTCTACATACCGAGACGGTGGAGATGTATGTGTTGTCGCAAACCAAAGATCCGCTAATACTGGGACTCCCATGGTTGAGAAAACATAACCCTCTCATTAACTGGAGGACGGGGGAGATTATGTCCTGGTCAGATCGTTGCTTGCTCGAATGCATGTCTTTCCCTTGTAAGGCTACAGAGGTGGAGAGTCCAGAACCTGAGAACCTGACCCTCATTATGGAGGAATATCGGGAATACAAAGATGTCTTCAGCAAGAAGAAGGCTTTCAGCCTTGCCCCACATCGGGATTGTGACTGCAGCATAGACTTATTGGATGGAGCTTCGCTGCCCCTCGGACGGTTGTATCCTATTTCACTGCAGGAACAAGCCGCCTTGGAGAACTATATTCAAGAAGGGCTGAAACAAGGCATCATACAGCCTTCTACATCTCCCGTGAGATTAAGAAGAAAGATGGAGGACTACTCCCCGTAATTGACTACCGTGCTCTGAACGCTATCTCCGTTAAGAGGAGGGAGCCCCTCCCCTTAATCCCTTCCGCGTTAGAGCAACTTCATGAAGCTGTCATATTCACCAAGTTAGACTTACGTAGTGCATATAACTTGATAAGAATCCGCGAGGGTGATGAGTGGAAAACGTCATTTATCACCAGTAGGGGGCAGTATGAGTACTGGGTTATGCCGTACGGATTAGCTAATAGTCCTTCCATCTTTCAATCATTTATGAACAGAGTGTTTTATGATATGCTTGACAAGTTTGTCATTGTGTATATCGATGACATCCTTATTTACTCGCCGTCCAAACAGGCTCATGTCAGGCACGTAAAGCAAGTGTTGCAACGGCTCTGGGAACACCACCTGTACGCAAAGGGTGAGAAATGCGAATTTCATCAACAAAAGGTAAAGTTCCTGGGGTATGTGATTCAACCGGGGGAGGTGGCTATGGACACCCAAAA
>JAODLC010000045.1:16232745-16244112 GCA_026781145.1 Hippopotamyrus pictus
CGGACTTAATACAGAGGACTAATGACAACAACCAGAAACAGCTGATCACATGGGGATCCCACACAAGGTTAACAAGGGGGCGTGGCACACGGAAGGAGCGGACGATCGGGGCAGGACAGGGGTAATGCTGGGATAAGATCTTTATTGTTTTGGAAGCCATTAAGAAAAAAATGCTCTTCTTGTTTTATCCTGTTCGTTTTGTGTTTAAATGCTAAAATAATTTTTTAAAATAAAAACATATTTTGGTGTAATTTTGGGGTGCCGGGAACCAATTAATTGGTTTTCCCTCATTTCTTATGGGAAAAATTCGATCAAAACTCGAACTTTTTAGGATTCGATCTGGAGTCCGGAACGGATTAAGTTCGAGAACCGAGGTACCACTGTATATGGGAAAATAATCCCTGGTTTTCTAGTTGAGGATTACAGGATGACTTACTTGTTCACCTTTGGGGCCTGTTTGACCAACAGCACCCTATAAAAGGCAAAAGAGCCATATAACCAACTGCACATAAATACAACCAATCAATTAAGCAACTGAATTACAGAATTATAATCTAAACTAAAAGGAGATATCACCGTTGTTCCCTTGGAGTTATTTTTCTGGAGGTTAGTGATAGTCCATATATATAAAGTACCGATATATACCGAAGTAACGACTATCATGCACAAACAAAGACTCTCCACAGTAAGACCCATTAACTTTCATTGTATATGCGTATATGCTTATCATGAATTGAATCAAAAACGTGTCATATTTAAGATAAAAGGTCTTTTTCAGAACCACAGATATAATTTATGTGTAGATGTCAATTTTGGAGAAGCCTAACCAAGTGATGCTAAGCTAGTTTGCCAATTATTTTCACATACCAACCACCAGAGTTTTGAAAATGCTCCATCTCCAATGCTCTGTAACACCATTTTAATATGCGTCTAGGAGAATTGTTTGTAGTAAAATTTATAATTATCTGATTTTTCCAAAATCTGGTGCAAAAAACTCGACATTTTAATAATTAGGAGATTTCATGTGGATTAAGAAGTTGCTGCATTAGCGGATGGCTGAACAACAGGAAAATGCATTTCACTGGGTGCCGAGGCTCATGTGAAACGATCCGCTCATTGGGGGGACTATAGCACTAAAAGGAACTTCATATGTCGTCACTGCGTGTTTGTGCAGACCCCTATATTTAGCTCAAGTCGAAGTCCTGGAAAAACGTTGTCTTGATATAAGTATATAATTTGACTTTTTTACAATCTGTTTTTGGAACATCAATCATGTGGCTTTCACCCTGTTACAAAAAAGTTCTCCAGGGTAACATGCGAGGACTAATCCAGTTTTGGACGCTGCGTAATATAAAGATAGCGGATTCACAGAACAATATGACTGGCATTATTTGTTAAACTTGCAATTAAAACAGCATGAACTTGTCATGTCATGTGATACATAATGAGTTCTGTGATAAACTGGCAACAAAACACTACATTAAAACTGCTTTTCACAAGAACATGGATAGAGCTTTGGAGAACTTGGAGAATATTGCCAGAGCTGCACAGGTGTATTTTGTTTAGGATGGTTTAGGTTGCAGGTGTACTAACGATTACTGTAATGTATCATAATACCTGTATAACCACCACGGACACACGTAATTTCAAACTTTATCAAAACAATGATATTACTCAACATGATTTTGAGACTAATACGGTATTTAGGAAATTACATTACTTCACTCTTGATACTAATTTTGATATTAGCGCCCCCTTCATACATATTGTTAGACTGACCATTTTTGTGATCAGCCCACATTGTAAAAACTAGGCACGTGGCATGCTGTGAAAGCCAAGGGCCGGCTTCCTACCCTGTCTCCTTTCAGCCCCATCAGGCCTGGAGGACCTGGCAGTCCTGGCAGGCCGAGGTCTCCCTTAGCTCCCTGGAGAAAAGAGGAACGGTCCGATCAGCGCGCAGAGTGTCAAAGTGCTTCATTGATTGAGGTTTCGAATTCACTCCGCCTTCTTGTTGAAGCTGAACCCACTAGTGTGTAAAGGAGGCATAAAATAATTTCCCATTGAGCTACTCCAGACATTCCTCAGGAACAGGGAACTCTTTCAGGGCACAATCCTAGGCAAGAATATCCCCTTACCACATACATACATCTCAGAACAAGAGTTCCTTCATGCCCAGTCCACTCCAGTAAATTCCAATATTTAAGCTAAGTCTCAAAGTGGCTTTTTATTTATACTATCACCAGATGTGTTTATAAAAATGGTATGAGCCCTTATTAGTTTGTTTCATCAAGAATGTGTATTCCAGGCATTACTGTCTTACATGTAATAGATATAGATTATGGGTCATTCTAGACTGGAAACAGAAACACTTCCATGACACAATGTTTAAAATTGCTTCCTTGATAGCTGTATTCCAGGGGTGGCAAGCGTGAATGGAGAGCCAATGTGAGTGCAGGTTTTTGGGATGACCTCTCAATCAGCCAATAATAAAGCAGTGATTCTCCGCTCCAGTCCTGAGGACCCACTGTGATTGGCTGATTGAGAAGTCACCTCAAAGACCCACAGGCACAGCAGCCCTCCATGGATCAGGTTCACCACCCTTGCTGTATGCAATCAGTATTTTAATTCTTCTAAAGTCAATGCAGAATTAAACTGATCTTTTTGACACCATAAAGTCTGTGAAGTCTCTTCTCAAAGACAGCCTTTAATAAAGTCGACGCTTTGCTTTGCACAGCGAGTGATGAAATGCCTACTTGAATACTGGAACACACGCCAGCTGGCCCTCTGATCTTACCCTGGGACCCGGCGCTCCCTGTGGCCCTGCTGGGCCCGGCTCTCCTCTCGAACCCTGGAAAAGTCACCAAACTTCTTAGTATCAGAAATTTATTTAGAATCCAGTTTTATAACAACATTCTTAGGAGATGAATTTTCAGTGATATTACTGAAACAAACACAAACCAATAATGGAACAATACAACATTCTTAACTGCAAATACAACTTCTTTCACATCAGGTACAGGGAGGGACCAATTCTCAGCCCGGGAGTTTAAGGCCCAATTCCAGCCCATTTTGTCTTTGTTCTGAGGTAACTTTACAAATGATGCCACAGTTCAAGTCTTACTATCCTGATAAATTTATTAGTTTCTTCTTGAAATGTAAATAACAAAGGGCATATTGAACTATTTAAGCAATCTGGCTTTTCAGCCCCGCCTGGTATCTTTCTACCATCCAGTTATCAGTAAGAAGCGATTAGTTTCTCTGACAAACAAATTAAATTAGGCAAAGAGAAACTGAAATTTCGTGAAAATTCTTCCTTGCTGGATATTCCATGGTTCCTCAAGCATTTAGGGACAACAGAAACTCCGCATGAAGTAGCTGGACCATGTGAAGTAGAAGAACAGGGTCATCAAGTGCTTTTTGCGGCGGAGGCATAATGGTATGGGTTTGTTTTTCAGGGGTAGGGCTAGACCCCTTAGTTCCGATGACTCTTAATGCTTCAGCATACCAAGACATTTTGGACAATTCTATGCTTCCATCTTTTTGGGAACACTTTGGGGAAGGCCCTTTTCTGTTCCAGCATGACTGTCCCCCAGTGCACAAAGCAAGGTCCACAAAGACATGGTTGGGTGTGTTTGGTGTGGAGAACTTGACTGGCCCACACAGAGCCCTGACCTCAACCCCATCAAACACCTTCGGGATGAACTGGAATGGAGAGCGCAAGCCAGGCCTTCACGTCCTACAGCACTCATCCATCAGACTGCCAGACAGAGAAGCGTGCTTCATCACTCCACAGAACATGTTTCCACTGTTACAGTGATGACGTGCTTTGCAGTACTCCATGCGACACTTCTTGATGTGTCTGACCTCAAAATGCTGTTCTGGATGAATGGGCAAGAATTCCCACAGACACACTCCAAAACCTTGTGGGCAGCCTTCCCAGAGGAGTGGCAGCTGTTATAGCGGCAAAGGGGGAGCGGGATGTCATAAAGGTCCCTGCAGGTGTAATGGTCAGGTGTTCCAATACTCTTTGTCCATAGTTGCATGTGCCAAGCCCTACCCAAAGGCAGCCATAATAAGCAAAAGCTAGTGTAGCGTTCAGCTGGTCAGCAACCTGACTTCCGTAGAGAGATTATGAAAGTAGCCTGTGCTTTTCTTGACCGTGCAAACATGAAGGTTGCAAAAAGTCTTCCTATAGGCAAAAAGGGCACAGAGTTTATATAAAACCACCTGCTCAGCTCTGTGAACATGTCTAATGAGAGATAATATGAGGATTTTATATCAACAGCAAACTAAAACTGCCAGAGAACATTATGCTTGGGGAAATAGGCCATAAATCCATAGATTTCTTTTACAATTCTCCTATGTGTAATGTTTCTGTATAGTGTACCATTAATAAGGCTGGGCTCAGACAGTGGTTTAAGAATTTTAAATGTACAAAATCTACCCCAGCAGCTCTTAGTGGAATGGCAAGTTATATTACCAAAATATGTATACATGTCAGTTCTTGTGTTGATAAGTATATGCATGTCAGTTAATGTATTAATATATAGTATCAGTCAAAAGTTTGGACACACCAAAGTCATCTACAAAGTGCCACATCACATGAGCTGGTCACCTGGCCTCAACACAACAGAAATGCTTCTGGATGAGTTTGACGAGGAAAAGTGGCCAGTGAGTGCTCAACATATATAGGGAACCTCCATCAGGACAGCTGGAAAAGCATCCCGGAGACCACCTCATGGAACTTTCGTAGGGGGGTTAGGGGTCTTGCTCAAGGGCCCAATGGTGGGATCGCTCCTGCCAACTCAGGGATTTTAACCTTCTGAATCCCAACCCACAGATCATTGAATCAATTTAATTAATGATTGAATTAATTTTTTGTTTAATACTTTTGTTGTCAGTGCGTAATCCATATGTGTTTTTATAGTTTTGATGTCTATAATTTTTAAATTTAGAGAATAGTACAAATAAACCTCTCATGTAGGTAACATGCCTGTTATTAGCATTTTTAGCAGCAGTTTTCAGAACAGACAAGTTGCCGCCACTGCAGCTATAATGGATTTCACCTTGAGACTCACGCTGATTCCACCTTGAGACTCACGCTAGCCAGCTGTCCTTTCACACTGCAGTCTACGAGATGTTCACTGGCAAGCAAACTTGCACAAAGTAACAAGAAGAAAACGGCAGAAAGATACATCTCCCTTGTCTGATACTGTCTCGCTATAGTCGTAGAGTTGAAAACAGATGAATGTGCTGTCAAAGGCTAAATTAGCAGTAGTGCACCGTTTGGGGGGGGGGGGCAGAGGAAGTCATACTCACCGGGCCACCTCTGGGTCCTACAGCTCCCACCCCCCCTTGCTCTCCACGCTCTCCCTGTTATAAAACACAATTTAATTAGTGCATTGGACCACTGGCCAATAGTAGAGAGCAAGCAAACATTACAAGTAATATTATTTAGAAGTAACTTTGTTTCAACTCACCACTTTACCAGGAGATCCCATTCTTCCAGTAAGACCAGGGTCACCAGAGTTACCCTAGTATAAAACCGGTAAAAAACAAGTAGTTTTGGTCAACTATTTTCTTAAAATCTGTATCTGACGCTGGACTTTTTGAATGATATCATTTATGCTTTTTTTCTAATCAGTTTTCCCATAATGCTCTGGGGGCACACCCTAAAGGGGATGCTAGTCCATCACAGGGCAAGTACGTCTTAAGCATGAGCTGGGAAAACATGCAAACTCTACACATGCAGAGCAGAAGTAGGATTCAAACCCCCAAGCCTGGTGGCGTGAGACCCACTGAGCCACCTGATTCTGAACTGTCAATAATAATAGGTAATGACAAATAGGTCCACATATAAACATTGAACTAACCATATAAGCACAGTCAGCAGAATGCCACCTTACTATGGAAAAGGGTTCTGAGAAAGAGAGGGTGTAGCCACACTGGCAGGAAGTGCCAATCATGCTGATTGGTTCCACTGGTCCATGTATAAACCAATGAGCTCGGTACCTCCCAGTGAGATGCCATTCCCTAATTATATTGTACTGTATTTCCCAGCCACATATTCTCTATTTTAAGTTTCATTGCTATCTGTGCTTTGTTGTTTCCTTCTCACTGCTGCTTATAGAGGAAGGAAAATCCCATTTCCAAAGTCCATTCCCATTCCCATGTTACACAGTTCTGTTTTCTGTCTGGTCCAGTGTGAAGCTCTCGTGAATGCCGGTTTCTTTATCTGAACTGAAACTTAACTGAAAGCCAGCCACGTAATGGTTAACGTTTACTTTAGGAATCTAAGGCCTTTCCTCCCCATTTAAAACCCCTCATATATTAACTCATTACCTTCTCACCACTAACACCCACTGGACCTGCGGCCCCAGGCAATCCCTACAGAAAACAAATGACGGAAAATTAGTGTCTGCTCAGCGGAATTCAAGAGATCTCTACACCAGGAATATTCAGAGTTTACTCTCTTTCTTTTATTAGAAGTATTGTACTCCGGGTTCTTTTTTGAACATTTGATTAATAAATTCAAGTATCTTCTCAACGCAGATATATATTTTTAAGAGAAAACAACATTATACATGCTGCTAGTACTAGCTATTATACAAGAGTCAAATAATATAAGCAACAGTGAAATGTGTTACACAAAATGCTAACAGTATTGTCAAGGCAAGGCATCAAAGAACATTAGTTCATACAAACCTTTTTCTGTGTAGAACCCAATATATAGCAATACACATATGAAATGAATCCAATCATCAGTAATACAGCACTTACAGGAAATCCCTGAGTCCCTGCATCTCCTGGAGCTCCAGCTTTTCCTGCTGCCCCCTAAAACGACGAGGAAGGCAGAGAGCAAAGCTTGGCCTTTTAGGTCACACTTTCTGCTTTCCATTACGCAGTGCAATACGCTGATTAGTTCAGTCATATCATCATCGGACCTTAACTGCTGGCAATCCAGGAATTCCATCGTGACCATCCACTCCAGCTAATCCCTGATAAAATAGAAATAATATAAAGAATAAAGGCATTTGTATAAAGGTATTTTCTTTTGTTGAAGAAAACCAGACAACAGAATTGTACTTTATAACCTTTCAACTTCTTTTCATAATCCTTTTGCATGTAAACACCATCAGGAACAGCCATAACAGCAGCAGCAATAATAATAATAATAATAGTAATAATAATAATAATAATAATAATAATAATAATAATGGCATTCCCATTGACACATCCATCTCACACTGTAACTTTAAAGTTAGCTGCTTCTGCATAATTGAAATCAGATGCTAAATTACTTTCTTTTTATCAGTAGTTCTCAGGCACTGACAAACCAGCAGCACCTATAAAATGGTACTTCTGTGAGTATACTCTATGAACTGTACATTACTACAGCAGATTCTATCCATTCAGTTATACAACCTCATGTTGCATCAGCCTTGTCCTGTGACAATAGTACAAATCATCAGACTACAGACTACTAAAACAGACTACAGTAATTCATCATTTTTAAATTCAGGCACTGACACAGTTCAAATTCACAAATTTAATTTTTATATCAATATAGTACAAAAACCAAAAAATACCAAAAAAACTGGAACAATGGTCTAAAACAGGGATGACCAATCTTATCCTCAAAGGGCCGGTGTGTATGCAGGTTTCTGGGATAACCTGTAGGTCAGCTGTTCAAACCCAGGTGTGAGGACTCTTCAGTCAATCAGTACTCTAATTAGTAATCTAATTAGGGAGTTGCATACACAACGGCCCTTTGCGGATAAGATTGCCCACCCCTGGTCAAAAAGAACATAAAAGGACACATTTAAACTGTTTTCACAATTGCTAGACCACAGTTTAGACAAAGTGCTAAAGTCAAAGCTCTGTGCCCTCATACCCTCAGGTGAGCACAGCTTAGTGGCAACAGAATGACTGACTGTAACATCTGGCATAATCACATATGCATTAAGCAGAATCACCACATGAATCTATGGTGACGAATGACTGAAATGTACTCTAGAGCATAAGGTCAAGTTAAATGCATTGATTATACATTTTAAAAGTTTAAAAAAATGCTTACGCTCTCTCCTTTAGGCCCAGAAAGCCCACTGAGTCCCTGTAGACCTGGAGCCCCCTGCAGGGAGTAACACCCAGAGGAGTTAAAGATGATAGTAACACCCAGAGGAGTTAAACATGAGAGTAACACCCAGAGGAGTTAAACATGAGAGTAACACCCAGAGGAGTTAAAGATGAAAGTAACACGCAGAGGAGTTAAACATGAGAGTAATAAACAGCGTGATATTCCCGCTATGTGTTTTCTCCATACATGACAGGTGAAAATCTATGAGTGAAACTGTAATAAAACACAGAAAACAAGCTGGCCGATAAGCGCTACCGTTAATCATGAATGGCATCACAAATAAATGATATGTTAACATATACAGACATGTATCACAAATTAGCATCACTGCAATCCAGTGAATCACTGTTAGCTTCCTTTTGCATTACTGAACTAAAACAGCACATAGAAAATAAGTCACTTGTACATATTAACTAAGATATGAAACAAAGTAAACAAAACTTATAGCCATTGTTTTCAAAGACGTAAGAAGAGTATAAGACATAGGAGAACTTCAATCTTGCATATGCCTGTTTTACATGCTATTGGAGGTTCCCTATCCCACAATACAAAGCGTATCCTTCAAACTACAGACAACATACCAAAATAAAAGTGGAATGTTCAGTGGAAACTGATATGGCATATCAAAATAAAGGTCAATTACTGCAAGCGATATACAACCGGGTGTTCGTTAAACAGGTAGGTCGTTAAGTGAAGAGTGTATTTAGTGCTGTCCACTTGAGATCTGATAGTAATACGTTTGGGGAATGTTGGGCCTTTTCCCAGTTTTAACAATGGCTATAGCTACATTTTGTGCTACACCTTGATTCAGATCAGCATTTCTTGCATTGTGACAGTGGCACACAAATGTGTCATATCCATACTACACCTGAGGAAACAGCTGGATAGGTGCCCTCGGTACCTGCGCCATCTCTCCATAACATTCTCAATATCATTGCAAAAGAAGTGTTCAAAAAACTGCAGAGGAATGATTTCAAGCTGACAGCTCAGCAGGCTGTGCATAATTACAAATACAATTACATTATGTGATAATAACACTTCGTACATGTGCACCTTGTCCTGGGTCATTTTGGTACTTACGCGGCTGCCTTTCGGCCCAATTTCCCCGACCATGCCTCTCTGTCCTTGATCACCCTAAAACAAGAAAAACGTGTACGTGTATCCATTTTAATTTACAGAAGCTGCAGAACTATATTTCATCCATAATTTTGTGTTATAGTATTGAAATATAATTTCCTGAGGGTATACATTACTTTGAGAACATAGAGCATGGTTAGAGACCATAAGTCAGAGGACAGGTAATTCTGGAAGCTTCCAATTTCTTTAATAGTCTATCAGTAATAACTGAATTAAAAAAATCATTGTTTGATTAAATGCGACATAAAGCACAACTTCATAAGCATAATGTTTAATTAACTTTCCAACAACTTGACGCATCATTTTTGGTTTTCCATGATGTAAATCACTCACCATGGACCCCTGGATGCCTTGAGGGCCAGGATTTCCACCGGGGCCACGAGCCCCCTGCCAGAAAAAACAAGCGTGTTTTCACATCCATCCATTCTCCATACCCACCTGTTATATGCATGGTGACAACGGTCCAGAGCCTATAGGGAAATGGCAGGGAATAGGCAGGACGCACACACCACTCACAACAACCCAGGACGGGGCCCCAGCCCATGGCAGGACGCACACACCACTCACAATAACCCAGGACGGGGCCCCAGCCCATGGCAGGACGCACGCACCACTCACAATAACCCAGGACGGGGCCCCAGCCCATGGCAGGACGCACACACCACTCACAGAGAGAAATTCACAACCAACGGCAATTTGGCAACTCCAGTTCACCTGTGGGGGAAACCGGGAGACTCTGGCAGAGTCCCTATAATGAAGGGATCCACGCACATAGAAACAAGGGAGAGACTCAAACCCACGTCTCAGAGGTATGAAACAACAGTGCTAAGTGTGGCATTACCGTGCATTCCCCAGGAGATTCATAAATATTTCCCACTGTGCTAAAAAAAGTCTAAATATTTTACATGCAATTTAATGCTGTGCTATAAGTACACTTTAAACTCTCCCGCTTGGTATTTACAGTTGCGATATTTGTTCTCTGCATTCAAGCCCAGCACAAACACAAGCCCAGAGGCAGGAAGACCAGACACCTGTACCTTTTCCCCTTTTCCACCCAGAATCCCTGTGATTCCTCGCATTCCTGGTGGTCCCTAAAAGAAGAGAGAACATCCTAATGAAATGAATCTGCTCCTTTAGTCAGACTGAGGTGAACAGCTACCTGGACATTCTTACTGCATTGCAGTGCTAAATCTCTGAGTGATTACGAAGGTGAACAGGGTTATATACTATTGGGCCTTGTTGTCCAACTTCACCAGGGGGTCCCTCCTCTCCTTCTTCACCCTGAAACATTTTCCAGAGATTAAGATGAGTGATGCAGCCACTCAGAATGATAGCATATGTGCACGATACTGCTACCCTTTCATAGCCAGAATCCCTGAATAATATTAATATCATTGCATTTCATTAGAATAATTAACTACAGTATGAAATGCACTCACTATCATTATGATAATTGTAAACATGATTGTGGATATTAAAAAGCATGATTTAATTTAATTTACCTTGTGCCCTTGTTTTCCTGGTTCGCCAGATTCCCCTTTCACGCCTTTGTGGCCCTGTACCAAAAGCACATTTCAGAGAGTTTATTTTTCAGACTGAACCAGATATATTAATATTGGTTAATAAAGGCTTTTCAGGCGTTATGGTAAGACTAATTACAATGTGTTATTGAGCAGATTATGTGTGAAATAGCACAAGAACATACCTTCATACCTGGAAGGCCAGGATGCCCAGACAGGCCGAGAGGGCAGGAGTTAGGACACTACAGAATCAGAAAGGTCTGCATTATTGTCACAGATTAGTGCATCGAATGCATGTAGAGCTGAAGATCTCCATATAAATCAGAATCCTACCCGTGCTGCACTCCCAACATGCACTCTTATGGCACCCTAAATAAAGAGGAAACAGATCGATAAAAGATTATTAGCCTTGCAATATATTTCTGTGTATTTGGGCAAATTTAGCATAATTCCGTGATGGCGATGAGGGGAGGGCGATGAGTCGGGCGATGAGGGGAGGGCGATGAGGGGAGGGCGATGAGTGGAGGGCGATGAGGGGAGGGCGATGAGGGGAGGGTGATGAGGGGAGGGCGA
>JAODLC010000045.1:16260685-16280839 GCA_026781145.1 Hippopotamyrus pictus
ACTGGGTGGGGAGCCATTGAACTAGCACCAGCACGGTGTACATGAATTGGTCTGGAGAAATGTAATGATGTTAGATTGTAACTGGGTGGGGAGCCATTGAACTAGCACCAGCACGGTGTACATGAATTGGTCTGGAGAAATGTAATGATGTTAGATTTTTCAGAGCTACGCTGCTACTTCACTGAGTAGACAGCTTCACTATATAAAAGCTACTTGATTCTGAAAGTAGTGATGCCACAAATTAACAACTTTGCTATTTGTAGTGATGCTACTGTCCAACACTGGTGTTCTAAACAACTAAACTGGTGTTATGTTTAAATATATGAAAATATTCTATGGCTGGATATTGCTCAAACTATAAGTTTTTCAGTTAAATTCCAGGACTTGGCATAGTAGATCTCAAATAAATGGCATCCTCTGATGAGATACTCAGTTTTGCCTTTTGAATGTCCAACCCTTCCCGCCCCCCCCACCGGCTCTAGGCACGTCTCCCTATGGATGCTGCCAATATTCACACCTTCCCAGGGAAAGAGAGACGATGTGATTTGTACGCTCGGTATTCGGTGGCGGCGAAACATCCCCGTGCAGCGTACAGACAGGAAGCTGAAGATGACCTGTGCAGCCACAGTGATTCTGCGCTTTCACACATCAGCATGTCCTCAAAGCCTGAGAGAGAGGACCTGGCTTCTGGGAAGGCTGTTATGAAGCGGAAAGTTGTAAGGTATGACCCCAGGGCTCAGTGCTGGTACAAATCTTACCAGTTTATGCATATAGGGACAGTTAAAAGGAGCATTTTACCTCTATGTCTGCAGGAAACAAAGGGGGCACCTTCATATCTGTGATGAATCCACATGCAGTGCAGGTAATAATTTTGCATCTAATTCTAAACTACACGTTTAGGAATGAGTTGGGAAGCACTCTCAGTAAAATATAGACCTTACTTGATTATTCAAAAGCATTGATTAAAATTTGCTCCCTCAATTTCTCTTCATCTTGTGTAATGCAGTTCATAATATAACCGTATAATATAAACAATTTATTGTGAATGTATTGTGTGTTTGGTGTGGGGCTGTCTGATACTGGACAAGAGGTGGCAACAAATCATTTGCTTTTGCTTATTCTTTACGGAATACAATTTAAATACAGTGGAAGACTAATGTCTTTTGCTAGACAGTTCTTGTTCATGTTTCTCCTCTTCACTCATTTTAATTTTTAAACTGTCTGTGAGTGAGTCCACTGTATGAATAAGTCCAATGATAAGGACAAGCACATGCAGAGCTCATGCAAAAGCATGACTTTCTTTTTATTTTACACATACTTCATAATATTCAAAAATAGACAGAAAAATCATATATTTAGTGATGCACCGACAAGGAAATTTCTGGCTGATACTGATTTATTTTGAAAACTGACATCAACAGTGATTGTTGGGGGAGGTTTTGCTTAAATAAGTTTAAAGGGACACTCCATCTCCTTAGATGAAAAAAAATATTCCAAAAATATTTATTTTTGGTAAGAAAGCACCAGCTCAGATGTAGAACAATCACAGAGCACTGTATTTCATAACTGTATACATCTTATATATTTATAACATTTATAACGGAGAAGGGCTGATCATCAATTGTGATAAACTTTTCTGAGTGATATTTTTTTGGTTTTTCACTGTCTGCACTGAATTTTCTTTTGCTGTCAAACACTTGTGCTACTGCTGGGCTAACGTTACTGACAGGCTAGTGTTATTCGGCTGTACTGCAGCCTTCTCTATTGGAACGGATTTGTTTTTCAGAAGCTCTTCATACTCTTCACTTGTTATGATGTTTATTAGGTCATTCTCCTGAAATTTTAACAGAGAAATGTTTGCAAAATGCTTTTCTAATTGTCAAAATATTTCCACAGCGAAGACATCCTTCCACCATTTCAAAGGGAATTATTATTACTTGTATATAATTTTGCGGCTGTAACCCAGTAGACAGCCTGCAGAGCTACATGAAGTTTTATTTATGACCTCTTGTAGGAAAACACAACGCATTTACTTCAGTATGAACACAGAGCCTGCCATTGTCGCTTTAGCTGTGGTTTTTAATACTCTGATGGATTGAAACTGAAGATAAATCTATACAAGGCAAATGTGAACCCAGGCATTACATGCTGATGTTTTCCTTATATTTAGACATTGTTAGTAGGCTGGGAGATCAGCTTGAGGGCCTGCAGGTGTCCATGTGTTCATATCCTGACTCTGAGCTGCAGCCTGAGGATAGAGACTCCCTGAGTGACGTATGCGACTCTGAGGCTACAGTCTGTGACCTGTCCTCTCGGTCAGGCCTTCCTCCGTATACCGGGGCCATGGTAGGTACTCCCACCCTATCTGCTGAAGCTTGGCTTCTCCTGAGACGTCACACTGCACAGGAAAGCGTTTGCATGAGCCCTAATTTATCATCGCTGAACTTTTATATTCATTATATGCAAACAGTGTCTTGCATTTGTCAAAGCCTAAATTCCTTAACAGTACAGGTCGCAGAGTGAGAGCGACATACTGCCTCGTCCAAAATCCTGTAAGTATTCTGAATTGGAGCTTTGCTATTTAACTAGTGAGCAGGAGGGTGTTTTCACACATCTGCTTCCCTTCCACAGTTATCCAGCCGCAGCATAAGCATCCTCACATGAGGAACGTGAAGAAGACCGATCTGGTTGCAAAGTAAGCTGTATAGTTATGATTTCCCACCTTAACATCATCCAAGTTCTTGTACAGTACTAACTCGGCTTCTTTCACAGGTATTTCAAGTACAAACAAGACTGGGAAACCTTCAGAGTACCAGGAGAGAAGGATCGGAAAGAACTGCGCTGGGAGATACGGGTATTTTAATGCTCAGATTACTGCTGACTCTCATGACAGCCCTGGTGTATGTGGTGGCCCATCTGTACTTCTCACAGGAAAGTCATGAAATGGTCACCCTGTCAAAATGTTTTGCAATGAATGTGGCCTAAAATAAAACTGTCAGTTTGACTTCATTATCTAGTTGCCTTTGGAACATATGGATTTACAACTTACTTTTGATTACAACATACTTTTTGCATAAATGAACAAGTACTGTCCTTAGGCAATTTATCATCGAGCAGCTGAACTGTTGTTGAATGTGGGACACAAAGGCCTGTGCAATTATTGTTGAACCCCAACTCCAAAATCAATGTCCTGTGACTCACCCCTTTGTTTTATATTGGAAATGACAATTTGCTGAATTGCTTCAGCTGCAGCCTGTTGTCTTCATTTAAAAAAGTGATTGCAGTGAATACTTAGGAGCACTGGGAGTAAAAAAATAGATAAATATGACCCTGATCTAAATGGTTTAAGGGAAAATCAGAAAGGTGAGGTGTGTTAATCTCATTAACTGGATAAATGTGTACCAGACTTGCTGTGACCTACTACAGTGTGGCAGCTGATTTTCTTCATTTATTCCATTCAAACCACAATCACTGCAGTCTTTCAATAGTGACAATAGTGCATCTCAGTGTCAATGGCTGAGAAACTTTTGCTCTGAACACCTGATTTTTAACTTTAATTGGATTTCAACCAGAATGTTTTACGGTATAATTTTCCATTTTGCAGGAGCAAATGATGTACAAAAGCCAGCCTGTACCAGTAAGTACAGTCTTAAATTTTAGCCCTATACCCCCTGCAATTCACAGAATGAGGCTGCACATTGACGTTTTGACCTATGTCATGTCAGGTTCAGGCGTACAAGGACTTAAACCCTCAATGACCTCCATGTGTTTCCATGCTTAGGATTTTGGGCTGTTTGCAGATTTCAGCTCCAGATAAGGGCAATAACTAATCTGACAATTTATCAGCATGATTTTAAAATGCTGGATTAGTGTTGCTTTTGAAAACACCAGCATACTATGCTATAAAGTACAATTCTTAGCAAGCAAAATATGGTGGAGAGCAGATCTGTTTGTCACTTTTAAATAGGTTATTACAACTGTGACTTAATTTGCAGTTTTCTTTAAATCATCTTGTGGCCCACCTAATCAGTTGATTGCCTGATCACACGATTATCGAAATAATCGTTTTTGCAATCCTACTCTGGATATTAATCCGAAGTACGTCATTGTTACTTGACTTTTTCCCCCTCTTTCGCTTACAGAAGCCTCGGAGGACATTTGTGCCAAACAGTTACGTCGTTCCGACACAGAAAAAACGATCAGCGCTGAGATGGGAGGTGCGACACTATTTAGCCAACGGGATCCTTCCCTCTAATGTCACTTAGATCCTCATTTGAGTGTCTTAATCTTGTACACGTGTGTTATGAACTGTAGGATGTTAGAGGCCGAGCATTTTATTTAAATATTTATACACGATGTTTTTAAACAGTTGAGTGGTGCTGTATTTAGGGGAAGTCGCTGTAGGGGAGCTTGAAGGGGTACAGTGGCGTGAACCGTGAGTCATGCCACAGCAGCTTCTCCTCCAGAAACTTCACAGCGTCCAGCGTGAGCACCAGGCTCTCGTGCTTCAGTATACTGTGAACGTTCAGGCCTGTCGGAGATGAGAGGAGGGTCAGTCAGCATTAAGGATATCTGTGTTACACCAGCCTTTCCAATCACACAGCTGTCGCATTACTGTCTCACGTGCAACATAATTGGTACCAAGTACTGACGAGTTGCTAGTTCTGGTTCTCTAATTTAATTAGCTCAGGATAATGGTCTGTCCTATGCAAGAACATCAAGGCACTGAAACAGACTACCCCCCCCCCCCCCAATCTGGGCCACTACTTCTTTCTTTTGCATTGGATGAGACCTGTGAAGCTGCTTCTATCTATTCATGGAGCTATTCTAAGATATGAACTGAAACAGATTTTTGCAATTGTTTTTCAACTGAACTCTCCCTACCCTGGATACAAATGTATCATTGACTCAGGAGACAACTGTGATAACAATAAAAGCTTTTTAAAAAAACTGATCAGAGAAGGATAAAGCAATTCTTACCAATGGCTGGAAGAACATTCACTGTCTTTAAACTTGCTGTTGCTTGGAGCAAGTTTTCAGGAAAGGCTTCATTGCTGTAAGTGACACATTATTACCAAAGAGACGTACACGTTCATAAAATGTCGAGTATGAATAAGCACTACATGAACATGCAAGTTAAAACTTGAAGTCTGATGACATTATAGAAAGCAGGTACTTACGCGTCTACAAAGAGCACAGACTCGCCCCACTCCCTGTGCCGTACAAGGTCCAGCAGGAACTCAGGGTCAGGGCTTGGCATCTCCAGATTATCCACAACATGAAGATAGTCCTTAAAACGGCCAAAAAAAGACCACTTGGACAATGCCCGATTTCAACAGAGCGGTCTACACAATTACATGTACTTATCAAATGAAGCACATAAAATTCATTGAATTTGATTCATTCGGGGATCGTACCACGTTTTTATGATACAACCATATACAGCCATCTGTCGACTTAAGTACTGCCAAGTGACGTCCAATTGTGCTTACGTTCCATAAGAGCCTTGATAAAATTTATCAAGACATCCAAAGCGGATGTCGTGGATGTTAGCGGCTTGCAAGTGATCAGACGGTAACATGGAGGCCAAGAGCCACATCCTACCTGAGCCAGCTTGGAGGTCAGGGCCACCTTCAGTCCCATGACTCGCACCTTCATGGGCAGCATATAATAGTAACTCGTCGGTCCTCTGGGGCCGTGAGAGATACCACCTGTAAATAAAAGTTCATATTTGGCATCGTGCTGATGAAATGCTGAAATAAAGAGGAAACGGCCCAAGCTGGCCGTCTAGCCTCCAGACAAGGAGAAACAGGTGGCTGAGGAAAGCGGAGCTGGAGGGCCTTTGCGTACCTCCCCTCCAGAGCGGCGACCTGATGCTGCCGTGCCGGGCGCGACCGCTGCCCTTCTGGGCCCAGGGCTTCTTCCCCCCGCCGCTCACTTCTGCTCTGCTCTTTACTTTAGCGTGGCTCTGCAAGGAAACCAGAGCTCAAACCGATTTCCCCACAATGTGATAAAAACCTGTTTTGAGGACCATTTTTTGGTCCCCACAAGGGGAAACTCAGTGTAATAAAATACCGACTACAATCAAAAAGATAAAAATGCCGCAAGTCTTGTATTTTGTTTGGTTACTTATGGTTAACGTTGGGACTAGGTAGGGGTTAAGGTTGTCATTGCTGGGATTAGGGTTTTGCCCATAGAAAGTCCCCATAAAGATATTAACATGTGGACTCTGAGTGTTCCCCAGTGTGGCCCAGGCTCCAAAAGGTATTATATTTTTACAAACGCAAAATGCATCTATTTGATGACAGTTTTTTAAACAACAACCAGAACACCAGTCAGCAAGTGTCAGAGTATATCATTTAAAAAAATTACAAATGAACACAAATCCTGTACACATTTTACATAGTTGTTAAATTATATAATAAGTCAAAAGCTTGTGCACATCCTTTATTTTTGATCAAACGTTGATTACACAGCCTGCAGTCACTTGACCGTAACCCCACTGAGGTGATTCGGGATGAATTGTACAAAAAGGACAAGATCACTTGTGGGAACTTCTGCAGCAATGTTGAAGTGCATTTCAGAAAAAAACCTTGAGATTTTTTCAGCTATACTCACCGCCACAGTGGATATTTCAGTATTAGTAATTTAATTGCCATTCTGTACCTTTTTTCCTTTTGCACAGTACTATGCAAAAGTCTTAGGCAGCTAAAGAAAATGTTTAAATTATCTTTATCTTTATTAGTAACTTTTTGGAGTACAGAAGACATTCTTACTAGTTTTTATTGTGTTATTTAATTTGCATGTGTACTAATGTTAAATTGTGTTTTTTTTTTGTTTTGAGCAAACGTGCACTTACTATCCAGATAAATAGCTTTAAACATTTCTTTTGACTGCCTTAGACTTTTGCACAGTACTGTATGTTGCACTGTAATAAACTCCAAGCTTCTGACTGCTAGTGTACATGAAATTTCATTTTTCATATTTGAAAGTCAGTTTCTTTTTAAGCAGCTAAAATCTGGTATCATATGCTAGACATTTTCACAATGAGCAGTTCGATTATTTCACAGGTTCAAATTGTTAGACACTTACGATTCTTTTGAAATTTCTCTGCCAGACTTCAACTGCATGCAGTATGTCAATTCTGAAAAGGTAATACAAATGTGAACTTTAGAAAACTCAAGTAGTTAAAATAAAAAGTGTTGCCTGCAATAATCCAGCCTGCAGCCTTAATACCTGGATACATATTCCCACTGTTGACTGTTCCCAGTCAGTACATCAGGCTACAACATGTGATATCACACCAGAAATCTCTTCACCTTTGGTAGGGGGGCCCAAATTAAAAGGGGTATTCCTCAGCTCTGACTTGCGTAGTTTTTAACCCAGTGGTCCCTCAGCCTGGAACTCCAAAAGCCCTCATGAATGCAGGTTTTCCACAGACATACCACAGGAACCAGACCTAGGAAATGCTAGCCTGACCACAAACATGCAGAGAATCCTGTAGTAGCAAATATCAGCATCACTACGAAGGGCGACGGAAATAATGTACCCAAGTAACTACTGCATGAGCTAAAACAAGCTCTTGCATCAGAGCAGGGTTGGCTTTTACTAGTATATCATATGATTACTGTTTGTCCTATTGACCCCATGTAGCCGTGGGCAATATGGCCAGAATTTCACATCACAATATTTTTGGTTAGAATCACAATCCACAACACAGATCAAATTTTTTTGTTTGTTTGTTTACAAACCAAATTGGAATTTATGTAGTAATGTTAAAATTTGCTTCCAAAATCTAAAGCAGCAAAACCTGAGTGCGAACAATCTGTATTGAGTTTAATGAAATACCTGTATTAGATGAGTAGATAAATAACACAAAACTAGGCATGCCATCTGTTGTACGAACGGTATCTTAAAAAAGCAGTTTTCAAAAATACAGTACATTGATCCAAATTTTGCATATCTAAACCATTTCCACACAATCAATGGAAAACAGTGATGTCCTGACTTTTTTGGTACTCCTAACCAACCCATTCAATATTTATATTTACAGATTCTGAGTTCCGAGCATGCAAGCAAAGAAGGTTGAGTTAATAAATAATTACATTTGGATCCATGTATGACGGTTATTCATAATAGTTTGAAGGCCATGCAAATTGGATGAGTTTACTGGGCAAATAATATAAATAATGATACAATAAAAGAATGCCAGTAGATAGCCTTGACATATAGGAGAAACCCCGAAAAAACCGGAAGAGTTGTCAGGTATTCAGGTATATCGTAATTATGACTTAGGACCTCATAATTACGAGATCAGGTAAGAATTTTTTCCCCTTGTGAATACAACATTTTACCAAAGATGTGAGCTCATTTCATCACTTACAGATGTTCTGAAAGTTATACCTGGGGTGCACAGCAAAGACATCTGGGTGAAGCTCAACTACACCCAGCTGGTCCTCCTCGCGACTTCTCAAGGACTCCAGCCATGCCTGCCTGGGGCGCAGATGCCGCGCAATCTTTGTTTCACACTTGTGCAGAACTGGGACATTTGAGTCCGTTGGCAATGGCCGAACTAGAAAACAAACAAAAAATCCTCTCTCAGACAAGTACTCTTTTACTTGCTTATAGCAATTCAGCAACAATAAAACTCCACAAAAAATGCTAACAGCTACAGTATATTAATATTTAACCCACAACACAGGGGTCAGAGGTTGTCGCAGTTCAACCTCAGTTGTCTTAAGCAAAGGCTACGGGTGATCACATTTCAAAACACGTAGCAAAAGCGACTGCAATGTTTTTCCCATAACTGTAGATTAAAGGGAAAAAAACGGATTCATAGAAAAAAGTCTTACGCCTGCGCTGGACTTCAACCAGGTTCGGTGGAATTAGCAGGTTGGATGGCAGCGCACTTTCTCCCGCAAACGTTGAAGATAACTGGGATAACAAAATTAAACAACAGCAGTGATTAACATTACTTTTCTATTCAATGATTCCCGTTATGAGTGATATACCAGCGTGCCATGTGCAACTCGTTGCCGAATCTAGACGCCCCGGGTTTTTGCAACTGCAACAAAAACTTACCCGTTTACCAAGCGTAAGGCAGCAAACATTCAGCCCGCTCCGGTACATGTTCATCATTTTTACTAACAAAACCTGCCTTCCAATTTTGACTGTCACGCCATTGAGGTCACTTCACTTTGTCGATTAGAGATGACGTTTGAGTCAAATATTCTTGTCTTGAATATGACTTCCGCCATCTAGTGGCAAGGGGGTATCACATGCTTCACCAATACATGAATCTATCCTGAAAAGAAATTTAGGAGTAGTTCACTCCAAGACTGAAAAATTATATGCTTTAGTGGGGATTTAGTGAACTGCGCCTTTAAGCCTTATGTCTAAAATGAAATGCATTTGACATAAAATGAAATATAACGATGGTTTGCTTGCAATTTGTACAAGTATGTGTTAGTGAATTGATTCGCTGTGTACAGTGGGCTTCACAATAGTACCATTTTCCGTTGGAAGGGTACGCTTAGGGACAATTTAGGCCATCTTATGGGCACCATATCACACTTTCTTCACTCTAAGGGGACTCATTAAAACATTTCATCACATATTCTGTTGCAATATAGGGCACACCGTCATATTATCCTATAATGAAGAGGGCACGCCAGACGTAAAAGGCTGCCAAAAGTTCCATTGTCGCCACTATAAAGGACACTTAAGTTTTTTTTTCAGCCACAGAAGCACCAACCTAACCCCTCTCCAAGTCAACCAGTGCATACCAGATTTATCAGGTATTTGACCAAATCTGAATTTTAAATTCAAATATATTATCCCGATTTGTATCTAGATTTGCCATTATGTCAGCATGGTTTTTACGTCGTTTCACCCTGTGCGGCTCAAATAATGATTATTAATTAGATTAAATTTAATTCAATTCCAGTTCATCATTTAATTAATAAATTAGACATGCATTACAAATGTAAATTATCCATACATAAATGATACATACATGGAATACAGATATACATATCAACATTAACAAGCCGCCATAGATGGGATAGTGCCTGTCTGAGGTACTGAAATGGAGCTGAACAGTAGCATTGTAAACATAATACAGTAGTGCAAAGATAAAATTGTGCAAATGACACATTTGCTGTAGTGCAAAAGACGAGTCATTATATGAGTGTACATGTGTGGGGAGTTATGATGGCTCAGTTGGAGGGGGAGGAGTGCGTAGCAGTAGTGAATATTCCAAACGTCATTCGTATTGAAGCTCGGCGTCTCTTGGAGTAAAAAACACCACGCCATTTTGGCGCACCAAGGATTACGCTTCGGGACTTTTATTTTGAAAATGAAATTGTAGCGTCAACCGGAAGTTCCTATCTTCAATTTGTGTAAGCGTTTAGCTTTGCACTCCTCCGTTGGGGAGTTCTCTTGCATTGTAAGGCTTTGTATCTTCTTTCTTTTAACAATTTGTATAGATTTTTTTTTTTTACTTTATCTGTATTTTGTAATATGGGGTGGCTGTATATATAACTTACGATCCCGTTTATTCATAGAAATCGTTATCAACTCCGCAAACTACCTCGATTCATCGATATGCTAGCTGGCTAAGTAACTAACATTCATTTTAAGCAATATGTTATTCACTTGCATTTCTTGGGTACGATGGGGAGAACTACATTGTTAGTTAATTAGTCTATTCGTATGTTAGCTATAAAATTATGTTGCTTGTTTTTTTGTAATGTTGGCCTTCAGTCAGGTTCTTGTACTAACAAATAACGTTACTCCCGTTTCCCTGATGTAAAGTAGGACCTGCACAGTCGTCCAACACTGAATGTTTATATGATTTCAGCGATCTGACCATTACTTTATCTTTTAATCAAAGGTTAGCAAACGTCTGGCGTGTATTTTGAACAATGCATAGTTTTTCCTAAGTTTATAGTATATTTCTAATGTCATTTAGTGATCCCTTCTTTGGTATTCATTTGTTTGGTTCCCAGCCTGACAGAAGAAATGTCTGGTATGGGAGGAGGAAAGAGGACAGCCGGACTTGGAGGGGACAGCCCCCCTGGACCGGTGGAAAAGAAGGGGAAAAAAGAAGAGAAAACCACCACCACGTTGATTGAACCTATTCGCATAGGTGGTGTGTCCTCTACGGTCAGTCATATTGCTCTGTTTTCTATCTGTACTGTATTCAGAGCTCAGTATTGAATTTCAACAGTGCTTATGTTTCATTGCTTGCAGCTGCTTTTGTCTGGATTTATCATCATTTATTAATCCTACTTGTTTTTATCCTCCGTGTTTAAAATGTTCTCTGTACCAATGTCTATCAGCACAGTGCTCAAGGACCACCAGACAATCCATGTTTTTGCTGCCTCTCAGATTCTGGGAGTTGGGAGGTAGCAAAATATGGACTGTTTGGCAGTCCCCAAGGACTGGGTGAGAAATACTGCAATATACTTAGAAGCACCAGACAGTCTTTTGGCTCAGTGGACAGCACTGTAGCCTCACACCTCCAAGGTGTCATGAGTTTTCATGAGGAAGGGTTAAATATGGCTTGAAGCTGCTGTGCAAACTTAGAGACATCTGAAAAAGACTATACAGCCAACCCTTCCATGTCGCAGGGGCTAGAGGTACAGGCCACCCGCAACTTGGGAAAACTTCATAAAGGTTTTGGTCTCTTTGGCG
The DNA here is from genome assembly GCA_026781145.1 of Hippopotamyrus pictus. Taxonomy (NCBI): domain Eukaryota; kingdom Metazoa; phylum Chordata; class Actinopteri; order Osteoglossiformes; family Mormyridae; genus Hippopotamyrus; species Hippopotamyrus pictus. The sequence goes on from JAODLC010000045.1 coordinate 16,272,383, forward strand.
AGCGAGGCAAAGCAAGATCACTGTGGGATATCAGTGAGAAGCTGCTGTAAATGCGCTTGACATCCTCCAGACTAACAGTTAGGGCTACACAATATCACATCAGGATGTATTCACAATTATATGTTGTATGCTCAATAATCGCCAGGGCTTTAGATGAGGGGCAAAACATTTGTCTGGATGCTGGTTTTTCAGTACTTAATGGATATTTTCTTATCCATAGTACCAGGTTTTGGTAAGCAGATTAGTAGTATGCATGAAATATTAATAAGATGCATTTTGAGACACCAATAATCTGTATAAATTCATCATACCTTTTAGGTTTATTAAACTAGCTTTGTGGAGGACACCACATGGTACTGTTTTGGTAAATCTCGGACGCAATGAACATTGACGTGGCAGTGAAAAAAGGGACAGCTCAGCAGCCACAGCATCTTTTGCGAACATTGGTATTGTGGCGGTGCTTTTTGTAGTTTAAAGTCTTACATGTTTATTAAACATAATGATATGCTGAATTTATACAGATTACTAATGTTTTAGGTGCACTACTTATCTGCTTATCAAATTGTGGGCATAAGTACGTCCAATTAGTACTCATAAGCTGTCGTCTGGACAAATGTTTCACCCGTCATCTAAAGCCCTCGTGATTATTACACATGTGCATGTAATCGTGAATGCATAATGATGTAATATGATTCAGCTCTACTAGCACTATACATATATTTTATGCATTTATGAGTTACTAAACTTTGTATGTGTCTTCTGCAGTTTTGCAAAACTGTGCTGGGGAAAGTCATGATGCAGAAGGGTCGAATGTAGTGATGTGATGCTTGTTTCTTCCTGGTGAATCTCGTACAGGAGGAGATGGACATGAAAGTGCTGCAGTTTAAAAACAAAAAGCTGTGTGAGCGCCTGGAGCAAAGGCAGGCCATGGAGGATGAACTGCGTGAGCGCATCGAGAAGCTGGAGAAGCGGCAGGCCACGGACGACGCCACCCTGCTCATCGTCAACCGCTACTGGAGCCAGGTGCGCTGCGGATCTCCAGCTGGGTCTTTCACTGGATCTTTGAGCAGTGGTGGCCTAATGGTTAGGGAAGCGCACTTGTAATTGAAAGATTGTGGGTTCGAATCCCCGACCAGTAAAGTACCACTGAGGTGCTCTTAGCAAGGTCCCGCCCCCAAGCACTGCTCCCTGGGAGCTGAATTAGCTGCCCCCTGCTATGTCACGATGTCACCCATTTCGTTGTTGTGCGCTGTGGTGTGTCAAAAATGATCACTGATCACCAAATTCTAAATTCACTGTCACTTTCAATGTCATGTGAACTGTCATAATGTCATTCTATCACTGTACAGAAGCTTTTCCAGTACTGCTTACATGAGTACGTTCACTATAAATTCCCTGGCCCACTTGATGTGGTGGGCAGGAGCACGGTCTGGGTACGTATCTAGTGTGATCCCTAGCTGTTCCCAGGTATGCAACACAGACATGACAACAGTAATGTGACACCCGCATATGCATGTGTACAATTCACATGCACTGATCCCAGAAGGAACCGATTAGGTGGGCTGAAGAGATCTTTTTTTTCCTCCACAAAATTGCATTGTGAAACGCATAGAGATTGGCTGACAACAAATATCTCACAAATATGGTGGCAAAGGATCACTTTGGTCCATGGTAGTGTTGTTATGACGACAAAATTATGCCCTCAATGCCACTTTGTATCACAATACCAGTACTGCAAGGATACCAATGCAGAAAAAAGTTATTATTCATGGTTGTGTCACTGATTTTCAGGAGATATTTATCTCTGATGGTTTTAATTGTTACTCTTTTAATAAACCTCACTGTACTCCAGCACACTAATCATGCGCACCATAATACTGTTTCGGCAGTGGGAATATTGAGTCCATGGTTCTGATTTGATGGTTTATTCTTTGTAATAATGTAATTGGTACTGGCATTAAAGAAATGTAATATCAAATGGTACCTTTTCAGTAGCCTCATCCCATGCAGCACCGTCTGCACAAACTCTGAGAAATTTGGTAAAATATCTTCTTACACATACAGCACAAATAAATATCGCCACATTGCATACATGATAAATCTGTGTGACCAAAATTACTCAAACCGCAAAAAAGGACATTAATCTGGAATTCCATTCTGCTATGTGATTGCACTATCCTTCCTATGTTTTCTTTAACAGGAAACAAGTCACACATTGATAAAAGCATGCTGTCGCCCATATCATTAAATGCAGTGTGAGCGCTGACCAGCAGGGGAATGGGGGGGGGCGTTGTACTTGTGCATGGTATGGGGCAACCAGGCCAAGTGTGAGTACGCCCAAAGTCACATCTATGAAGTGTGGTATAGATATTACTTGAAGCCTGACTGTGCATTACGCATGGCAAAGTTATCATTAATGGAAATTTTCCTCATTCTCCCTACAGTTGGATGAAAGCGTCCAGGTCATGCTCCACCACTACGATGCAGAGGTGAAGGCAGAGCCTGCTCCTGTCCCGAGTCCCGAGAAAATGCAGAGTGAAGAGGTCCTGGAGAAGGTCCTGGAGGAGGAAGAGGAGCAGCGGCCCGAGGGATCCAGCAAGGAGCCTGAGGTGCTGGCAGATTGTGGAGGCGGTAAGAGCGATCTCACTGTCCCTTTTCTGAGTGGTGGGGGTGCTGGCAGATTGTGGTGGCGGTAAGAGCAATCTCACTGTCCCTTATCTGCGTGGTGGGGGTGCTGGCAGTGAAATCCAGCCATGAAGCCACGATAAATGATAGCAGAGGCAGAAAAACTTTCATTCATTGTACTTTTAATCTGCTGAAAAGTACATCCAGGAAGAGAGTGGCATGTGCCGGTGTCACGTGGCCTTGCAGGGAGGCTCCTGCTTCTCCCTCACCACCTCCTCCTTACCCCCAGGCCACGCGTGCCCTCCCGCCCCCCTCAGTGACACGGCCAAGAACTTCCTGTGCGCTCTGGGCAGCAGCAGTGAAGAGGAGGTCAGCCTGCAGCTGCAGGACCGCATGCAGTTCAGCAAGGAGGCCGTGGCCCGCATGGTCTGCGCCTTCGACCGGCTGCACCAGCGCATCGAGAGCCTGTGTGCCCGGGTGCAGGCTGCAGGTAATGCAACACCGTGGGCGCTCATCTCAGTTCCCATAGGCTACCCGCTACATGCTGGGCTCTGCCACACCGTACATTATCAGTGGTGACTCTTTACAAACCGTGTTGTCCGCTTACACTCCTCTCTTCTGCCTTGTAAAGCACAGAGAGAAATCCTTTTCTGATGAGCTGTCTGACAGGAAATGTGTATGTGTGTCTTTCCCCGTCAGTGTGTGAGGATGATCATCAGAGGGATGTCCTGACTCTGAGCCGTACCCTACTGCAAGAAAACAGCCAGTTGCAAGACCTGGCCTCTTCCCTGCAGGGGAGACACCATCGTATGTCCCTGGAGGTAACTGTCATTCATTCATTCACTGATTGAGTCTGTGCATTCCACGCTCTCTCTGTGCCCCTGTAAAAGCAAATTTATACTTTTTCACATGCCGTTACAGCCCACGCTCAGGGTGCCGTAAACTTCATCATCTGCGGAGTCCGCGTCGACTCTGCGCACAAAGCCCAGATTTTATGTCTCGTGGACTTTTTGCTCATCGGTACACGTAAATGGCAAATGTGACTTAGTGTTTCCAGTAGGAGGCGACATTGACGTACACCCAGCGGCAGTCAAAGGGAAATGAGTAGATGAAGAAGAGTGCTTGTAGTTGTAGTTATGGTGAGCAGCTATATGAGGAAGTGCAGAGATGCCCGCTTATATAGTGAAGGAGCACAAAGATGTATTCCGGTGCATGAATTCATAAGAAACTGCCCTAACACTGGACAAAGAAAATGTCTGCAGGCAGTGATAGAAATGTATTGTTTGATATGTCATATATACTGTAAGGTGCATGTACAGTGCACTTTAGTGTTTTTGTACCTCTGTATGCAACATTAAAGATTATTTGTTATTCATTTTGTTACAGCTGTTTAACAGTAACACTTGGGCTTCGGCAATATCTAATTTTTCATGCCATCCAGTAGGGGTGGACAGTGTGGCCAAAATGTCAGATCGATATTTTTAGTTAGAATATCAGTTTTTTTTGTTTGTTTTTTACAAACCAATCAAACTGGAATGTATGTAGCATTTATTAAGTGGTTAAATTATCAATTAACCAGAGATTCTGTCATTACAAGAAACACTATGTGTAGCGTTATAATATTTAGTTGATTATTAAGATATGTGGAATACTTTGCGACAGTTGCATATAAGCTCATTTGGACTATGCAGTTGATTGCATTATTATTTTATCAGTAATGCATTTTAAGCTTTCAGTCCATTCTGCTAATAATACTAACATTTACACCATATGTTAGGTGTTGGTTACATTGGTTAGGCATATTTGCTTGTTTAAGGCATTGGTTTGAAGGAAGATGGGGAAAAAGAGGAAATGTCTTAATGTCTTAAACATAATAGGCTTATGGGTCATTCTCACTAACTCATAACTAACATATCAGTTTTATCTAAGTTTTATCATTGGTTTGACAGACTTATTGTCTAATGCTGATCTTGCTTCTTATAGTTAGAGTAAAACAATTGACATTACAAAAGATTAAAGGAATGAACTTACATTTTATTATAGTAATTCTCTGTCGTGGGTTACTTGCAGTAAAATTCAAAGATTTAAAAACATTTTACTAGTTTTGTGCTATTTGATTTTAAAATTTTAAAGGTAGTGCATGTTTGGAGAAAAAGGTTCCGAAATTACATCAAAGCTATAAATGACAATTTAAATAAATCTGCATAACGTAACTGCTTGACAATGTGAGCGGTTTGAATATCTGCAGCTGAATGTTTTTCGCCCTTCTTTCTCTTTCGGTCAGTATAATGAACTGGTGGATAAGGTGACAAGCTCAGAGACCAAGGTGTCAGAGATGGAGACAGCTGTGGAGGACTTGCAGTGGGATATAGAAAAACTTCGAAAGAGAGAGCAGAAGCTCAACAAGCACTTGGCTGAAGCTCTAGAGCAGGTTTGATCTTCAACTTCCGATGTCTTTTCCAGGTTTCTTTTCTGGATGGCTGGTTCCACCCCCGATTCCCCCTTCCGCTCTAGTTGGTTGGTTCTTTGCCTTAATATGTCTCTCATCAGTGTTTGTCTTTTATCCTTAAGCCTGTTGCCTGCCTCCTACTACTTGTATTGCTCCTTAGTTCTCACTGCCCAAAGACTGTGAAGCTTTTTTGGATAATAGCACTTGTGAAAGTGTGGCTCATTGATGCAGATCCTTCTGCATGTGTTCATGTTCTCGTGGTGCATTCCATTTGCCCTCGGAACTCAAGTCGATTCTGAGTCGGATTCCGAGTTTTGAAGTTGGATGTGACGACATGCACACTCCTGTTTCTCGGAGATCCGAGAAATATCTCGGTGCAGCACAGAGGATCCCGAGTTCAGAATCCAAGATGGCTGCGCCTTTTATCAACAGAAGGGAAAGTTGTAGTTTTATACTGTTTAAGCACTACTTCTCATTTGTGGCTCATTAAATCGGTGGATTTCATGATTAGTCGGATTATTTGTCGGATTTAAGGTAATTTGGGCTATTTGTAAGTCAACGAAGATAAAGGCCATTTAAACTGAGGTACCTTAAATCCGACAAGTTGTCCAGCTAAGCAAAAGATCTTGCTTTCAGATATGGCTCCATGGTATTGCTACTTCTGTGGCAAATGGAACGCAATACGACTCGGTTTTCCCCCGAATGACGCACCATCAATCTCTTCACGTTTCAGCTGAACTCTGGATACAACTACTCTGGGAGCTCAAGAGGTCTTCCAGGTGGACAGATAACCCTCAACATTCAGAAGGTGAGCACTGGCCAAGACCTAGCGATTTATGTAGTTTACCAGCATGTAGTAAGTGTTAGCGTTTACTATATACCTCTCTTGTGTGCGGCAGAAACTTGTGCACAGCCAGTAAATGTGAAATGTTTTTTTTTTCCAGTTTGAGCTCCTGAATGCAGAGCTTGAACAAAACCAGGAACTGGCCAACAACCGCATGGCAGAGCTGGAGAAGCTCCAACAGGAGCTGCAGGAGGCCGTCCGAGAAAGTGAGAAACTCAAGGTATCGATGTGACGTCATAGCCAAGCAACTGATTCACATGTGCAGTGCTGATGGGTGCATGAGGCATTTTGAGGGTGGGATTTAACATATATACGCAGGCACCAGCCTAATTTCTATTGGATTAAAGCATGTAGTAGTGTTTTACAATGCTTCCTGAACATATTCAGTGTCGTAATAAGGAGAAATGCGGTCCTTTTTTTAAAAATTCTGCACTCTATTTTGACTACCCCCCACCCCAAAATCCCAGATGGACTTGCGGAACATCCCGGAGGAGGTGGTCAAGGAGACCCCAGAGTATAAGTGCCTCCAATCGCAGTTCTCGCTGCTCTACAACGAGTCCCTGGGGGTGAAAACGCAGCTGGACGAGGCCCGGGCCCTGCTGCTGACTGCCAAGAATGCACACCTGCGACAGATAGAGCACATGGAGGTAGGGGGGGGGGCACACTCTAAAGGTTACTGCGTGACTGTACTACACTTAGCTGAAAGGGCCCTGTACCGGTTACTGCGTTACTGTACTACACTTAGCTGAAAGGGCCCTGTACCGGTTACTGCGTTACTGTACTACACTTAGCTGAATGGGCCCTGTACCGGTTACTGCGTTACTGTGCTACACTTAGCTGAATGGGCCCTGTATCGGTTACTGCGTTACTGAGCTACACTTAGCTGAATGGGCCCTGTATCGGTTACTGCGTTACTGTGCTACACTTAGCTGAATGGGCCCTGTATCGGTTACTGCGTTACTGTGCTACACTTAGCTGAAAGGGCCCTGTATCGGTTACTGCGTGACTGTGCTACACTTAGCTGAAAGGGCCCGGTATCGGTTACTGCGTGACTGTACTACACTTAGCTGAAAGGGCCCGGTATCGGTTACTGCGTGACTGTACTACACTTAGCTGAAAGTGTTACTGTACTATGCTCAGTTGAAACCCCGTACAGGTTATTTTGTTTCTGTACTAAGCCTAGCTGAATGGGTCCTGTATAGGTTACTGCCATACGGTATAATCACGATTATATGGCACCTGCGCAATAATCACCAGGACTTTAGATGACGGGCGACACATTTGCCAGTATTATACGGCAATTACATTGCAGTGTGATCACAACAGCCCTATTAATAAGCATGTGAACCTAGACAGGGCAGTCATGCATGCTTATTAAACCATAGAATTAATAGGTTTAATTCTAAATGATAGGTCTTGTATTATCTGCCTTTCATGTAAAGATCTTTTCAGTAGATCTTTTAGCGTGCACAGCGTTGGGCTGTGATGTCTGCTGTTTCTGCAGGTTTAGTTGCTCTCTTCTCTCCAGAGTGATGAGCTCTCCCTGCAGAAGAAGCTGCGTACTGAGGTCATCCAGCTGGAGGACACGTTGGCCCAGGTCCGCAAGGAGTATGAGATGCTCAGGATTGAATTTGAGCAGAACCTAGCAGCCAATGAGCAAGCAGGTATTTCTGGCTCTCTTCAGTTACACAGAGCTCTTTTTATGCCTGTATTTATCCGGCGCAAACACAACCCTGCTTTACATCTGCAGCTCATTCTCCAGTACTAAATTCCCATCTCAGTTCAATTCAGTTCAATTCTATTCTATTCTATTTATATAGCGCTTTTAACAACAGTCATTGTCACAAAGCACTTTACATATAACCAGCCCGAACCCCCACCAAGCAAGCCTGAGGCGACAGTGGCAAGGAAAAACTCCCTCTAGCAGGAAGAAACCTTGAGTGGAACCTAGACTGGGAAAGGGACCCCATCCTCCTCTGGGCAACTGGGGAGCATGAAACTGCATTAATATTGACATTAATTCCAGTCCATATAGTTTTAAAAGTACTAGTTGGAGCCATGTAATTATCTCCAAGGAGCCCAGGTAAGGGTTCAGGCGTTGTAATGTCAGCTCGGAAAAGAGAAGATGGAGAAGAGAGTTAGTGCCCTACACATAACTTCCGGCAGTACTAAAGTAACTATGGCAGCCCGGCTGAAAGAGAGACCTGGAAGGAAGCACAGACATGAGGGTTTCCAGGGGTTTTGGCGTCAAGTCAAACTTCCGTCAACAGCTTAAGTGATCGGCGAGAGCGACAGGACGACAGCACCATTCCCCCCTTTCACCTTTAATCTCAAATGACCATGAACCCCCAGATCTCACATTCACCTTAGAAAAGGGCATTTTACTATCCAAAAGACTGACTAAAGAGGCAAGTCTTAAACCTGGACTTAAAAGCAGAGATTGTGTCTGAGTTCCGAACACTAATAGGAAGGTTATTCCATAACTGTGGTGCTTTATGAGCAAATGCTTTTCCCCCAAAAGTAACGTTCTTTATTCTGG
>JAODLC010000045.1:16284361-16296249 GCA_026781145.1 Hippopotamyrus pictus
GGCTTCCAGAGTACCACTGGGTATGAGGTTACGGCAAGCTCAAGTGAGTGTGGCTGAGAGTTCAGGGTTTCCCAAGTACTGCTGGGTATGAGGTCATGGCCAAGATCAAGTGAATATGAGTGAGAGCCTGGGGCTTCCAGAGTACCACTGGGTATGAGGTTACGGCAAGCTCAAGTGAGTGTGGCTGAGAGTTCAGGGTTTCCCAAGTTCTGCTGGGTATGAGGTCATGGCCAAGATCAAGTGAATATGAGTGAGAGCCTGGGGTTTCCTGAGTACTGCAGGGTATGAGGTCACAGCCTGAATCATGTGAGTAAGGCTGAGTGCCTAGAGTTATCAGAGTACTGCTTGAGTCACATGGTCCCTGTCCTGCTGGATGGCTGGTGACTGAAGGTTCAGGCTGGAGTAGCTGCCACTTTCTCTTGTCTATTTTTTACTCCAAACTACAGAAATCATCAGGTGATCCCATCGATTATTTGGCACAGTTAACATTTTCTGCAGCACCTCTTTCTTCAGCATACAGCTTTAGCTGTAGAGCCATCTATATTACTTTACATCTACCATGCCAGAAGATCGAATGTGAATTAAATTTTTTGTAGGTGGTTTGAGTAAATGACATTTTGTAGGGCTGTGGGTTGACATGCTTCATTCCTGAATTGAAGCAATTGAGTGTTTGTCTGATAATAATTTGATGATTGATTTGTTTATGACAAAGGTCTGAAATACAGTCGACACTTCCACATTGCGGGGGTTAGGTGCAAAGGCCCCCCTCAATCTGCAAAAACCACGTAAAATGACTAACTCGGAAAAAATAGGTTCAGCTTGTAATGAATATGACAACATGGTGGTGGTCAAATCAATTACCAATACTCTTAATCACTCTGTCAGGTAGGGTTGTCACGATCATGAAATTTTAGTTCATGATTGTCATACAACTAATTGCGATTAACTGTCTTCTCATTTTATAGCACTGTTAGCCTAAGTTTTATAGTACATATACACCATATGAATTGAATATTGATTATTGGAACATATAAATAAAATTACATTTGCCTTTCAACCTTTGTAAACAAAAATGGTATAGGATGGACTTAACATTAACAAGATTTTAAACGCCTGGAGATAAAGTTGGTGTTGTCACTACCTCATGCGTACCACCTGCTAAATTTTGCCTCACACATCAGCACTGTCCAATCTGTTCATCCAGCCATTTTATGGCAAACCATGTTGTCCACATTTACAGTGAAGCCAGATAACATACTGGAATTAAGTACATACTGACCTGGGACCAGCAGTGTGCCCATACTGTCAGCTGTCTTGTCCGTTTGATCTGATATTATAGTCATTGCGATACAGTCACATGACCTTTCACCACATGCAGATTCATTCCCACCACTCCATCTGGATGCTTAACTTTTTTTTTCTGTCACTGAGTGTAAATTAGTAATTAGAGGACTGATTGGATGAGGAGTCGTCATACCTGGGTATGAACAGCTGACTGAAGGTTATCCTAAAAACTTGCATACACATTGGCCGTTTGAGAATAAGGTTGCATAGCCCTGCTCCATATTAATGGTTATTAAAATCATTACCCTTTTATCCTGTTTTTGTTTGAGCTGGAAAATGGGAATCTTGCTACTGAAAGACACAATATTAACTGCTTCATTAAAATTTATTTGGGGTTCAGCTGATGTGAGACATTCTTCAGTTTCTAACCCGCTGGTAGCTAAGTATCTGTCGAGCTACCAGACCTTCCCGTAACACTAACGTTTCATAAGCGTCCATGTGTAATTCTTGGTGTTTGGTCCTTAAGGCACTTTAACTTCTTTGGAAGCTACAGTGCTGTGCAAAGGCAGTCAAGGAAAATGTTTAAACCTGTTTATCTAGGTAGTAAGTGTGTATTTGCGCAGAAAAAAATACACAATTTAACATTAGGATATATCACAGTAAAAACAAACTAGAATTTCTTCTGTTCTCCAAAAAAAGTTAGATATCTTATTGGATGGCTAGAAGAACACCTCAGTTCCCATACCTCTCCTCAGGGGCACCACAGCTATTCCATGCATCATCATATTTCACCACCGGCTCTGTTAATAAGTTTATTCAGTTACCAAAAAGTCAGTGAGGACAGGATTAGCCATACGTGGTGCATTATTGGTCAACTCGGAAAGATATATGGGAGTATTGGATGGTTGCTTCAAATACAGGGGTGGCTTTAATTAAGAGATGAGAACATGCTTTGATAGACATAATATCATAGTTTATTTTCCTTGACTGTCGAAGACTTCTGCACATCTCAAGTTGGCGTCAAAGTCACAGGTTAACATTAAGATGAATCTCAGAAATTGCAGCGTCATCCATCCATCTTCAGGATCGGCTCTCCTAAGTTAACCAAACCTGCTCATCGTGTCTAATTTCCTCACTTAGGAAAGCCCAGGAATCCCAGAAAGAGATGAAGCTTTTACTGGACATGTACAAATCAGCCCCGAAAGAGCAGAGAGACAAAGTCCAGCTCATGGCGGCCGAGCGCAAGTCCAAAGCTGAGGTTTGTCCTGAAGCACTTTCAGAAAGAAAACGTTTTAACTTGTAACACTAATATAATGATGGGGAAGTAGATCAGTGACCTAAAGTGCATGTAACATTATCTACTGATAAGTGCAGTACCGGATCTTTGAATGTTCACTTACCATCTGGGTCCAGGTGGAGGAGCTGAGGGTACGAGTGCGAGAGCTTGAAGAAAGAGAAAGGAAAGAGAGCAAGAAGCTGGCCGACGAGGATGTTCTGAGGAAGATCCGTGTGGCCGAGGAAACCATTGAGCATTTGCAGAAGAAACTTATAGCAACAAAACAGGTACAGAATACAGGGTCTTCATCAGCTCATGTCCTGGATTCATCCCAGAAGTGAGGACATGAGTCAGTCTGGATGTATCTCAGTCATTATAGAGGAGAGGTCAAATGTACTATATAATGCAAGATACAATATCACACATACTTAACTAAAACTGTGCAGTGTCAGTGTAGTTGGTTTGTTTTGGTTCTTGCCGCATGCTACACGTGGTGAAATATGTCCGCTAACATATACTCTGTCTGCTTTGGACTTCCCATGAAAAACATAACTAAGGCTCTTCTGGGACATAAGTACGTTAGGATGTTAGTTAATAGGACGTAAGTCAATGGTTGACTCACTCACTTGCGACTTGCCTCTGACTCAAGTCACAAATTTGATGACTTGTGATTTGACTTGGCAAAACAGGGAAAAACTTTGACTTGACTTAGACTTGAGGGCAATGACTTGAGACTTGGTCCTGACTTGAACCCTATGACTGAAGAAGACATGAGGTTATAGTCATCCCCTCTGGATACCATAATGTTATCATTTCTGTGTGTATGAATTCTCTGCTGTTTACATTTTTAATTGATGTAAACACAGATGTAAAAACTGTTTATAGACAACCCTGAGTGGGCACTCTTTTCAACCTCTGCCTATAAAGAATGTGTCCTATGGTGTACTGTGGTGGGTTTGTGCTGCAGCAAGTTTTAATCACTAAATGTGAAAAAAAACTGACATAGGTAGGAACTCAAGTTATATGACTCACAACCCGACGTGGACTCGAGTTACAAATTTGATGACTTGTGACTTGACAGCAAAAATGATTGAAAGACTTGGACTTGATTGAGGGCAAAGGACTCGAGACTACACTTTGACTGTAATGTTTTGACTCGAGATTAGACTGACTCGCCAAGAAATGAGTTGTTCCCATCCTTGCTAGATACACTAGGTGACTGTCAGGGCATGCATGAAAAAATATTAATAGGAATCAATAGGTTTACATGGCACCTTCAAATTAGTGACAGGAGTCCAAGCCATATCCAGACATGCCATAGAGATGGTTCCTCTCTTAATGCTGGAGAATGAAGTAGTCAGCAGTTTGACCAGTGTCGCTCCCCCCTTGCTCCGACCAGGAGGAGGAAGCTTTGCTTAGCGAGATGGACGTCACAGGTCAGGCTTTCGAGGACATGCAGGAGCAGAACAGCCGACTGATGCAGCAACTGAGAGAGAAGGATGATGCCAACTTCAAGCTGATGAGCGAGCGCATCAAATCCAACCAGATATACAAGCTGCTGAGGGAGGAGAAGGAGGAGCTGGCCGACCAAGTGCTGACGCTGAAGACGCAGGTCTCTCACTGCACTCGCCGACAGGGAAGCTGCTTCTGCACGTGGCACTGAACCCAGCAGTTGGTGCATTCACACAGCATTCAGAAAATGCATGTCTGTCTCGTTCTTGCTCCATCGCAGGTTGACGCGCAGTTGTTGGTGGTGCAGAAGCTGGAGGAGAAGGAGGGGGTGCTTCAGAGCTCTCTGGCTACTCTGGAGAAGGAGCTTGGTATCCGTACGCAGGCACTGGAGCTCAACAAGAGGAAGGTGAGAACCTCCTGAACATCATGTTTTGCAGGTCTGTCTCATATAGGGTTGGGAATCTAAAATTTCAAATCTGGAATCGGATACTTAAGGTGAGGAATCGGACGCATTATAAAATTAAGATTTCATTTCCGCTTATCAATTCCTATGTGCGCATTTTCAGTTAGCCTGTATCTTTTATTACATGTCAGGGCTTGAAATTCAATGCGTGATTGCGGGTATCACAGTTAGATTGTGCAGGAGTAAATCAGTTATCATACTGCAGGACTTTTCCGCTGTCTTAACATAAGGTGTGGAAATAAATATAAGCTCAAGAAACAGAGCCAGCAGCTGTGATGCTTATCATATGCAGAACTGCCCATGCTGTTGGCCATCAGAATGCCACAGTAGCCAGAATGGCTGATCGAGAACTTCAGAAAAAATCCTGGTAGGCTGTCGGGACTGGAAATGCATAGAGAAACACTAGTCACTGCAGTATGGACCACTGTACAGTAAACTGCATTGTCAACAAGGCATTTTTCTTCCAGCAATATCACAAAACCAGTTTAAATCCTAAGGGAGGCACTCATACCTGATATCAGTTACATCTTGGGTTAGTGTTGGAACTGATGAGTAGTCGATTTAATGTTGGATTTTTATGACACATTCACAAGGCAATGTTCCACACAAATTGAACAAAAAATATGTAAGTGTAAATATGTAAAGTGTCTTATTAAAGATCTTCTGTAATTTGCCCAGATCGTATATTTGATATGATTTAGTATAATGCGTACTTTAACGCTTCCTTATTTGTTCATGACAACGTCTCTCCTCACTTTAGTGAAATGTGCTGGTAACAATTATGACATGAACTCAAAATTGGGGCATGTTGGTTTAATGGATTATGGACATGTGAATGAAAACCTCCTAATAAGAATAGAGTGATCGCTTATGTAAAATTCACCCATGAGGTAAACAGTGGAGAAATGAGTTCAGTATACAATATGTACAGCAACGTTAACCTCGGATTTCCACTTTAATTAGACACCTAAACGGCATTTGTCAAGTGCAGCACAGATTGTTTGCATTTTTTTTTAATTTGGTTGTAGTTAAGAATCAAAGAATCAAGAGTCAAACTTCAACCACATAGCGCTGCAAACAAATGCATGTACTGTGAACCGTTGACTGTGTAGCATTTTGTGATAGTTCTTTGTCTATGTTTTGTTTTTTTCGGCCCTCATATTTCTTTGCAGCATGTGTGTTGCACTTTACGATGCTTCGTTCCCTTTGCACTAGGGCTGAACGCTTTATCGATTTCAAATCAAGGATATGCATCATACAACACATCTGACCCATGTTTTAAAAGTGATTTGAGAATACTTTTACAAATTCATGCTGTCCTCCTTGTGACAGTCATTCTCACCAGTCAGAAGTGCCGTGCTCTTCACGTGCCAGTCGTGCTCACCAAGCAGAAGTGGCCCAAGGTGACTGCGTATACACGGGCAAACAAAAACAAATCCAAGGAAAACGTTACATTTGCAATGCGAAAAATATTGATTCCACTGCTGCGCAATAAGTGTTTTACTTACCTATTTCATGGTCAGAGAATGTTTACAGAAAGATCCTATTATTACGGGTCCAAGCAGCATTATATTGAACTGTAGCTAGACTTGTAAATGTGTTGCAAATCAAATTTGTCGTACACGTAATATCTGTCCGAACAATTGCTGCTATTTTCCCCAAATCGTTCAGCCCTACTTTGCACTATGTTTTTTTTTTTTGTGTTTCACTATCTAGCCGCTTTTTGACAAGGTGTGGATGGGTGGGACTTTGTCAGGGTGTCTGTCTACCCAATCTGTACCAGCAGCCTTTCTGTCTCAAATGTCTTTACGGTAAACCATATTATCTAGATTTACAATAAATAAAATTGACAACAATACTTTATCAAGCCATTTCATATGTAATAATGTAATATAAGATAAAAATTTGATATTTCATCTAGCTTGTATACCTGGTCAGGAGCCAACAAACTTTGAGGGCCTTCACACCTGTCATTCTGCTGTGTGGCAGATACAGTCCTTATGGGATTCTGCAGAATTTTTCTTGTTATGGCCAACAACACTTTTTTGCTGCAGCTTTTTGCAAAATTTGCAATGTACGTTTTGAAGTTTTGTGTGCTTTTTTTTGCGAAATTTGAAGAAATTGGCAAAATTGCAAGGAAGCGTTTTTGAAAAGTGATGAGACACTACTGTTCAAAACATTGAAATCACAAATCAAATTTCTTGTTTTCCCTGAAAACACATTTTTTATGCATTTCTAAATCTTTTTATTCCAAACTTTATTCTTTTCTAAATAGTTCTAGCAGAATTTGGATCTGTGCTTCAGGTCATTGTCCTGTCATAGGATGAAATTGGGTCCAATCAAGGGCCGTGCACAGGGTATGCATGTTGTTGCCAAATGGAGTGATTGCCTTCCTTGTTTAACATTCCTTTTACTCTGTACAAATTTCCTACTTCACCGGCACCAAAGCATCTCCAAATCATATTTCCTCCACCATGCTTGTTCTCCAGTATCTTTTCATTTCTTTTGCGCCTTCTCTGTGACCCAAACACATCAAACATGGACAGACACCTTTTTTCCCTGTGTGTGTGTGTGTAAAAGAAACACTCAAGTCAACATCAGCAGAAAATAAAATGAACACTTAGGCTGTTTGGTGTACAGGTATGTCTGTTACTGTGTGTGTGTGTCTGTGTGTGTCTGTGTGTGTCTGTGTGTGTCTAACTTGCCGTCCCTCAGCTTTTTGGTAAAGGAGGAATGTGCTCATCTTCTTTGTGCCGGACTCTAGCAAAAAGCACATGAATGTGCACTGCGATAGTCCTGGGCGAAATGCCAGCTGTTTTGATTTGGTCATTTGGTCAAAAGCTGCAGTAAATTTGATTCACTGCAATACGAACCAGCAAAATATAGAAAGACTACTGAAGAATTTAGAAACCACTTACGAATGTCTTTTAAAGTCCTGTTTTGGATGATTTTCTTAGTATTTTATTTTGTGTACAACTGAAAATAAGCAGCAACATATAGCACCTCCTGACTCAATCTGTATGCCTCCCCCTCGCTCTCTCCTCAGGCTGTGGAAGCGGCCCAGCTTGCTGAAGACCTGAAGGTGCAGCTGGATCACACTCAAGCCAAAATGCGGGAGATCCAGGCCTCTGTGTCTGACAACCGCTCGGCCCGGGAGCGCGAGAGCTTCAACCTGAAGAAGGCCCAGGTGCTGTGAATCTGTTTAAATGTACCCTCCAAATACACTGGGGGCGATGTGTCACTCCGCCGGTTAACAGTTTGTGCGTGTGATTGGAAGATGGCTGCTTGGATTGCTGGCCTTGGCAGCCTGATGCTCCCATTGGGCCCCTGAACAAGGCTCCTCACTCCCAGCTCTAGGGGTGCTGCATGCTGACTGACCCTGCACTTTGTCACTGTGTCTCATGGAGGGCAAGATGGAGTAGACGAAAAGACAATTTCCCCCTAGGGATGAAAACAGTATCGCTATTTTCTATACTATATGGCATTGGACTCACTGATGTACGTTTCTCTATGTTCCCTTTGCAGGAAGATTTGTCCAGGCTACGTCGAAAACTGGAGAAGCAGAAGAAAGTGGAGGTGTACACAGATGCGGATGAGATTTTGCAGGAAGAGATCAATCAGTACAAGGTCAGTCAGATCAGTCATAATGAATAGTCCTTCATATGCAGTATCGCAGTAGAAATGATCCACTTCACAAATGAATGGCTGTGATCCGAAGCTGGAAGGCCTTTGCCTCCGTTGACGTACTTCTCTCTGCTGCCGCTTCTGCCCCCCCCCCCTCTTCACAGGCAAAGCTGCGCTGTCCCTGCTGCAACACTCGAGACAAGGAGACCGTGTTGACCAAGTGCTTCCATGTCTTCTGCTACGAGTGCCTTAAGACGCGCTACGACACGCGGCAGAGGAAGTGCCCCAAGTGCAACGCTGCCTTCGGCGCCAACGACTTCCACCGCATCTACATCACTTAGGGGGTGGTAGCTGCTGTCCAGCCAGTGGGGAAGCCGTCATCATTCTGTGTACCAATTTTGAGGAAATACTTTGCTATATCTTGTACAAAATGTGAGGGGTGAATAGAGCAGGAGAGGCAGGCGGGTGTGATGGTGTCCGAGTAACTGCAGTCATAGGTAACACTGGTCTGGGCACTTTGTGATGTGGACAGAGCACACTGACCTGCTCGGTCGTCTCCACAGTGCTCTGCTGGTCTCACCAGATCCCGAAAGCCTCCTGTGCTCATTTTCGATTGCGCTTCTGTTCATCAGCTAATTATGCTGCCCATCTGTGTGGCTAAGCACAGTAATTCATGCTTCATGTCAGTAATTATGCACCTGTTAAGATCAGAAAGTTACGCCATATCATTTCCCTCGTCTAAAGCACCCAAAATAAACCTGGACCAGGATATATACTGCTTTATTGCCCTTGTTATTGCTATAAATACAATAAACAGTTTTGCATTTTCTAATGATAAATCTTTGCTTTTGAACTGGAATGTTTCAGGAAAGTTAAGAGTCCATTTTTAGGTGTAACAATATAACTTTTACATCAGTTGGATTTTTTAGAAATGCCTTCTTAGAGAGCTCCCTCCCATCACAAAATTACTTATACTGTTTTTAACATCGTTATTATGTGATCTTCAGAAGAACAGTACTTTATTAACAATGATTTTTCTTCAGTGATTCACCAAAAAATGTGACACGCTCCACACTGCTTGTGCATCCCACAGCTCCCTGTAATTTCCTGTACTTTGCATCACTTGTCATTGTGCATTTAGAATAAAACCGTTAAACCATTCTGAAAAACTTAAAGGTTTCTTATTCCGAAGCAAAGTAGGTTATTTTCCTTTTTTATTGTAACTTATTTTGCCACTTGGTAAAGATTTGAGATGTTTTTGGATTCCAGCATTTTATATATGGAGCAAGGCTAAGGTTTGGCAGCATTGTCACTGTAATACAATGTAAAATTGTCTTGAATAGTAAATAGTTATTTAGAAAATAAATCCAAATGGACACATTTTGATAAAGGTTTAACTTGTGCCCTTTAGTTTGTGTTATATTAGCTTGCCTCTAAGTATTTGTAATGTCTTGTGTATAATGTTGTCTGTGTCCTAATGTATTCTATGTCTTATGTGTTGACCACTGTTTCACATTTTATGAAAATTACGTGTAGATTTAAAATCAAAATTCCAAATGCACTCTGCACTCTACAACTCAGCATTGTCAGGGCATTTTTGGGAATTGATCCACTACTGTGTTTACTGTCGGAGGAAACACTATCCAGCCTATGCATGCACTGTGTAATAACTACTTGGTTTGTAAGGTGTGTATCGCAAGCCTTTTTGGTCACACTGCTGGGACATTATTATAAGCCATTCATAAGCTGGCAACTGATTTGCCCATGACAATGGGCTTTGATACTTTAAAGCGGTGGTTCTCAATCCTATTCCTAGCGCCCCACCTGCCAGAATGTTTTCGTTCCAACCCTACCCTAATCAGGCTCAGATGGTCCTTAATAGGCTAAAGCCGGTTTCAGACCGAACGCGGCATACGCTCCGCTGCGAGCACTGTGGTCAAAGATGAACTTTGTTGAACTTTGACCGCTGTGCGCTATGACGCATTGTCGCGCGATCAATAGAAATAAGGCACCGAACCGGGCACAGAAATCGAAATGGAGGGAAAACTAATGTGTCCGAGTTCCCAGAGCTGTACCACCTTTTCGCATGCGAAATATATATTGTCGCTACTGACCGCGAGCCGAAATGACAGGAGAGAGTTTTGAAAACCACGCCTACTCTTTGCGCAGAAGCCCCGCGCGAGCACAGCGGACGCCGTTGTTTTTGAATGGGGCGCGCGTGGCGCATTCCGCGTTTGTTCTGTAACCAGCTTTAACCTATTAAGGACCATATACGCCTGATTAAAGTAGGTTTGTAACGAATACATTCTGGCACGTGGGGCGCCAGGAACAGGATTGAGAACCACTGCTTTAAAACTCACCTGGCAAAACACATCTATAGTTAGCATGAGAAGGCATAGAGAGGAAAAAAAATCATTGTTGAAGCTATTGTTTGTAGCAATACAGCACAGAATGCTAAAAATAAACGGATGCCAGTGAGATTCCATTTGCCCATCTTCTACTTATCCTGCTCCAGATCACAGGGATCGAGTCTGGAGCCTATAGTGAGATTCTCAACTGGTGGTGTTTGGTGCTTAAACCTTAATTCTGAATTGAAACGGCTATCAGCTGAAAGAACGCTGACTTGTTTTGTTCAGGTCTGACTGTGAATGCTATCTAATGCCTTGTCCACACGCACACGGGTATAATTTAAAACGGTGTTTTTCCTCCGTTAAAAAAATCCCCGTCCACACGAACATTGTCTCATTTCCGTGTACCAATGGACAAGGCATTAATCTAGGTCTTGTGGAACAACAGAAACCCATCATCAGCGGATCACTCATGGTGACAAAGTTTAGAATAAAATAACCTCCAACACAAAACTTTGTTGAAAGACCTTTAAGCAAACGATTAAACTTTTCAACATTATCTTTAAACAAAAAGTACATGGAACTCCCAGCAGCATTTCTCTTAAAATTAACTTTTTTAGTATAAAGAAATAAAATAGCTTGCTGAAGTTTTATCAAGTGAATGAAGTAAAAATAAATTAGTAAATATTAAATTTTCAGTGATATTTGGGTCTCCATTAGTAGTCTCAATTCAGCAGCACCAGATTGCAGTGTAGCAAGCAAAATTGCCCAGTGTGCTCCACTGAAACAGCTTCTATTCCTCTGAAATTACAGAAACTTCTCTACAGATGCACTCAACAGGTGAGAGTGGTGAGCAAATTCATTTTCTTGTTTGTTTAACAAGTAGCCAGTGGTGGAGGAAGTGCTGAAGCTTAGTACTTAAGTAAAAGTACAACTGTCCTGCAAAATATGTACTCAAGTAAAAGTAGAAGTGCTACATCAACAATCTTACTTAAGTGAAAATACTAAGTACTTTTAAATTTACTTAAAATATTTTTTAAGTAAAAGTACTCAATGGTTTGTCTCAATGTCTGGAGTGTGCCATTTTGTAGAAGAATAGTAGATATACTGACATGTCTACTGATGTTGCTTGTAATACTTACAAGCAACTATACAGTATATGAGTATTTTTTAAGTAAAAGTACTCACAATGGTTTGTCTCAATGTCTGGGGTGTGCCATTTTGTAAAAAATGGTAGATATACTGACTTATGCCTCTACTCATGTCATTATGTAATTAATTACAAGCAAATATACAGTATATGTGTATTGGAAAATTTGGTGTGTTTGTGTGTGGGACTTGAACCTTGGTCTTTGAGGCAGCACTGCTAACCACTGTGCTATCTGGCCACCCCCTCCTACTGTCCCCTGTAGGTAACTGATGTAGTTGCTTTCTTTAGGCT
>JAODLC010000045.1:16356481-16369767 GCA_026781145.1 Hippopotamyrus pictus
ATATATATGCATATATATACAGTGGAAACCGCATCTAGTGAACAGAGTTATAGCAATCAACCACTTATATGGATCAAAAAGATTGGGAGAGAATCATTCCTGTACAAATACTGTTTAAAAAATGTGCTTATAGTAAAACTATAATGTTGACTATAAATGAGAGCAAATGGAGCTTGCTGTTGTAACACTTGTATGTCATTTGAGTACATACACGGTTGTGCACCATTCAGAAATGACTTGATAATGACCCTGAAAATCAAATGCAGTTCATAAATCAAAATTGAAAACACGGTGCAGAATCGTAATTCGACTCGCAGAACCAAAATGGAATTGATTTCATATAAATTCATACAAATGGTGTAAGTGCAGCTTTAGCAATACAGCTTAATATTTCAATTTCAATATGATTTACCCAGCATGTTAACATAAGAAGCATACACTGAATCCTGCCACTACCCCGTACCAGACGATCACGAATATTTACAGCAGCAAAAAGTATCTGTCGGCCATGCCCCCCTGTTCAAGCACCTGCCTGAAAAGTCTGTGCATGTCACTGTTATTCTTAATGAATGTCACATTTGAAGTGGCGGCTATAGAATAAGTAATTTAACTGCGATTTTGTGTACCATAGTAAAAGAGCACAATGTACAGTCAAAAAAGTAACCCTATCACAATCCTATCCATCTGACAACCCAAAATTAATTGCGGAAATGCAGATATCAGTTACAAAATCCATATGCAGCGATAAGCGCTTCCTCCCTCCACAAGCACGTACGTTCACACTCACACTTACACAAATGCAGACACACCCACACACATCATCAAAGACACACGCAGACACCTATACAGACACCCCCTACAGATACCCGCACTCTCTCACATACTTCAACTGCTAATTTAATCAAGAACCAGACAGCAATGTTCAACTGATTGGTTTTGCTCACCATTGATGTTACTGGTCTGTGTCAATGAATACCTTTATTGAATCCTGTGTCGCTGTCAGATATCGACTGAAGCCAATGTACTATCACCGAACTTTAAACCTTCAGCGCGTAAGTCATCATTACTAACTTTAATTAAAATTGGAGTTATAGTGATAAACTTAATTAATAAATCTATTAATTATTATGAATTTAATGTTTATTAATTTCACAATACTTTTTAGGAGCAAGTAATTTGATGTGGCTGATTACTTAATGAGAATTATACCCACAGCACCTACAGAAATCAGACACCAAGTCCCTCAGATAACCTGGATGAGACCGGACAAAAAATGGTCTTTGAGGAAACTCAACTGAGTGTGTGGCAGGGCCTTGAGATGGCGCGACTGTGGGATCAGATGGGCGTGCATCTGGGTGCATAGGCAAGTCCCAATCACCTGCTGATGAAGGGCAGCCAGCGTGAACATCTGTGCTATACAATTCTGGTGCTGCCAGCAGGTGTGAGCGGCTAGCAAGTCCCATCAGAAAGAAAGCAGCTAGCTGGCCCTAACTTACCCACAACCTGAACAGGAGATAAGCAGAATGAGAGCAGCCTGTGGTCACAATGAGGGCGGCGGATCCTGACCCAATCCAAGACTGCAATAGTAGGTTTCTTCGCCTTCCGGGACCGATCAAACTGTAGCTTCATCTGTCACATTATGTACCGTTCCTGCTGTTGAGAGGACACCTAGCGGCGACATGGATTGGGAGGGGATATAAAACTGACCTTGAGCCGATCCAGTGGACACTGCAGTTCACGACCCAGCACAACATCCCAACACAACCAGCGTCACGCTGGTGAGCAGCCTGTTGTGGTGCACTTGGTGGCTCTATAACGGAGCAGTGTGTGAAGGAGTGCCGCTGAAAAGGTATAACCTTCAGCTAAGTGGGCTCTGATGCCATTTTTAATCGAGACGGTCCACTCAACCATTGGTCTGAGGGTGATATAAGGCTGTGTGGATCAGGTGGATGCCTCGCTCCACCAGAAAGACTTCAAACTCAGCAGACCTACACAAACTGGGCCCCATTATCCTTTGTTGAAGCCAGAGGAAGTCCTCATCGAGCAAAGAGGGTGTCGAAAATGTCAGTGACCGCCCGTGCTGTGACAGTGCCAGTAGAGACCACCACAGGCCACTTAGAGTAGAGATCATATACAACAAGAAGGAACCACTGGTGGTGTGGAACTCCACATGGTTCCTCACAGATGTCCAGCTGTAGATGTTCCCAAGGACGGGGCCAAAGCAGAGGCTGCAGAGGGGGTGGTGCAGGCTGGCCCATTTTCCCACTCTTATAAGACAGGCTGCACAATCCCTAACCAGATTTTCTACGTCCCTCTCAATGCCGGCCCACCATACTAGGTCCCTACAACGCTGTTTGACACATAGAATGCCCAAATGGCATTTGTGCACCATGCTAAGAACACGTGCCTGAAGGCTGCGGGGCACCACTGTGACCGCTCCACGAGCTACGCAATGCTCATTCCAACATGAAAGTTCATCCCCGACCCTGTGGTAAGGGGTCAACTCAGCAGAAAATTTAGTCGGCCAGCCTGTGCGAATGTATGTATGAAGCTGGGAGAGGACTGGATCTTGTTCTGAGGCTAGCCCGGAGTTCATTGATGGAGACAGATGCCTTTAGTGGTGTATACATCATATGGATGAGGTCTGGCTCCTGATAAACGAAGTCTGATACTGCAGGATACTGGGTGAGAGGGATAGCAGATCTCCCATAACATTATCACGACCTGGGGTGAAACACAGAGTGACATTGTACTGCCGAAGTCTCTCTGACCACCGGTGAAGTCGGAGTGGTTTGCGTCCTGTACCAGTTGTTGCAAGCAAGGCTGTCAGTGCCTGGTGGTCGGTGTGCAGTGTAAATGCCCTGCCAAAAAGGTACAAGTGCCATCACTCACAGGCCCAGACACAGGCTAGAGCCTCATGTTCACCCACTGAATATTTTTGTTTGGTGGGAGTGAGAGCACAGGAGGCAAAGGCAATGGGTGGGTCCACTTGATCCTGCAGCCCTTTGTTTGCGTTAAGGTACTGTTAGTGTTAATAACAGCAGCGAAACGAACACCCGCAACCAAAAAGCTGTAATGTTCCTAACAGGGTGGCTGCTCTGTCCTGAAATCATACAGCAGAAAAGTTCTCAAACACAGTATGTATTATTTTACTTGTTGGATAAATAGACGTAGTTTAAAGGTGATTTCATGTTCGTTGAAGTTTCCGCTTTTTAACAACTGTATAAAGTGATGTTATCTGTTATATAAATCAACTCAGGTGAAACAAAAATTGTACATTTTCAGCATCTGCCATGCCACTCACAATTTCAGATTCACGCAGAAAATCTTACGGCAAATCTATATTATTGCATTATAAACCTAAAATGAGCTACGTCAAAAGTGTACTTACACAGTTAAATACAAAAGCAGACTGTTTACAAGGTAAGAACTGATTTGACAGTCAGGTACTGATTACATGCAATGCTGATACAGCTAATGGGCCACTTAAATACACATCACACTAAATTGTTAGACATTATGATCTTCCGGACCTTTGCTTCAAGAAATTTTCTCTAACTGGACCTCTTTAAATTTTAATTGAATACCCCTGCAATAGAGCTATTGAACTAATTCGATTTTTTTAAATCCCAATATCGCAATATATATCGCAGAAAGAATACATATCGCAATGTGATTTTCCCCCAATATCGTGCAGCCCTAATATACATACATATATGTATATATAGCAGTGCCAGGCGGAACAACACAACAAAAGACACACAGTGGGAAAGTTATACAGGCGTAGAACACATGAGGATCGTACAGGGTACACACAAGACACAGGCAAACGCACGCGCGACAATAATGAAATGCAACCATTAAGAACAACAACAGTACAAGAGCTATTCACATTACAGACAGAGGCTATTTACAATTGCTGGTACCTGCACCCTGCCGGCACTACAATATTTTACTAAGTGTTTTAAGTATTTTAAATATATCAAATATTTAAATATTAAAAAAAAGTATTTTTTGCAAATTACATCTGATTTTTTTCCCGTCCTGCAAAGTACAAATTAAAAATATTTAAATATAATGAAATACGTATTTTAAATGCTATATTTAATTGAAGTACTTCCCATCTCTGTGTGCAACTGCTCTGCACCATTTGCAAACTTTTTCAGGGTATGTTTTATTTATGTTGCTCTTTTATAAATTTCACAGCCGTTTTGTTCATATGAAGCCTTTATAAATGTGCCCCCTGGTCCTGAAATATAGCAATGCAAAATATTTACAATATCTTAACAGTGTGATCATTAACAAAGCTAAGGAAATCAACAAAAAAGCTAGCTCAAAAATGCTTTCCAAATCATAACAACCATAGATACATTTATTTCTCCAGCAATTCACGAATGACTACATGATAAAGAAATTCTTCTGTATAAATCCTTTTAGAAAAGCTACAGAATGTAATCCAACAACGTGGGACTGCCTGCCTGTACAGCACTCTTAACACAACCAGATACACCTATGCACAGGCTACTTCCTTGCCTTCTGATCATGTCCTCCAAAGTACCAATTTTGGTAAGATGTCACTGCCAAGCTGTTATTTTAATTGGATTTACCATCCTAGCATCTACATTAACTTAAGTAATAAGTACTGCAACAATTTCTTAATAAGCTAAAAATTGGCGAGAGGATCACATTTAATTGTCTTTAAATGATGCTGAGCAAACAAGTTTAGGTCACACCAACTATGGTCTACAGCAGTGGTGGGCAATCTTATTCACAAAAGGCTGGTATGTATGTAGGTTTTTGGGACAACCTTTAGGTCAGCTGTTCAAACCCAGCCATAAAAACTCTTCAGCCAATCAGTCCTCTAATTAGTAATCTAATTAGGGAGTTGCAGCGAAAACCTGCATACACATTGGCCCTTTGCGCACCCCTTGCCTATATACAGGCTTCAGTGTTGTAGGAGTGTAGCACATTTTCCTGGAATGACCTTTCTCTTGCCTATATACAGGCTTCAGTGTTGTAGGAGTGTAGCACATTTTCCTGGAATGACCTTTCTCTTGCCTATATACAGGCTTCAGTGTTGTAGGGGTGTAGCATATTTTCCTGGAATGGCCCTTCTCTTGCCTATATACAGGCTTCAGTGTTGTAGAGGTATAGCACATTTTCCTGGAATGGCCTTTCTCTAGCTTTAAACCTAGAATTAGGGTTATACAAAGAAATTATGAAATAAAAAAGTTGATTAATGTTATGTTTGCTTTTAT
The DNA here is from genome assembly GCA_026781145.1 of Hippopotamyrus pictus. NCBI lineage: Eukaryota > Metazoa > Chordata > Actinopteri > Osteoglossiformes > Mormyridae > Hippopotamyrus > Hippopotamyrus pictus. The sequence goes on from JAODLC010000045.1 coordinate 16,361,740, forward strand.
ATTCAGTTCTAAATTGGTTATGTTGATTTAGCACAGATTAAGCATTATAACTAGCATTTGACAGTGCCTACCTAATTAGCATATGACGATGCCTATAGTGAAACATCACGGTGGATGATGATATTGGGGGGGGATTATATTTTTATGTTTCTTCTACACTTTTTAATTAACTATAAATTTAATTACTATTAATTTATTACTATTTCTATTTTTTTTTAGCACTTTTGAGCCCATTCACAGCCTGTCCTCTGCTATCCACCAGCTCTTTCCTCACTTTTCCTTCATATGGCTTGAGTGAGTCTCAAATGTGTACTTCGATACTTAAGCTTGTTATTTTGAGTGAGCCAGTGCAAACCGTGTAGTCTATTTAATCTAATTTAACTACACTGTCAGGAAAAAGTACCAATTTGTACCTTTGATAGTACAATTACTTGTCACCGGGCCTGTGCCCTCCAGGATCTACCGGTTATACATTAGCTGCAGGTAAATGTACGGTTTAAGGTACAGAAATGAACTCTGAGGAACATTTTTGTTCTATTCAGGGTATATTCATTGTGTTTATACCTTGGGGAACAAATCCTTACCATGGCTGTACCTTTTCATTCTGACAGTGTAGGCCAATTTCAGTTATTTAGAATTTTGTTGTTTTTGTATAATTCATTTTGTTCACGTAAGATCTAGTATAATTTGTTTAGTATTTTTTCTTGAATGTTTAAATTGCATTAATTGAGCTCTTTTGAATGTAAAACCTAAATCCTGAGTTTGAGCCTAGAAAGTGGGCTGTCGTTCTGTTTTTGCTGTCTAAATAAAGGTGTGATTGGGTCCAACTTCATTCTTTTTGCGATTTATATTAATATATTTTGTTTTATTATGACTATATTAACTAATCAGAAAAAGAAATTACTTTAAGTCGCTGAAGTACGGCTAGGTAGTTAGCCTAAACTAGGGTGAAATGCAAAGCGAAAAATTAGGATAACAGGCAGGATATGTGAGAATAAATCAGCAAGTATAGGCTAATCATTACAATATTAGTAATTAATTATATTATTTCCTAAACATGAAATATTCTCAGGGCGATAAATGGCGTAAATGGTTAGGCTAATAATATAACGATTATGAAGAATTTCAGACGGTGACAGTAGAGAACGGGAGAGTTCGCTCTATAAGTAGTTTTTAAACCTCTTTTTTCCGATACAAATAAAGACTCCATAAGTTCTAAATGTCTGCGAAAATCTTCGTGGAACATGGTGTTTAAAGAATCTTATGATTTTCAAAATATGTGAGTATATTTAGGAAGTTAAAATTTAATTACCTATAGGTTATCATTTCCTGTAATGCAATTTCCAACAAGTATCAACTAAACATCAAGCATCACGATGATGGTGGAACAATCGGAGGGTAAAGTGACCGTTGTTGCCTAACGACGTCATATTTAACCGTATAATTTGCTTCTCCAAAATTCTACGTCGCTTACTAAAAACTACACGTATTCACTAAATTAAAAATAAAATTAAGCCAAATTTGCCAATTGATTTTTTTTTTACTGATTTAAGAAAAATGCAAAGATCACAATGCTGCTGCCCCAGTGATATTTAAACCCCATTACCCTTATTGGCACTGCGAAAATATATTCTCATTTATTACTTATAATTAAATATACAAATACATAAGTTGAGTAAAAAAGGACTGCAGCAGTAGTTAACCCGAAAAGGCGCCGCTTTCTTACCTATGCCCCCCATAAGGCAGTTGAACATCAGTAATAAAGAAGCAGAAGCCATCGCCGTTCTCTTCTTTTTCTATAATAAAGAAAGTAAGTAACTGTGAGCCTTCGAACGATTTCCTGTGCTTTACCATAACGAGGCGTTACCTCGCATTCTTACCCTGGGAACGAAATGTGCAGTTACGTTTCTGCTTTCGCAACTGTATTCACCCGCCATTTGAGGTGTGAAGATGTGTGTGCAACGTCTATAAAATTACATTTAAACTTTAAACATTTTTAAAATGCATGTATTAATACCACTGTTTCAAGGGAACAAATGATATGCATGAGTTAAACGACAGGAAGGTGTATTTAAACAAAAGTTAATTGCATCATTGGCGTCCTGGGTTGGTACACATGATACTTTCTTGCAAATATATATATTTTTGGTTTCATTTCAGTGTTTTGTTACTGCTTTTCGGCAAAAGGAGAGGCGCAAGATGTTGGTATTAAACACACGAACATAGTTCACGTAAGTAAGTTTCATCCGATGTGGATTTCTTCTGTTACCCCCTCTCTGTCACACACACATACATTATATACAAACACACACACACTTTTCAGTTTAGTAAGTTTTCACAGACGTTCACAGAAGTTTTGAATTTCAGTGTCTTGATTTTGATTAAAAATTATATGTTGTAGATCAAAGATATTGTGATAATTAAGTAAACATGCTTGCTACTTTTTACTTAAAAATGTCATTTTTCTTTTACTAGTCTTTGTCTTTATACAGCCAATTTAACTTAGTGAAGACCCTGTCTGTTCACAAAGTAAAGAAACTGCAAAATGATGTTAAAGAATGATTTTATTACATTTTAATTATTGTTGTGGCTGCCCCTGTGGACTGGTATAACTCTCTTTTGCTATGGAATCAGTTGCATCATTTGAGTTTAAGTATAAATTGTTTGTATACTATTATATATACATGTTTGCAGCAGTGCGGGTGAGAAGCTGACAGATGTGGGTTTAATGTATTACAATTTTGTCTTTCTAATACAAAAGGTCTCTAACAAATTGAAGAAATTTTAAAAAATGTTGCAGCCTCTCCCCTAATTCTTATTGTAGACATTCATAATGTATTAATTTACATTTTGTCATTCTTTTCTTGATAAATATTTTTCTCACATTCTGTCATGTTCATTTTTAGTAAGTGCTCTATCTGTTAGTAAATATAACAGCAGCAGTGGAAAAGGGAAGCTGTCTGGGGTGGTGTGACACTGTCCCTGATCAGAAAGTCACTGGTTCAAAGTGAAACGAAACATCAGCCTTGTCTGTGCTCATCTAGAGTAGCTAAGATGAACATGTTGACTTCAGGCCAGAGGTGTCATATTCCACATTCTTCTGTCTATAGGAATATGCTGAAATAACGGGCCAGCACAACTGCTTTCGTTATTTTTTGGTTTAATATTGTTTTTGGTTATATAGTAAAGTAGAATAAATTTCAAACTAGCCATGGTCTGATCTACCACTGTTGAAACATTGTCGAATTATACCAGTGTGCAGTTAATGGGCTATAGAACAGCCTGACAATATTAATGAACTAAAGCAATTCTACAAAGAGGAACTCACCAAATATAGATCACCAGAGAATTCAGTCTCTTTCAGGATGTAGTTGTTTGCAAGTTTCACATTCAGTCATCCAGTATTCTTTCTTCAATAGCTCTTGAATGGTTAGTGCAACATGGTTAACAGATTATTTTTTTTTATTTTTTTTTTTTTGTAATTAACACAAGCAGCTATAACATCATTATATTCATAAACTGATGCCTTTTAAAAGCTGTACAATGAGCTCTATGACCAGATTCCTGAATGTTCCACTGGGGGTTAATAAAGTATCTATGTGTCAAAACTAGTTTTTATTTTTGTTATGACTCGTGGCACACGGACCAGGGAATCAGGCGAAGGAGATCAGGAGTGGGTTGAAATAAAAGGGTTTAATAGGTGAATGAAGGGGCATAACATCCAAACACTGCACGACACTAGAATGACAGAACTAGGGTAACAAACTCTGACATAGACTTACAAATAGAAATACACCAAACTAATAAGGACAACTTGAAACAGCTGTAAAACACTGGGAATCCACATGAGGTTAATGAGGGGGCATGGCACAGGAGGATCAGTATGATCGGGGTGTGATAGAACCCCCCCAGGGAAGCAGAGGAATGGGACCGGGGGCACAGGACCTGGAAAACAAAAGCAAAAAAAATCAACAGGGCACAGGGAACAAGACAGACACACAGAACCGGCACAAAGAGAACAACTCAGACAACAAACGACAAACCACAGGGAACGCAGACAGACACAGGGGCACCGAAAATGGGAACACAGAACCCAAGGAGGGGGACAACGATAGGACAACACCAGGGGAAATACCCACAGGAGGTACAAAGGGAACAAAAGGGAACAAAGGCGCAGAGGGACGGGGAGCAAACACAGGGGGCACAGAGGCAGAGGGCACAGAGGGAAACAGGGAGCCGAAGGGAACCCTGGCAGGCGAGGGGCAGAAGCCGCGGGGGCAGTAGGCGACCGCGAGGCTGGCGCCAGAGGGACCCTCGGTGAGCGTGAGGAGGGAGAAGGAGGGAACGCCCAGGCGGCAAGGAGGAGGGTGGAGGGACTGATGGACGGGGGAAGGTGGAAGAGGAAGGGGATACAGGCGAAGGGGAGGAGAGAGCCGCAGCCGCGACAGACGAAGGCGCAGCCACCGTCGACCAAGGCGTAGGCGACCGCCAAGTCGGAGATGGGACCCGCAGGTGACCAACGAAGCGCCGGAGGCAGGACTGCAGCCAGCCAATGAGGCGTCGCAGGCGGAACCGGAGGTGACTGCCGAGTCGAAGGCAGAGGCCCCGCATGCAACCGCCGAGCCGTGTGAGATTGTTGACAAGGACGAGGCTGGAGATCACTCTGTCGTGCTGATTTAGTTAAAATAGAACGACCTTGAGTAGAGGGTGAGGTGTGGCTATGCTGTAGGAGTGGCACGAGACGTCACGAGACTCTTGGCAGTATCCAACATGGCAGCGCACTTCTAAATAAACTAACAACAAGTGATTAGATATTTTCGCCAACTTAGAGTAACCTAAAATTAAGTAAGTGAGTAAATAAATAAAAAGTATATAAAAAGTATATAATTAATTGCGATTTATTTAACATCTTCACTCTGGAGGAGTCTGCGGACGGATTGGATCACCTATTTACTTTCATCGACGAGTGTTTTGACCGGATTATAATGGGGAAACCTAAGCCTCTCACCGAGACTCCGACCACCAGCAAAACCGCTTCGTCCACCAAGAGGAGCAGACCCGAGGATTCGCCCGAGGCGGCCTCCCCACCTAGGGAAGACCTGGCAAACATTCTGGACTCCACTGATAAGAGGCTATCGAGCTTCGACGCACGTATGTCCCTGTTAGAGATTCTCCATAGGGAATTCCAGGCGATGCGTGAGTCTCTGGAGTTCAGCCAGAAGCAGGTGGAGACGCTCGCTACGGAGAACGCGGCTCTGAGAGAGTCCGTGAAATCCCTCTCAGAGGGCCTGGGCCAGCTCTCGGAAGAAAACAAGAAGATCAAAGAAGCAGTTTTGGATCTCCAGGCGAGAAGAATGAGGGACAACCACAATAAACCACAAAGCCAGAGTAAAAATGCTAAGGTTCCCAAGGATGGTAGGACACTTCTTAAGACTAAAACAAAATACAGTGCTACCTTGGTTTGCGAGCATAATTCGTTCCCTCTCCTGAGGTTCATTTTTTATGCTCCCATTATTTGTAAATAGCTTTCGATTAAAAACTTTTGTGGTTTGAGAATTTCTCCTTTTTTCCCTATTAACCCCTAACCCCTAGACTTAATAGTAGTGAGGGTGCTGTAATAACTGCAATAGCAAGTTCAGCCCCCTCTGCAGCAGCAACCTCAGTATCCCCTGTGCCAGTATTTCTCACAATTCCAACCCTGCCCAAGGTTCTGTCTTCATGGTAGTAACACCTCAAATCCCTGCTACTAGACCTGTTGCTCCTGTAGGCCCTCCAGCCCCCACTCTACCTGCTAAATGGGCCTACACACTAACAGTTGGTTAACAATCGGTGTAGTAAATGCAAACACGGATCCATATACTGTCCTCATAGTGCTGTTGTGTCACTTGTGCAGTGTATGCATTAGAAGGGCACAGATAACAAAAAAAATAGGATATATTCAAGAATTTTTCATGACAATAGTTTATAATTTATTGCAATATACAGTATATATTGATATTTATGATACGTATCAATATCAGTATTCATTGATTTCATTTGTCTCTAGATTACGTTTCCTAAAATAAAAAAATCATCAGTCACGATTGTTAGAATGATTTATGCATTTCACTATAAAAATAAAAGTAAATTCATCAATATAAAGAAAATTTAAGGTCTCGTAAAACTGTTCCAGATGAGGCTTGCACTCACAACCTTTAGATCCATGCTATCCCATCAAAAATAGGCAAAGTGTAATTTTTCTAATGTTTCACAAAAAAAGGCATCCTATTGCATGTAACGCACGGCTGAACCAACAACGCTTGTTTTCTCTTATTTTTTTCTCCCCTCATCTTTTCCTTAATTTTTTCTTTCCCCTTTTCCACCTTCTCTCTTCAACTGTTCTCCAGCAGACTAGTAGAGTGTTGTGCTAATAACACACATGTCGGGGGTTCGCATTCCTGGGAGCATACCTAAATTGTAACCCTCCTATAAGCTGTTCTAGATAAAAGTGTCAAATGAATGAGCTAAAATGTAACAAAAAATCTTATGTTTTGTACTTCCCGCATACAGTGTCACATAAATGAAAATATCTAGACACTAGTCTGCTTAATTTTGGTTAACATTGAAATTCATACTAATGTACATTTATAAGTGTCCACAAAAAGTTAATGTAATTCAATGAGGTTGTGTTAGTGCGCTTCATCTGGGTTGTCTGGTATAACGTCCTCAATCCACCAGATGTCGCTGTTTAATGTCATGAAACAGCAACACTTTTCTTGACACATTTGTGCAACACCTCATGTGCTTCAAGAAGCTTCATCCTAAAAAAAAAATAATTCACAGCATTTAATATAATAATACAGTGACATCCCTGTGACTAAAAATTGCAAAAAGGAAAAAGACAAATAGGCAACAAATATTAATGTGCGGACTCACTAAGCCGTTATATTGGCGACTGTTACAAGGAAATGCCTCTGTTTTTTCCCCCCCAGATGTCACGTCACAGGCAAGGACAGAGGCAAAAGCAGGCGTGAGGGAAACCCAAAAGTGCTTTATTAAAGCAAACTACCATACAGGCTGGGCAAAGGAAACAGACCATCAGGGGTCAAAATGAGATCGGGAGGATCAGGCAGAAACACCAGGTCCAGGGCACACTGAGGAGCACACGCAGGTAGTGACATCAATGACCAGACTGGGGAGCACAGGACTGGGAGGCACTCATACACAACTAAGGAGGGAGCTGATGAGGGGCCGCTGGAGTGAGTCACATGAGGGCTGAAACGAGAGGTAAGACAAATTAGTAACAGGTGTGGCTCATTAGATCCACACTAGGGAGTGAACGAGAGGGGCAGGATTGCAGGGCATGACAGTACCCCCCCTCACCCCCAACACATGCACTCCGGGCATACAGGACAGACAGGAGGGGATCGAGAGGGACCCAACACCAGGGCGTAAACACATGGTCAGGACAGGATTTGACAAGACAGACACCACCCAGGAACTGCAGATAAACCAGAACTGGTGACACAGAACCATGGATACAGGATCAGACGCATGACACAGTTAGAGACACAGGGTCTATCATTGATATACGGGTGCAGACAACTAAGAGGACACTCTCAGGGTCAGGAAGTGAGCACAGGGCTAGGGATAACAAGGTGAACACAGCGAGACACACAAGACAGGACAGACTGACACACACCCACACATCAGAACTGAACGGACATGGAAAGAACAAAAGATAGGGGCACACTGACATCGGAGGACCAAACAGGGTACAAGACCAGAACTGAGACATAACCAAGGGAATCAAACAAACGTGGACAACACTAGGGACTGCACAAACACCAGATGGAATAGATACTCGAAGACAGGGTGGACGGGTACAGGGACAACAAGAGCAGGGGCACAAAGATGACATAAAGCATGGGCAAGGGAAGAACAAAGGGAGGACAGCAGAGGTGGCAATTTCAGGTCCAGAAAGTAAAAATCCAGACCATGATTTTGTTTCAACCAACCAGTTGAGTACTCTGTGACTGTGACTCTTTA
>JAODLC010000045.1:16376438-16386730 GCA_026781145.1 Hippopotamyrus pictus
TCCTACCTGGCTTCTGATGAGCCACACCTGCTCCTGGTATTTACCTGAGAACTAGTGTGGCTCATCAGAAGCCGGTAGGATAGGAAACTTACTGGATAGTAGCTCTCCAGGACCGGAGTTGGAGACCCCTGTTTTAGAGTAATCAAGTACCGTGTTTCACTATACTGCTTGTATTTGTTGCAATACATTTGCCCTTTCCTAGTTTGGTGGTATATCGCTGCTGTATGCATGCATCGGCCGCGACCATCCGCCTCCGCAGCCAAATGGCTGCGGATGACCATTCCCAGCCCGAAAGTGAAGTATGAACTGGGCTTTAATTTAAATAAGTTGTGCCCAAATATTTTGGTCACAAAATGTGAGTGTGGTCTCAGTCTGGAGCCCTGCAATAAAGCTTAAAAGCAGTGGTGAAGGTGGCCCTCTGAAAGCAGCGTGTTTAGGCCTAAAAGCAGATGTTTGGGAGTATTTTGGATTTAAAAACTTAAATGGCAAGGAGGAGCTGGACAAAATGCAAAGCTGCCTGCAATGTGTGCAGTACAGGGATTAAGTGTTGTGGCAATATGACAGATCTCAGACTGTGATAATGTAATTTTCATCACCGACAGTTAAGCGTGCAGACCATGTTGGGGGGACGGGGGGAAGCGATCAATGGTGTGTATGTTGGAAAACTGAAACGACAACGACGGTCCATTTAGTTGCCCAAATGCACCTCAAGCATTCATTAGACAGGGGAAAAGTAGCAGAAAGTCAGAAAGGAGAAGCAACCAAACATTGTACATGAACACCTTTTCTCCCATCTATGATCAAACTGAAAACAAATGTAGCTAGCAGATTTGAAGAAAGGCTGGCTGAGGAAGTCTGGAAATACAGGCATTAATATGATTCAGCACTACCTTTGCATCCCTGGGACTAGTGTGCCTGCTGAAAGGTTTTTTCCACAGCAGAAGATATTGCTGCACAAAGAGGTTGCCTTATACCTGAAGTTGTTGACCAGGTTTTTAGTTTTTTTTTTTTGCATAAAAATCTTCCAATGCCTAAAAAATAAATGAGCTCCTGAGAGTTTTTTTGGGACTATTCTGAAATTTAATCATTTTGAGTAAGGTATGTGCTGAAAACAAATTTATTGTATGTTACCAAAGCATTTATCAGTAATACAGTAAAACTGAAGAGACTGTGGTGGGCAGCAAATTTCCTTTTTGCAGGGTGGTAGATCTCATTAATATTTATGAGAGAAGTGCTACATGATTGGCCAATGCATGCCTTATAAAATAGTGCGGCACTACTGGCACCGGTGATATTAGACAAAATTATATCGGAATTCAGTCTATAATTAAAATAGCTTTAACGGTGCCAGGAGTGAAACAACTACCTAGCTTATTAGTGGAATAACTTTGTATTGTAAATGAAAAGCATGCCGCAGGTCCAACAGATAAATACATATCAGTATAGTGCAAAATGAAGCATGCTGATGCATTTCCTTCAGTCCATTTTGACATACAGTGCTATGATGCTTCTTTAGATGGACTTGTTGGAAATATGGTCCATTTTTATCTTTGCCCAGTTCTTTGTTTAAGACTATTACTTGCTTGTATTTTTGTTGGAACTTCACTACAAAAGTTGTATAATGGTATACAGTGTAGACATGAAACTAATCAGCCTATCGGTAAGGATGGCTGGTACTCGTTTTGGCTGGATTTATATGCACACAATATGGTTTTATATGCACACAAGCCATGCATTGGCTCCCATCATGTCATTGTTATTAACTGTTGGCTGCACTTTGAGGTCAAATTTTTTAAAATGACCTTTTTGAACACTAAGGTTATTTCCTGAATTTAATTGTTTGTGATACTTTGGTGTGGTCTTTTTTTTAATGACTTATGTTCCATTTTTCTGATCCTATAAGTAAAACCTATTCCGCCTGAGTCATGCATTGTCAAATATGAGAATGTGTAGATAAAGAAGAAAAAAACTGAATAATAAATAAGCTATTTTAAATATGTAACTATATAATTAGTTGTCATTTATCCATTCTCTTTTTGTGGTTTATTTGTTCTGAAGTATACCTCGGCTGTTTTTGTGAGATCTGCACGCGCTTTCTGAGCCAATAATAATTTTTTATCTTTGCTCACTCTGTTTCACGTTTGTGAGAAATTTAACAAAAACTAGTTAGGCAAACTCAACAAAAGACTTTGGCTGAATGTAGTCCATAGAAATATCGTGCAAGTGATATTTCGGGACTACCGTACTTTGTGTGTGTTGGCACAACTCTTGGCAGTAAGTGTAAGAGAATCTGGAAATTCTGCTGCTGGTAATTGTACTTCTCAGACTGGAGGAATACACATGGTTTTGGAACCGGATTGACCGCACAGCTGCAACCAATGCAATGATGTTGAGACAAAAAATGCTTGATGGATCTTATTCCACACGTAGTAGAGGCATTGTATTGGCGGAACTGGAATTTAATTTTGAAACGGGTTGCCCCAAAATTGGAGCAGCGTCGCATAATGCACTTTCATACCAAACCTGCAGGGTTATCTATAAGGACTTTGTACAAACGAAAAAGACAATAATTCATATGCACGCAAGTTACATTGACAGTTTTCGTGCATTAATAAATACAGAAACATTCTGTCTGATGTATAACACAAATTTAGCCCTAGTGTTGTGTTGATCAACATAGTAATTTTATATGCAATAATTATGTGTTAATCTATGTTACAAATGTGCTTACTGGAAAATCCAGGTAAGTAGGCACCGACACGTGTGCACCCGCATGGAGGTATAAAAGGCCCCGTGTATACGCATATCACCTGCAGTATCATGGCACATTTAGGACATTGCGCATGCACAAATATGATGGGAGCTTTCCTATTGTTGCTGCTGTTGGCTGCATGCTCATTTCTATAAAAGCACCAGAAGCTGCTTTTGTGAACAGAAAACCATTTCATTCCATCAACATACAACTCATCTGGGATGCCTACATCGTTTTAAATACAGTTGCACATTGACCTCCGTCCGTCCGTGTGTGTGTATGCACACTTAATTTGTGTATCTGGTATACAGTGATGATCAAAATTAGAGAACAAGAGACTAGGGGTGGCAATATGACCTAAAATTCATAGTATTTTTGGATCATGGATGGTTATAATTAGTGCTGTCAAACTATTAAAATTTTTAATCAGATTAATCACAGGGTTGCTGTGGATTAATTTCGATTAATTATGATTAAATATTCATTTTTTATCTATATTAATCTCATTTCATTTGCATGAGCAAACAGACGCAAGAAAAAAGGGAATATATATGCACTTAACATGTTTATTGAACTTCTTGAACACGAGTCGGATGCATTCCATCTGCCACACAAGTGCAATACCATATCAAAAAGCAAGATTTTTTGCTTAACCGGACAACTTGTCAGATTTAAGGTACCTCAGTTTAAATGGTCTTTATCTTCGTTCCCTTACAATTAGCCCGAACTACCATAAATCCGACAAATAATCTGACTAATCATGAAATGCAATTCTAGCCCGGTTAATTTCCATTGTTAGCAATATCAGTTGATAACACATTACACGCGGTGCTTTATGTATAAAACTCTGTAGCAACATGTCCACAGATAAATTGGACTGTATAGTGTGTGCGACCGATTTAATGAGCCACAAATGAGAAGTAGTGCTTAAACAGTATAAAACTACAACTTTCCCTTCTGTTGATAAAAAGCGCAGCCATCTTGGATTCTGAACTCAGAACTTCTCAGGTCTCCGAGAAACGGGAGCGCACATTTCATCACTTCCGGCTTCAAAACTCGGAATACGAGTTCCGAGAGCAAATGGAACGCACCAAAACTGCCCGAAATGGGTTGACAGAGAGATTTCAGGGATTTTGAGTCATTCTGCGCTGCTGATGGGTTAATTGCGTTAATTTTAATCAGATTAATCATGATGATGGATTAGATAGATAGATAGATAGATAGATAGAACTTTATTAATCCCTCGGGAAGCTTCCTCCGGGAAATTTAGTTCCAGCAGCAGTGCACCGACACATTACACATCACACATTACAGTTACAAGAAAATTAAAAAAAATAATATAAAGCAGTATATACATATTTGTATTTCTAGTGTAATAAATTAAAGGGCTATTGCACAGACCAGTATTGCCGTTGAGTTATTCCTCTGTCCTCCTGTTTCCACTCCCCTTCCCACCCAGCAAGGAGTTGTACACTTAATCCGCGTTAACCCGTTAATTTTGACAGCCCTAGTTATAATATCATGGTATTATACTTTTCCAAGTGTTCAGAGGACTAGCATGTCTTGTTCCTTGTCTCTTTACTGTAACAAGTTTTTTAATAAATTCCATAACCATTCTTGGGCATAATGTACACTTCATGTTTTGGGTGGTTCGAACGTCTGGTTTATAACCCGATTTGTTCGTGAACAGGACTGTTTGTGGGTCGAGGTACCACTGTATTTCATAATATATTAAATACACTTTAATTACTATTATAGATTGGTATGGATGGTCTTATTTTGAAAACGTATGTTGTGACAGGTAATTTCTCATATTTGTGCTAGTTGTCAGAGGAACAATGCAAAAGGAATTACAAGCTGCTTCAGCCAAAAAGCCATTTTACAGTTTGCCAACTTTGGTCAACTGGCTGGAATGAGATTTGTATAAAAAAAATCATACAGTTAAATATAAACTTTGACGAACATGTAATAACCAAAAACTGTCTGTTTATCCAACATTTTGTTGAATACTGCATATGAAAACTTTCAGCTGTACGACTTCAAGACAGCAGCCACTGTTATTAACGCTAACGGCACATTCGTAAAAGTAGTACGTGTTGCTTGGGGATTAGTTTGACATTGATTGGTGTGGGAAACCTGTTAACTGAGCAGTTGTGCCTTTTACCATGCACCATGCATGAAGGCATCAGGAAGCTTTGAAGAAAAAATGCATTTAAAAAAAATTATTTAAATAGGGTGTTGTATAACCTTATTGTATGTGAACGTAGAATATTTATTTGTGCAAATCTGCGATTATAGAAAAAATATAAAAACATTTCAAGTAACTTCCCTGGTTTTGTCATATTAAAAACACAGGTTGGTTTTGTAGACTGTAGGTAAGCAGAAAACAAGACAGAACCAAAAGCTACAAAACTAATACAATTAGACTAGTGTCATAACTCCATCTATATTAGTATGACCATCTCTCCCATAAAGGTCCAGCCAGGCAGTCCTGCATGGGTTTGGGTACCCGACAGGTGACCTGCAAATTTTGATGAAACGGGTGAAAAATATTCTTCTGTGTCGGATACAGGTTTGGGTCAGGCCGTACGCAGGAGAGCACGTGTCTAAATTGCGGTTTTCAAAACATCATGTGCCAACAAAAAATACCCTATGTGTACGCTAAAATACCCTACATTAACCTGTGTGTTTCTTCATAATAATAAGCTATAAACAGGTCACTAGTGAAACCCCTGCATTCCAACGTCATAGACTCAACATTTATAAGATTGTATTTGTAGTTTCTGCAAATTTTTATATGACACTAAAAAATTCCAATAGATGCAAGTAGTTTTTCTTCATAAGAAGCATATCATCAAGACAGTGTCAGTATTTACACATCAAATTGTGATACATCTAAGTAGCCCAGAATGTCCTGGAAACAAAATCACACAGCATATGTGGCTAACTCAGGTACATTCAATGTCATGAGCCTAAAATCAAATGGAAAAATGTTCAAAAATGGATAGGGTTCAAAGGGTTAACATAGTACTGTAATTGGGTGTAAAATGTCCTGCTTCAAAGTTCAGATGCAACCAGTAAGGTGCATCTAATTTGTACAGAAACATTTATGTTAAAATAAAAAAAAATTATAAAAAAATCCATGGCTCAAATGATACTGCCCTGCCCTGCCTTGGTTTTGGTTTTCTGTCTTACCCTGTCTTGGTATTCTCTCGGTCTTGGTAATGACTTGGTCTCGGTTTAGGTGGTCTTGACTACATCGCTACTTTTAGGATGGTGTCACTTCCATGATAATTAAGGTGAATACTGAAAAATGGTTTCATAGCAACGCATCCTGAGCCCCACTTGTACATACAGAAAATCAATGCATTCAGGTTTTTACTAGGTTTTTTGTGACAAATAGATTTTTCCCCTTTGTTTAAAAATAAATAAATACTGATAATTTAGTTCTTGAATTTTGAGCTTTTTAACTCGTCAGGTTTATATTTTAGCAGATTTGGAGTGAGATTATTTTTTCCGATAGACAAACAAGAAACACGAACTAGTCAAACCACATTAAAAGCTTTATAAAATATTTTAGTACATTCATAGTGATTCTTTTTTTCGAGAGGCAAACAAGAGACACTAACAAGTCTGGTAAAAATCTGATATTGCATGCTAGGATACTGTTTACAGTCATGATATGGTTCTCTAAATCAGACATGTGCAATTACATTTATAACTAATACATTTAACAAAATAAACATTTTTAAAGATTTATAAAATAGAATGACTGTTGAGTGTGTAAGCCCATGTTGAAATTATGTCACAGGGGCAACTCGGACAATAAAATCTTGTCCGACATCAACGTCATAAAAGAGGCGTGTTTCTAATGGGACGTGGCGTCTTTCGTGACGTTTTGTTTTCATCCGCGTTCCGACTTGGAGAGAAATAATCGAACGCACCATAATTCAGCAGTACCTTGCTGGTCGGGGATTTGAACCAGCAATCTTTCAATTACAAGTGAGCTTCCCTAACAATTAGGCCACCACTGCTCCACAGACAAGGACTGGATCATTTCCTATAGGCAAACATTGATGAAGGTTACTGGGACTGGGCTAGCAGTCCAGTTCACATAATCCAACTCACTACCATGTTTTTTTTTTTATTTCTCTCAGCTTTAGGATCAATTTGACAGTTATCACACAAAAATTTGTTCTGTATTTATTTGGAGGTAATGTAACATTTTGACACTTTTTAATTATCTTTCTAGGTGAGACAGGCTACAAACCAGATTGTTATGAACTGTGCTGACATTGACATCATTACAGCCTCTTTTTCACCAGAAGGAGGCGAAGGTGAGTAGAGGAGACTACATCTTGACTAGTCATGATCGTGGCTTTTATGTTGAATATGGTTTTAAGGACAACTGTATGTGCCAGTATATTAATAGTTTTATTGTATTCCTTGGACTTTGGGGAAAACATGGTTTTAGCACCTGTCTGCCACGTTAGGCCTTGTTCACATCTGGCATTAACATGAATCTTACGTGATCCAATCACAAGTGGATAGTGCTTAAAATTTCAGAAGTGTGAACAAACGCAGAATGCATTGAAAATGTATCAAGATTCAATTGATCAAACCACATTTGGAGGTGATCTGCGACGCGTCTTCGTTCTTATAGCAGTGTGAACGTGAATGTGTCCTGGGTGGCCTTGAAGGACCGCCGACTCAGCTGACGTCCTCCTGTGGGCGTATGTATGTATGTGCATATGTACTCATTAGACGTGTGAATGGTATTTGAGATATGATTTATGTCAGAACATATGTCAGTGCAGAATGGGCCTCTGTGTAGTAAGCTGCATTGGGAATAACATCCTTTTTTCTACAACACCAAAAAATAAGCTTGAATCTACTGGGAAATTGGTTCAATCGTGACCCATTCACATGGAAACCATGTCATATCTAGTGCGTATCATTAATGTTTTTATTCCGCTCTCCGTGGGCTTGAATTCCCGGTCAGAAATTCAGTCCCACTCAGGTCCTGACTACTTCGCCTATTTTACTTAACTTGCTCCATGTCAGACATATAATTCAACATATCAGACAGAACAATGAACCTTTTTGTTAAATTTTTCACAAATTTTGAGCTTCACTGGCTATGATTAAAAGCTGAAATATCATATGGCAACAAGCATAATGTATTACAGACTGAACCCTTTGCTCATGAATAGAAAAGTATTAACCAAAGTACTGAAAGACTTTTTTAACATGTACATTTGTATCGTGTTGACGGGGTATAAAAATGCATGCCTACAACGTGAAAGCTTTTTATTCTGAAATATAGTTTGAATTATTTAAGAAATCTTTTGCATTATGTGAAATATTTTATAACGATTTTCGAATGACAATCAAGATGTTATGAAATACAATTTAAAGATTATATGTAGAAGATAAACATTAAGAAATATAATACCCTTTATGGAATTATGTAAAATAAAAGGACACATTAATTATACATTATTGAAATAAATTAATGACTAGATATATTTATTACATTTTGAGTATTGTGTTGTTCATTACAAACATCTTAGGCGGTGTATTTACCCTGGACTGCGCCAGTAGCTTTTAATTTCTTTTTCTCCTTCTTTTAATATTTGGCAGATTCTGAGGTTCATATATTAGTTGAAAAGGGGACACAGGTTCACTGTTCTAATACGTTGAATTGGAGAAAGTTAAGTATGGAAATGATTTACATGCTTAAATTGTGGGAAAGTGAGATCCGATTAAAAGCAGTCTGTGGAGATGCATGTTAATACCAGGTGTGAACGGACATATTTAGCTCTGTCCACTTGTGATCGGATCACCCAGGTCGCTTGTTAATACCAGGTGTGAACGGACATATTTAGCTCTGTCCACTTGTGATCGGATCACCCAGGTCGCATGTTAATACCAGGTGTGAACGGACATATTTAGCTCTGTCCACTTGTGATCGGATCACCCAGGTCGCATGTTAATACCAGGTGTGAACGGACATATTTAGCTCTGTCCACTTGTGATCGGATCACCCAGGTTGCATGTTAATACCAGGTGTGAACAAGGCCATGGACACTTTGATGAAGACACAAAACGCCTATGCAAAATTCTAAGTGCCACACTGCACGTGATTTTATTTTGAGACAGGTCACCCCAATATCGAAGCAGTGCTGCTTAGTGATGGCAAAAAGGCCAGTTTTCACAATTGACACAATTGTCAAAATGTTAACTCAAAAACTATTTGATGGATGTTCTTCAAACTTAGCAGAGGCATTGTGTGGCTGCCGATCAGGAGTTGAGTAAAATATGAGATGGATCTCTCCAAAATTAGAGCGATGCCGCTTAGTCGCATCAAAGGGAAGCGGAGAACATGTGGCATTGTGAAATGTGAAAGTATCAGTATTTGATGGATTTTACTATTGCTTCCTGGAAAACATTATATAAATAAAGATGTAATGGTTTTATTTTCAATTTCAAAAATTTCCCCAAAATTTCCCCTACTATATGGCAGTAGAGGAAGGAAATGCCAGCTGTAGAAGACACTTGATGTTGAGACAGATTTAAGCAGCACAGCATAGTGATAGCAAAGAGAAGGCTAACTCAGGGACTTGATTTTGTCAGTGTGATAATTCAAAAATCATTTCACTGATCTTTTGTACACTTTCACTTGCGTTGTATGCGTGAAAATCTGGATCAGTTTAAAGTTTGATACTTGTTGATGGGACCTGTAACAGCACTTAGTGATAGCAAAGAAAAGGATGACATGGTTAGAGGCTTATCCTTGTTAACATGATCATTGTGTTATTACTGTATTTAATCTCGTCAAACAACACACCAATTAGAGCTGGGCGATAAATCGATTTAATCGATTAATTCGAATTTACAGTTCAGGACGATGTGTTTTCATGAAAATCGATTTTATTTTTTTTACACATGAGCGCCAAAAGTGGAACTAATCCTACGCACCATTCTTCACGGGCAAATTAGCGCGGCGCACCCAAACACTGTAGCGGATTCATATGGAATTGGTTCGGTTTTGCGCCGTCGGACACAGACCAAACAAGTCCTCGTTGCAAAGACTTTAAAAACTGTTGCTACCAAAGGAAGCAGTGCGACTAATTTATTCCAGCACGTAAAGCAGAGGCACGCAGCGGGGTGGGAGAAGTGCCATTCGCAGCGACATGAAAATAGCCACAGCACCAGCACAACAAAGTTAAGCAAGCAACCGTCCCTGACACGTTTTCGAACTGTGTGCCATATGATAAGAATGGGGCACGATGGAAGGCGATAGCAAACGATGGAAGGCGATAGCAAACGATGGAAGGCGATAGCAAACGATGGAAGGCGATAGCAAACGATGGAAGGCGATAGCAAACGATGGAAGGTGATAGCAAACACTGTTGCGATGTATTGTGCAAAAGACATGGTACCCATACATACTGTGGAAAAGCTGGGATTCATTAACATGCTAAAAGTTTTAGACCCAAAGTACGTGCCTCATTTTTCTTAACACTGGCAATTTTTC